>JARJCV010000188.1:0-88783 GCA_029281435.1 Mycena haematopus | reverse complement strand
TCTTGTCCATTTCTTTCCAATCGTTCTTATGTAGAGGCCCGGATGTATCGTATCATTGATTTATTACTATGAACGGGCGACCGACTACGAGTAACGGTCCAGACACTCACCGTGTGTACGACGTGGATGGACGAAGAAGACAAGTGGAAAAAGGAACACGTGAGTGGCAGATGTCATGATACTGCGGTGATTGCGGCACATCGACTGCCGTTGTTGACATCAAGCCGTTAATGCCGCATTCACTGCTACTTAATATGGCGTGATGTGACCTGTGACGCTTTCCCTTTTCTGCTTCCACCATCGACGGTCCACTGCGATACGTATGAGTTAACGTAGATTGTGTAGAATAGAAGTGCAGTAAGCAACGTCGACAGTGTATAGACTCAATATAGGCCTGACGCCACCGTATTAACCTCAGTAGACAAACAAACGATTATCGGCGTATACCTGCAGAGGAACTTGGACCTTGGCAATAGCAAACATAGGCACGTTGCTCTTAACGGTTCTGACACCTCGGCATAAAAGCTGACGATCTCATCATTTAAACTAGTCAAAGACAGTACCCTATCCCGCCCACTTACACCAAACAAACCCGCTTCCCCGCCCGCCCACCATGTCCACCTCATCAGCTGCACCATTGTCTGCTATCCCACCGTCGATAATACTACCTCAAAGAAGATATACCCGTATCTCGGCTGTGGATGGCCCTTGGCTACACGCCGGAGTGGCATCTGGTGAAATGCATCCCGACGTACTGGGACGAGATCTTGCCGCATTTTTAGACGTCACAGACGACGCCGTTATTCAAGTCCTTGTACAGTTTTTTTCCAAAGTCAAGGAGTTCGACGAGCAGGCGTTCAATTATGCGCGACAAACACTCACCGAACTTCCCGCAAAACACGCTTTCGCACTCATGGGCTTCCCACCGGAAGGGCCTTTACCTCAAAAAGTGCCCGGAAATGTCGGTGATTTCGCATCTCGATGTTTCGCTGTTGTCAAGTTGGCGGATCTGCTCGCTTGGATTGCGCAACCGGGAAACCCGCACGCCCTGTCGTAGCGTCACCATCTCCAGTGCTTCAACTTGTTCCAGGAAGGGTAAGAATGATCCACCACACATTTCGTCCATTAACAGGTTCCACAGGACATCGGAGTTATGTCGGACTGGTGCGCAATGCTCAAGAGAGCCAGGGATAAATTTAAAGAAAACCCTGCTATGTTCACATTGGCCGCCCCTGATGGAGCACCCCAGGCGTCTCCTACCGTTCGTTTGGTAGAAGACGCGCACAAAGACAGCCGCAGCTATGGCGCATCTCAACCTGCATTCATTCGTGCACAGTTTGAAGCTCTTTATATTCGTAAGTTTGTTTACTACACGTACATGAATCATACTTACTTTGATATAGCATGATCCCAAAATGTCGAACGAAACAGTGCGCACCATCGTGACGAAGTACGTATTCACTCCAACCAGCCGTTACCGCTACTTTTTTTATTTTTTTCTCAAGCGAGTCATTTATACAGGGAGGCAGAAGAACATTCGTTTCAGTTTACTCCAGAACAGTTAGACGCCGCGATACGCAAAACGAACATTGCAAAATTAGCTACACCACTCCTTTACGCATTCAATTATCACCCTTCGGCCATCTTGAACTCTTTTAAAATACTCGGACTCCCTCCACATCAGCAACTTTCTATTTGGAAGGACAAGGGCAACTTGCACTACAACAATCCGCAGCACCCATTGGTTATCGTCACCAAAATTTTTATGCGTCTTGCGTTGAGAGCAGCGCTCAATCTGACATCCACCGACTCTGTACCCTCCGATTTTTTCGAACATCCCGAAGTCCTCGCTGCGCTCGACTTAAAAGCTGACGACGATTCGAGACATGCACTCAGTACGTGGTCTGCTTTTGCATATTGTTACCCTAATCAAGCTTTGCCAGCTGTCCCTCTAACAATCACCGACGAACCGCACCCCATATTCTACGTTGACGACGAAGGCGAATCGGTCGAAGTTTCCGCCGTCCGAACGGTCGCTGAGAAAAGCTCAACAGAACTGCCGAAACCGAAGCCAAAAGGTTAGTAGTCTCCCGATAGATGGCTATTCGTTCGACTCCACTCCGTTTTAGGCGGGCCGAAGCCAAAGAAAGAGCGTGACCCCACACTCGATTCCACCCGCGTCACACGCAGCAAGGCCAAGGGCGGAGATACGAGTTCCTCGGAGCAGACCGGGCAAAAACGAAAGGCGCAATCACAGCCTGACGACGCGGATGTTAGTACGAAGAAGAGTAAAAGCGCATCAGGACGTAGCGTCCCTGCTTCACGACGGAAGCTTTCCAAAGGCAAGGCAGCCACACCAAATTCGGCCGAAGATCCCACCGACGACGAGTCTGAAACGTCCTCTGTTGAAGACGATCATGTCACCTGGCTGACTCTCACGGACGATTTCGACGCGCCTGACATCCGAGAATGCGAGGACTTGCACGCACGATTTCAAGATGTCACGACGCACCTCGATCCTCTTCTCGTGTATCCGAAAGCTGGTGCGACAGACGAAGTTCACATAGACTATTATACATTCAGCCACGAAGACCGCAACGAAGACGGTACGCTCAGAGCCACCATGCACTCCACTGGCTACCGATGGACGCCGTTTAAACGGAATGTGAGTTGATCGGATGTCTACTGACTTTAGTTGACGTCTGGAAAGAAACAACAGGCTGCGGAAATGCGTTTGATAGTGCAATCACAGCCAACGATCCGTGTCAATAACGTGGACGTGCCGTTGCATGTGGACCGGTCGGCTCAGGCATTTCACTCCAGTGGCGATCGTACGCAAATCGACGCAGGCGTTCTGTCCGATATAAGGGCAGGCCATACTCAGTCGATGATATATGTGACGGCCGTCGAACAGTGGAGACAATTAAACGGACGTCAACGGCACGAACTACTTCGACATAGAGGAGCATTGATCGTTCATCCCACTCCTCCGCTTGCTCCTGACGGTGAACGGTGGGGGTTCGATGTTGCGACCATGTCCGTTTTCACAGACCCTCATCGCCTAGCAAATATCCATGGTATGCGAAACCTATTTTCGAGAATGTTGCTCATTCAAATTTCAGATTTGGGAGCGTGCCTGCACAAGGACGTACCTCCGAAAAAAGTCGGGCGTCCGAGTGACATGATCACATGTGCAGAACGTCGCCAAGGATTGGAAAGTGAATCCGAAGCTCGACTTTTTGGCCAAAGTTTGAATCTTTTGTCTAATCCACTTGAGGGCATTAGCACAGTTTTCCCTGCTGGATGGCGGTGAGTTCTGTATATAGAAATATATATATTGGACAACGCTAGAAGGCTAACGATACTATGTGGTCAACAGAGACATTGCTACACACGAAATCGCAATGCAATGGCTACGAGAAAAGGCCGAACTTCCGCAGCTGCCTCCAATGATTCAAGAGTTCAACTGGGCGATATTCGCGACCGCGAATGCAGTTACTTGGCATCATCACGACGTTCTGTTCACAATGGTCGGTACCATAACCGGGGAAAAACTATGGTTTGTGGGTCGTAGGAAAGATCTGCCGGCTCACGACTTACGCGGTCTACTTCATTCCCGACACGCGTACGACCGATTCAACGGATGGACGCATATGACGAACGTCTGGGAGTTCGAATGTATACATTTGGACGATCGTACCACTTTGTAAGCTCCGCGCAGCTGAGAAAACTACGTCATTAACTTTTTCTCAGCTATATGCAAGCGTCTGTCATACACGCGGTCATCAGCAAGACCGACTGCATAGCTTCGGGACGGCACGCAATTCCAATGAGCAACGTCAGCGAATGCGTTTTGACGACGTTGCACAATGTCATGCTGTCCAGCATTCTCACCAATGCCGATCATGAACCCGCACGCAGAGTTCTTCTGAGAATGTTCGCGTTGTTCGCGTTGGCCATTATAGATCCTCAACACCGAAACTCAGTGGCAACAGACGAGACCGACGACGAACCTCGCGCTGGAAAGAACGCACAGCTATCGTCGAGATCGAATCCGATTCTGCGTACTCATACTCCGGAGATAACTTCTCCGCAGGGTATCGTTGACCTCCTCGCAGTGCGCAGCTTCACGATCTTATTCATGCCGCTTTCATCCGCCTTGTACAACTTCATACAAGACGACGTCCTTCCGTTCGACCGTGTATTGTTCAAAGAGATCCGTTACTTGTGGTCGTTAGCGAACGAACTCGATACTTGTATTGCTCAGCGCTATACAATTCGCAACACCAACGGATCTGACGTCTTGCCTACTTCATTTGCTGAAGCTGCCGACGTGCGTAACAATTCAAGCTAATTCTACCGTTATTGATTGGCTACAGGAACACTTAACAACGATGGCCGCGAGTTTGATTAGATATCAAGAAGTAACGTTCAAACGCGAAGATATACGCAAAGCTCGCCCTGAAAATTTCACGCCGATCGCGTTCAGTTTTCAGATGCTTCAGGCCGTGGCCAGATTTGATCTTCACCGCCAGTGGCATGCATTCAATTCTGTAGCGGATGGTACACCAGGCACTACCGAGCCATTGTTTTCGCAGAACCAGTGGATGACGGAAGACGACATGGCTTCTTTGCCTCTGTGCGCTGCCCTAACCGCCAAATTGGATGATAGACGTGATGACTGCGCGTTTTTGATGAAATGGACGGCGGACACTTTACCATTTATGCTTCAGACAAAGTAGCGTAAACCAGACTCGTGATGTAAAAGGACAGATAATGCTACAATGACGTCATGATATTACTAAGCTAGCCCAACGAGGGAGCTTACTCAGTTAAGGAGATAAATCTGTGTTCGTCATGAAACAGGGAAGAGGTGTGTGATACATATTACTTATCAGATTCCAGGCACCGAATATACGCAATATCAATATCTTAAGCGATTGAGTCTAACGACTTCTGATTGCCTAGCTACTCAACCATCAATGGTGAGATAACCCGGGCCAATAATATCTGTAAGTCATGCTCTTTATCCAACGTCGCTCAAGCTCATCGGTAACCACCAGGTTCGAAGATCGAATCCAGGTCAACGAGATGGCCAAGCGAGTACAGCGATCAAGTCAACGCTTGATGTTTGAACGAATCAATGTAACACTACTTACAAGTCGGAAAAGGAGTCGGTGAAATTCACAGTCTCTCCGAAAATGTTGGCATCGTCAGCCGAAGGGAGATACAAATGGCATCGAACAAACTTTGAGAAAGATCAAAAGTCGCTCTTTTATACGTCTTTGGTTGAATCAAGTCAAGTTTAATCGCTACCGCTGCTGTTGTTTGTTTGGATTATATACTTTGCAAGACAAATATGACGAGTGCGTATATCCAACTGTACAACGATTTAACAACTCACTTTAACCCAGCTCCCATTCGGCGGGTCGATACTTTATTCAAACAAATCCAACCGTGGTTGGACAATAGCGAGCTTCTCCAACTTGCGCTCTCATCGTATACAACAGACGCGATCTTCGGCCTGGCGCTTAAGGACCCATTGATTTGGCAAGCAGCTGCTACTCTGTGGCTGTCGACAACGCCGAAGCCAACGCAGAAAGATGGTCTCAGACTTTTGTGGGAATGCAAGGTGAGTTAGCTGATCTCTTGTGCATGTCTTTCCTCACCAGACCGTTCGCTTAGGACATCCTGTCAGGCGTAACAACCTGATGAAGATGCCCCAATGAACTGCACATTTTGTACATGACCGAATTGGACGTCCAAAGCCTTCTAGCCCTTGCAAACAGCGTATCCTGATTTGAAACAGCTGTGCGACTACGCTTGGTCGTCTTTCATCCGTCAATACTTCTCTAAACTCGGACTGGTCTGGGATCATTTTAGATATGCGTTGGACGCCACCGGGACTATACTGACTGGACCATTTTGCTCACCATCTCCTCTTCACCGCTGGCCATCGTGCTGAACTGGATGAATGTTGTGCTATGGACTTATACGTCTACGGCAAAGACAACTTCAGCTCTATCATCAAGTTATCACCGTGATTGCACCCTACGTACTGGTGTGTATGCCATATGCTGTTTACTTTCGCTAACTGGTACGCCACAGTACCGGTCGGAGACAGTGCGCACACCTTCGGTGCGCAAAACAGTCAAATTGAAAAGGAGGGGTGAGAGCGTCACCGGCTTGGATATCGCCGTGCACTTGTGTACTGCTCGCCCTCAAGCTGTAGTCCTGCGACAGCCCTGGACTTCCAACTTTTTCGTGGTTTTCTGGCAGAGAAATATTCGTGGCCTATCCAGCACTGACGTTCCGATCCTTGGCCATGCTGTCCCATCATTCCAACGACCTTCGTGATTCTTATGCCCATCGCCGAACTTAAAACGGTGAAAAAGGTGTCTACACAGCGTGGATTTGAGTTCGTCTCGTATCACGAAGACGGGCCGGAACAGTGCGGAATCTCTCCCGCGTGTCCGGGCATGATCCGGAGCTCTATGGACGAACACTGTTTCCGTGTAACGTATCACAGCGGTCAACTTGTGGTAGGACAGCCGGACTTTTGTCCCGCACCGAAGTGTCATGGTCTCTGGGGTCGAAGGATTGCAAACCGCGTGGGAATGGAATCCCATTTTTTCGCCAACGCATTCGAGGTTAATCCGATAAACGGGAAGATGGTGAGCATTCATGTATCAATGGACAAACTCTGGCATCGAACACATTTTTGTGCGCAGGCATATATATGGCAGGATGGAGGCAATACTCTTTTAATCGCAACATATGTTAAACGTACAAGCAGAAGTTCCGTGAATTAAAAAGAAAATAAAGATAATACGCCTATCGTTATTCTTTTTGCAATGACATTTCGCGAAAATACAAGTCTGTTAGCACATAGGTACAACAAAATCCGAGATCAATAGTCGAATCGTCAGTGTACTACGTGGTCCGACGCCGAGGACGTAGTCACCATAGCTCGATTGCCAGCGTGAGTGACGTCCCATGTCGTGGACTTTCGATGGACAGGATGTAACGTCTACAGCAAGGGCTAAACGTTGACATTTGTCAAGCCTACCCTCTATCAGATAGCATCAATCTGAGTTCAATTCGGCATCGATGCGCATTCGGCTCAATAAAAGGCGCTCGGCATCTTGGGCGCTTAATTTTTGCTCTCAACTTGAACCAAACCACCGCGAATTTACTCTAAATGTAAGTTCGTTCGTTCACTATCTGGACATTGACGCGGTGCGTTCAGGCCTACAACGAGAAGCGGAGTCCAGTATCATGGAACGGTCGCCGATGACGCGGAGATCGAACGCAAACGAATTTTACGATACATGTAGGTGTTTCGTGCTTCCGAACGTAGATGATAACTTTTTATTGTAGTCGGACGCTGCAACGCGTCGATCAGATTCTAGTCCACCAACTGCACAACGCTTACCAGGAACGCCCGGGTTTCGTATACTGCAACATTCGGTCCCTCCCGGGCACCGAACGCGTTATCGTCAAAGTCGGTCCGAACGAACAACATCGAGCGGAGAATGGGAGAATACGCGCGATGTGGTCCAGGACAAGTCTTTTGGATTTCGTATTACGCTACTGGACGCGCGAAGGCGACCGGTCGGTACTTCTTCCCAGTGGTGAACGTACTTACCGTTTTCAGAACGTATCATCCACTGCGGTTGGAACAAGCTGGCGTTCGAATCCCGCCTTTCATTTGCGGGTGCGGTACGATGCACCGCGAATATGCATGCTACGAAGCCGTAGGGGAAACTTGCCAAATGTAGAATTTGTGATCGAAGAAACTCTGCGATCTCTCGGCCAATACGTATTTAGGTGCGTTCTTTAATATCGATATTTGAACATAAAACTGACATCTATTTCAGATACTGTGTCGTTTTGACTACTTGCCTCCGGCCCGAAAAACATTTGTTATCTCCCAGACACAAGCGTGTGAGTGAAGTGTACCGAGTGAATTGCCGATGTCTGAGATCCTGCAGGAAGTTTATCGCAACGTTAATCATAAAGCGGCCCTACATTGTCCGTGTCGTTCATTGGTATGCGACCATTCTCCGATTTCTGATTGTAACCACGATGTCTTCTACAGTCTCATTCACAGGACGATCTTATAGAAGAACAAGATACAAGACGTCAGGATCGAATCTAACCTCGTCGTAATTGCCGATTTCAATCGACTCATTGTACGTTCTCTTGATCGGACGTGGGTGCTAATTTCAGGTGCGTCGCTTTCAAATGTTTTATTAAACGTTTCACACGGTATATCAAAATTATTTCTGATAAAATACCGCATAAAATGTGGTGTTATTGTGTAAGTAACGAACAACGAGAGCCATCTAGGTAACGCTGACCGGGAATCTAACAGCTTTTCTTCACATCCCCTACGTGTAACTTGGTTATGCGTTGCAAATGTGGGTCACCGGCCACATCGGCATCTACCAATGAATGCTTTGTGTTAGTGCTGGGAAGGTCCTGTCCAGGAATCAGTTCGAACCTGAACCGGGCCCAACCGGACGCCGAGTTCAGGTTCGAGGTTCAACACTTGGTTGAACCGAACGCGACGTTCAAGTTCGGCGTTCGGGCAGTGAAGGTCGCGTTCGAACACCTGAAGCGAACGCAGGGTTCGCGTTCGGCGTTCAGACAAAGTGCCCTGAACTCGAACTTTCCCAGCACTACTTTGACTCTGCGAATTAACACTGAAGACGTAAGTACCTGAAATTGACAGCTTGACGTTAACTGTCAATCAATTACGTGTACGAATAATCTAATCTAAGATGGCATAGAGAGCACCTACCGCGTGATGAACTGTATTGTTTCTAGTAAATTGCCACAAAAATTGCGGTGATTGTGTATGAATATTGCCCTGCGCTTCCACGTTTGATCCAAGCTCAATGCCATCGTGGTACCAGAAATCTCCATTACCTTTAATAATGCGGCAAGTGAAATGATTGTCTGCGTAATATATGACTCCCCTAAGGTGGTACCTGAAATTAACGCCTTGTACAGGAAGCATAATGGATGGATCCAAAACCAACGGCCTATCAGGTAGCCTAAAAAACAATAATGGGGGGGCTTCTCGCATGGTCGCGATTGTGACAGGCCGCGCCCCGCAGGATGGGCAACGCCTATTCGCGGATTGCACTCGTTGCGAAGTAAACCAATGCGAAAACCGAAGGCAGCTTTGTGTTTCTTACGTAAAGGGAGAGAAGAATCGTCTGTGATTAACAGATCAGTAGGGAAAGGTTGGCTGTTGATGTTTCGGACGCCACATCTTAAGCAAGAATCAGCGACAGTGCCCCATTCGTTCCCCGCAAACATGGCGCTGGAAAGCGGTCTTAGTGAAACGTATTTTGGACCCTGAGGCAACTCTAACGGAAAATTCCTAGTGAGCATTTCACGTACAATATCCCTTGCCTTTTCAATAGTTCGTGAGCCGCCGTGCACTGCTTCAAAACAATCGGCCAGCAGAGCGCAATAAGTACTGTTACGTTGCATCCGGCCCGTCCACTTCGAACGATATTCATCCCAAATATCATATATGCATACGAAGAGCGAATCGTAGGCGCAGCTGTAGTTTATCGAATCCCATTTGATTCCACGTGGAGGTGTGATGATTCGCCTTCGTTTTATGCGGGCGGCCGAGGACGTGCTTTCACGTTTCCGTTTTTCTGCCGGTTTAACACCGTTTTGTTTATCTTGATGTGCTATTGCGCGCTTCTTGTCTGGGCCTATTAGCTCCCAACGACCTACTATATCTGCGCCTTCGCGCTCACCATCTTCCGCCGAGCGATACTTCAACATCGGGTGCATATTAACGGAATCGAATGGCAACTTTCTCCATTCTCTGAATGATTTCAACACCTCCCTGCGATTAAGACCATCTACTTCAGCGGGTAGACTACCTTCGTATTTCAACCTCGTAACTTCATTTAATGCTTCAAGTTCGCGAAATTCTTGACGCAAATGACCGCTAATACCAGAAGTGATCTTGGAATGATCCATACCTTGGAGTATGATTGTGCCAGCCGATGAAGTACCTCTGGACAATGCAGTATAATACGAAAAGTGGTCTTTACAGTTGTTGAGGTCAACGACATTAATTTCTCTGGTCTTACCTTGAGAAGAATAATCAGTCATAGCAAAGTTAGGGAGAACAAGGACCTGTTCTCGCGAAATTTCAATAGTCGAATCATCGGGCAAGTTGCACCACACATCTTTTTTGTTCTTACATAAAGCCACGACATTTTGCGGTAGACCGGGAACGTTGATTATCTTGGGAGGATCGCACAACTCTACAAATAGACAATCAAGAACCTTTTGACCTCTAGAACCAACCGCATCTTGCCACCCAACGACTTTGGCTTCCTGGCCTTTCGTAATGCACAATTCAGTAGCTTCATTATTCCTGATCATAATCGGCAGACCTAAACAAAGGCTCAGCTTCCCTGGTACGTGGATTGACGTAGTACTCGGAAACGCATGCCAAAGTAATTCCTGAACTCTGTTTGGTATTGATACCGTCAATTGAGCGACGCTTCTGTTTTTAGCAGTTCTCGGCCGACGATCACCAGTCTCACTATTGTGATGCAGAGTATCTTCAGAAAAAAGTCAGTGAGCTCTTGGCCTGTCTCGCTGGCAAATCGACGACTACCCATTTCGTTTATTTTATCCTTATGGGCATTGAATGCGGTGATGAGAGATACATTGTGTAGGGATTGGTCACCAAAGGAGGGGTGACCAGGTCGGCTGCTAATAGTACGGCTTGCGAGATAATCCAGATCGTTCTTGGTACATGCACCAAAGCGCATATTGGATAATGCGGTACGTAGTTTGACATCTTCAGCTAGTTCCGAACGTTGACGCATAATTTCGGTGAGCATCACCACAGTAGTTATCTGTTGCCACAGTATTTTGCCAATCGCCGCTTTCTGTTTAGACAGAGACAACTTAACGCGCTGCAAAGGCGAAGGTTCGTGATCTCCACTGAACAATGAACTCGCTTTGACCGGAGGAAGTTGTCCGAAATCACCAGCGAAGATCATATTCATACCGCCGAACGCTTCATTGGGTTCACCGAGCGCGAACGCCAACTTCGAACTAATGCTGTACATAGCTTGACAAGACACCATGGATACTTCGTCTACAAAGACGTAGTCAACTCCACGCAGCCGATCTTGAATCCTACGAATGGAAGTACCTTCGTGCTTACTAGAGTCGGAACCATCTCGAATGCCAAGGATCGAGTGATACGTATGTCCATTCAGCAAGGCAGATGCAGTACCTGTGGGACCCAACACCAAAAACCGATGGGACTCTCCTCTGTCCTCGAAGAATTTAATCAACGCTTTGATCACCCTGCTTTTTCCAGTACCACCAACACCGCCCAGGTACATTCGAAGTGGTGGCGCATTGGCGTCCAGCGAATGATTAGCCACAATTTTGAATGCTCGGGCTTGGGCCTCATTCAAACTAAACGTAACGATGATACTTTCTGCCATGTTGGATGCGTCTTGATCACATGCCACGAATTCTTTTGTGAAATACTGCGGCGGTAATATTCTGACACCGTCAGGAACACGATTATGTGAATTAAGTGGATTCGGAACACTTCTTAATGTGGGAGGGGCTTTCCTGAATTTGTGCGCAAAAATTTCATCTTTCAGTTGCTTTTGTCTAGCTTGCCACTGCAATCCGCAGAGTCGCTGAGTCGGAACTACCCTAACTGACGTGACAGGGTTCGGAAACTGCGTTACCCACCCACAGCTGATCAAAACATTAGCTATAGCCTGCATTTTGACTTCAAGGGCGAGCTGCTTGCGGCCCTTGATTTCGCTAATTTGATCAAAGAATGAGGAAAAATCTGTCTCACCAAATTCACCACTGGGTCGGATATTCCATCAGAAGTCACATCGTACCCTGAGAATAAAGGCAACGAACGTTTTTGTCTGTCTTGGGCGGAAAAATCATCACGAGCGTCGTTGCACTCATACCGCAGGTTAAAGTTCCGCATAAGTCTTTCAGCCTTATCTGTGAACGCGTAATCTGTGAAGGCTTCGTGCCACGAGTCATGGACGGTCTTCAAATCAGCTCCACGACGCCACGGTTTAAAAAAAGTCAACATTGTACGACAATAAAACTCGCGATCGCCCTGGTCTTTCCTAGGTAGAGATCCTCCTAGGAAATTGGGTACAACCGTTTGCATTCTAGTCCTGTCGCATTTGACGTAGTGTGAGCGCCACAATGGATGGCCTTTCTCAAACGCATAGCTGCCTACATCGTCTGGGACCTCTATCCCTGCATCGACCGGTAAATCCTCACAAGCCAACCGTCTTCGATCACATCGGCGTCCTCATCGACACTCTCAGCTGCGTCAACCGATACCAAAGACGCTTCGAAGTTGGCAAGTTCAGATATAGTGCGTTTACATCGCGTGCTGATCTGAAGGTAATCAAACAAACTACACAGCTCATAAACCTTCGGTCTATGGATATAATCGTCGACAGAAGTTGCACCAACGTAAGTTTTCGTGGACTTCATCAAAATAGCTCTGTGTGATTCATCATCGACAGAGTCTACCATTGAGCCATCAGCATCGAGAACTACGTCGTCTATTCGAACTTCTTCCTGCCAGTCCAAATTTACGACAGCAACGTACGATCTCCACCAACAAACGCGGAATTCAAGATTTGTGTAATGGTCTGGATATCCCAACAAGTACATGGAAGCCATTGGACTGCCTATCTGATATTTAGACGTCAACGAATTGACCATTTGAGTAATGAGTCGACGTGTATTGTCCGAGGACGGGGATGACTGACCAATAGTCACGGTGTTACGGTTCAAAACAGCTTTCACAGCATCGAAAGCATGGTATAGTTTAAGGCTTGGTTTAGTTATATAGTCGCACACGTATGCAACCACTGCTTTGATCGCAGTACCTGAAAGTAAACTGGTAACGTCTGTGTTGCATCGGAGAAGATACGTAAGGTCAGGAGTGACGGTGTTAATCATTGGTTCAAGTTTTTTTACTACGATCGACCCATCGGACGGATCCACCTCCGTTCGTAAATGGAGTTCCCTGGGAAACCGGGCTGAGCAACTACCATCCTGTCGCATGCAACCGCTGACTCCGACCTTAATTTTACCACCGGAAAGTAGAGGTTTGGACAGATCGGTGCCTGCTATGCCCTGTCGACACTTGTGCAAGTTAGAACGGAGAATCAAATCATCTACAGTGTCTCTCTGAAGAACCCACCACTTGGCTAGATCGGAGCATTTTGGACAGGCAATATCCTCACAATCCTCACTACACAAAGGCGGAGGAGGTTGAGGCAATGTCTGTGTAGGATCCGCGTACCCAGCAGGTAGGGGAAGATGCTCTTCTTCCTGAACAACGATCTCGTGGATGCCGCCTGGAGGTCTACTGAAAGGAAATTTTGCACGAACGTCGGCTATAGTTCCCGTTAGAAATTCCCCAACATGACAAGACTCAAGATACACAATCATAGCTCTCTGAAATGCACCGTCGGGATCTAACACCTTGTCTCGTATTTCTTGAGGAGACAGGGAGCTTTTGATCCATATTAACATATGCATATGTAATGTCAAACGACCTTGCTGTTCTACGCTGCCATAATAAGCATCGGTTTCGCCGTACAATCCTCTGTGATCTGAGCCCACTCCTAAAACGTGCTTAATAAACGCTTCAGTAACAAAATGAAAAAATCTAGCTGCGGCAACAGGATTTTGGCCAATCAATTTAACTCGAACATCAGAAGGGCGCAATTGAGGAGAGAACTCAATGCGCGTGTCCGCATAGTATAGACAAAGAGGATGATTGATGTCCACAGGAGCGTAAGTTATGAACCATGTGGGTGCACCTTTGAAAGATACAAGAGACCACGCCTCATTCCGCTGCTTCTTTTTTTCTGCCAAAGAACCTTGTACATGACCTCCGACGAGATCGAGATCTTTGAGCAAAGCAAAACAAGCTTCCTCTGCCGGTGTACGATGTTTAATGTGCTCACCGGCTTCCAAACGCTTGGATAAATCAGTTAACACGTTCTCGTCGATTGAGGCAAGTCTAGCTGTTACGTGCTCCAAGCGACGTCGATCCACTAAAAGGTGGCTGGCGGTGGTAGCACGTTTGATCTGGGATTCGTTGAAAGCCACCATGGGAAAGTAGAAATCAGTCTGGAAACGTTTATCGTGATACAAAAGCAAATGTTTCTTATGCGACTCCTCGGAAACTCTACGTTTACGTTGGGTACGCCCAATCCCACCTTTGCCGTAAGGGAAAAGCCAAGGAAACATCTGTGGATATAACTGAACGTTATTATACGTAGACTCAGGTCGATCACCCCTTCCAACTCCAAGAGTCTGACCTCCAGATTTAAGATGAGCCAAAGCTTTAGATTTAAGTGTACGCATATCTGCCTTGTCGAACTGTGGTCCAGTGAGACCCGCCACAGCAAAAGGACAAGGCCCCGATCGAGTTCCCTCGTCCTCTTCTCCGTCGTTGTCGAGACTCATTGCATCAGGTACCAAATTAGACTCGCCCAGCGCCGTCTGTTTCCAGTCAACTCCACAAAAAATGCCCGCCTCAGGTAAAGCATTGAGATTTTCCTCAGATATAGTAAGGGAATAATAGTCGCTGTGATTGAGTTTCAACCACTCCAACGCGTCCCGTACGTTACGACGACGAACAAACATAGGTGTCCTCTCGAAATCTTTTTCGGTGGGCTGTGACGAGCCCAAAAAGACAAACGCTAATATTTCACTGACATCTGAGCGGGAAAGCGGGAGAGTATTGTAAACCTTGACTATGGGCGAGGGAAACATGATTGCGTTAGCCATCATTTTACCCCGGCCCGAAGCGACTCGGACTACGCATCTATTATGACGAACTTTGGCAATCAGCATTTGTTCCGCAAACTTTAAATCTCGGAGTTGCCACGGAACGGGCCCAATCCACAAATGATTAGCAAGTGCATGGGTGGGGATGAGTTTTTTGCTCAGAGCTGATTCGCAGTCTGCACATACGCGAGAACAGGCATGATCGAGAATAGGCCCTGGTAGATCTTCGACGGCACAATCGAAAGTCGCTCGTTCTTTCCGAGTGACACCCATTTGCAAGAGAAGATTCCAGTCGACATTAACCTCGTCCTTAGGAGTTGATTCTGACAACAACGTCAACTGACCACAAACAGCGCATCCAGCTTCAGTGAAACGAGAAGGCGAAAGAGCCTCACACATACCACTAATAATGGTATGTCTTGTACGGTTACTGACCGGAACAGGGGGAAAAATGGCAGAAGTTTCGACAGCAACCGCTTTCGGAACAGTAGTACGAGCCGCTCTGCGAAGTTTCTCTCGAGTTCTTAAGGCCGTACTTTTAAGGTTGATACCCTTATTTTTAATTCTATCCGCTTGGGTCATTCTAGTGTGGGACTGTGTCACGACTTCTCTTCGAACAACACGGAAAACAGTCACAAAATCACCGCACTCGCACTGATGCAGTAAAAGAGAATGTCGCAGACTATCGACACTTTGTCGGTGGGCCGCGGGAACACAATGCATAGAAGCTACAAGACGCAACTCAACTTTAGTAAGAAAAGGTAGAAGACAATCCAAGGGTATCAATGTCCACGCTTTATCCTCATCAGTAGGCAAAGGATCTGGGACTAGAGAAGCATTGAAATGATTTTCGAACCTAGCCGTGTCGCCGTGCCGCAGATGAGAACATATGTTCACAATATAAGGGTTGACATCGACCGGCGAAAAGACCTTTCTTCCTCCACCAACGCAGCCGTGCTTATAATGAAAACAAGGAACTGGAGATGCGTAGGCTGGGCAGACTTGATAGTACACATAAGGACAACCTCCGGTATGAAACAAGAACAGTGCCAATCGTGTAAAGTTAGATGGAAAGCGGCAAAGCACGGCCAGAAAATAGATGCAATTCACACCTGGCAATAGTACACCAAAAGACATCGAAACTTGGCCCACAGCCCAATCATGTTTGTACATCACAGGCCGTATGAAAGACCGATAAAGGTCACGGACAATATATTGAGGTGAAGACAGTCCACGTTGGCCGAAGACATACATTAGATGCACACGAAGATTAGTCCAAAAAAGATACACCCATTCAGGCTCTGCAATCGGGGAACGGATATCTGGACTTTCCGCGACATTAGATACAGGTACAATAGGAATCTGAGGCTCATAATACACGCTGGGCGATGGCATACGAGTAAACGTCAAGGGGGACTGCATTTTATGGGGTTCTTTTATTCGAGTCACAACGACTCGCCAGGGAACGCGTCCCAAAGGGGTATCTCCCCGAATCCGAAACATTACTTCGGAAACAAAAAAGAGGCCTAATAGCCACACAAGAAGCAGGCAAATGGTGGATTTCATGGTGAGGATGAGGGGAGAAGGCAAGCAAGGTACGACTACATAAAACGTGATGGAGATCTGATCTGCGTTTCATTGGCAAGACAACGTCTAATTTCAAATATACTTGATCAAGCACCTGATCACACGTACCGAACCACCGAAGAGTAACGAGGAATTGCAAAAGAAAGAGCCATTATATATACTGCACCTAGGGAAACAAATATAATATACCCAGAAATCTATCCAGAGTACTGACCAAACGAAGAGGGTCGTAACAAGAGTTAGGATGATAATTGCTCAGAGGATAACTAGATACAAGATGCGAACCATGGATTTTGGCAGATTTTCCCGGAAAGAGCCATTACGGACGAAAGAGGGAATGAGGGAAATGTGACTAAGCTAATAAATCGGTATTGATGACTAACACGGCAATTGCCGAAAGGGAATTTATACGATCCGACTTTATTTAAACGCGGCATCAGTTAAAGATTTCACAGCTGAAATCATTACGATCATTGTAGTCGACAGAATCTGTCAAGCTTCAGCTACACACGTCTCGTTAGTTGACTTCGGATTTCATCTTTAGAGCGTAAGTGAAAATATGGAGTGGAAAACTGTTCGAATACACAGATTTGCGCTTTATATACAGTTCCTCTGTTGTCTACCACAACATTCTCTCAAATGCGATGCGTACTCGAAACAAAGTAGACATTCAATTTCGGTCTTTGTTGAAAGAACTGATGGAGAACTGATAGTTTGTTAGTAGCCGTTCACTACTGACGGCGCCGGTGGCGTGTATGCGTTCCTCATTGATGGCAAAGATCGTTGAATCCCGAACGTCAGAGACGCGAGTGGGCGAGACAGTACTACAGCGAACATCAAAACAGCGTAGTCACAATGTGACTTGTTGTCACACTTCCATCAACAACAAAGTGAAGCAAACCCCCCTTTCAAGAAGACCCAAACGCTAGTGCCATTCACAGACATCAGGATACAAATCAAATAAACACAAAATCACAATATTAGACACCAAACACATCGTCATACAAGCACAGGACGGAGATGACGCCCCTAAAACCAAGATTATAGCATTACAACCAAGAGAAGAGAGTTTCGAACCATCAAACGGGTAGATGCCATGAAGAGCTACAGAAGCCGCCACGAATGGGGACAAAAAAACGAAATAGAGACAGAGGAGAAGAAAATCGGATTATGGGACGTAAGCATTTCCCACGGCGCGTAAAGGACCATTAGATTTGAATCTAATGAATCAAAGATGCTACTGACGAACAAAAAAAGCGATCACAAAAATCTAATGAAATTAAGCACCGCCACTATTTAGTGTTACACGTTCAAACGTTACAGTAAAAAATCCTGAGAGCGCAAACGCCACTGTGCAAGCAAATCAAAGAACGATTACATAAGTACTCGTAACAGGTAGTCGATAACACCTCTGTCCTGTTCTCTAACAGACACTTATCTTAGCTCGTTAATGCTTGAGCCTCATCCGCCGCTTTGCTAAACATCTTGCTTCTGCCAGTGACCAGAAACTCTTGTCTACACAACGAATAAACGAGGTCAAGTTCCTTGAACTTCTCACTGCATCTACACCTCTGCGATCAGGCGGTTGCTCAAATTGCTCCTCTACTCGTTACTTTACCTCTCCAACCTCGCACAGGGCCCAGGTTACCAAGAGCTGATGTCGTGCATGGAACACAGTCACCGTCGATATGTATGTATAGTACATCAGCTCATCTAAGTAATTCCAAATACTGAATCGCACAACCGGCGTCATCTAAAATATCGAATTACAATGGCTTCCCCGAAATAAGTCATTACGCCAGAATATGCACCGACGTCAAAGTTGTCCGCCGAGGCGCCAACTTCCACCCGCACAGGCTCAACCGACGAAGTTGCGGACAGTATTTTAGACACGATGTAGGAGTGACCGCTGTAGGAGACGAAGTCGGTATCAAACAAATATTCCGACTCTCCCGACCAACTCCGGTAGTACCATTGAGGGTCTCCGTTGTTTGGAATGGAGAGCCGATAGGAGAGTAAACTGCCGGACCACGCCTTCGAGTCTTTGCAATGGATCCAAACACGATAGTCACCATCGCGGACGGGACTTTCATGAATGTCTATGCCGGTGAAATCTTGTTTGGGGTCGTTATTCTCGATCGTATGAAGCTTCGGGATATCCTCAACCAAAACCGGAGAGGATTCCGCAGGGGCCCCAATGCCGATGATCGGTGCCCAGTAGGAACGCAGTGTGTCGGTGGAGATGAGGTGGATCTTGTCCTTCCCAGATGAACGGATCATGAGAATGATATGCTGCGGAATAAGCGCGAAGTTCGTTATTTGTTCGTCCTGCAAATGCATAGTATCAGCGATATAGAGGGTACAGAACACACGAGATACTAACATCATGAAACTGGAGGATGAAGTACGACTTTACTCTCCAATTGACAATCATGAGTGACGACCCACTTTCTGCAGCGGCGATTGGTCCGTTGATGATAGGACGGTAGAATATATCATCGGGAGCGGACCCTGGGAGATGAGCCAAGAGATGAGCAATCAAAAGGCAATTATAAGTCCCGGTTTGAACATTCAGGCAGACCACCTCTACGAAACTTCAGGGAACAATATATGACTTGGGTTTAATTCGAAGACATAAACTCACCTTACCGAGTCTCCGGTGAGCGGAGAGCTGCGGCCACAGACCATGATGATCAGTGAATCACTATCCGTTTCGTCTACAGCATAATCGTGGACTTCAGCGGGCCCCATCGCTGACGCATGTGTCCAGATTAGCCTCTTGTCCGCGACACTCCAACATTCCAGCTCATCCAAATGGTGGAAGAGAAGATAACGCCCGCTCGGCAGTAGTTTAACGTAATATCCCCAGCCTGGGGGATCGATTCCTGTGATGGTATCGGGGCGCAGCGTAATTTCTCTGGAAACTTCAGCGACGGGATCGTCATCGAGTTCTCGAGGGTTCCAAGTTTCGGGCCCGGTGATCAGTCGCCGTACGACTCCAATCATTTCGTCCGTCGAGAGGGTTTCGAGATCGAAAATCCGGTCGAGAATCAACCTTCGTCGGAGATTGTCAAGAAGACCCAGCCAGACACTTTTATCGTATGCGAGTTGATGGAGATATCGGCAGGTCTGGCTGGGACATGAGATCATTTTTGGAAGAACAGATACCAAGAGGTGAACCTGGCCTGCGGAAACTACAGACGAGATGTCGCAGCATGCAAAAATCGAAAACAAGGGGGTACCGGCCCGTGAATGCCGGACCGGACCCTGGGTGGTTGGTTGGCCGGCCAGGTCCGTGAAAAAAATTTCCAGTAGGAAAATCTTTCAGCTTGAAAACAGCTTATAATGTCATATTTGGTATCAACATGGTCTCTGAATGTCTCTAGTAGGCCTACTGCAGTCACACTGTAGTTTTCCGCACGATTTGGTAGTATGACGTGCAAAAATCACGCGCCAACTTGACTGCTCTGCCGCCATCAAGCCCATCAAGCGATTTTTTTGCGAGACCCAGATGACGACCAGAATGTACGGGCCAGTGGGTCTCGTATGTACCAGGTGAGAACTCGTCAAGCTGCTTATCTGTACCAGTGGATGATGGTCCGATTCGTTCCAAGCGTCGGTGCGTCGCGAAGCAGTAATATTAGTTGAATTTTGTCCCGATGTTTCTAGAAAAACATCTTTTGTATTGAGATATAAAGCTAGATACCCAAGATAAACATATTATTCAAGTTCTTGTGGTGCCTGAGGCAGCCAGTCGTCGTTGGCCTTTGAACGCAGAACGAGCGGCACTTGAAAGCTGACGGCGTGTGCCATCATTGCCTTATATGGACGTCACGTGGTATGACGTGGTTGGTTGGTTCAGCCAAACTCGGGAAAAAACAAAAACCGACGTATGTTCCTCCATTCACAAAAAAGTACCCCCTTGATCGAAAAGATGACGTCTGGGGCCAGGTCCGAAAAAAGTAATGCGGTGGACATGGATATATTGTACTGTTGGATTCACGCTCATGAAACCGCAAGAGGCGTTCGGGAAGTGCGGACACAGCAGGAATCGATGAAGGAAGGTGAAAGGCAAGGTCACAATTCGGCACCGTGACGACGTGACATTTGCCGGCTAATGCCGACGTGATGTTGAAGTTGAAATGTTCGATTTGGTGTTACTGTATTTGGTGTACTAGCGGATGCAAGAAGAGCTTGAATTAAATTCATTGTTCAGTTGACAATCATTGAAGCATTCTTTTATAAGTGACCTAACGCCTGACAAAGTGCGAGGTCCTCCAAATCACACTGCCCTGGTCGGTCCTCAACTGGGAAAATATGTCAATTAAAAAGTAACAAGCCATTCGAATCAGTCTCACCACACGCCAATATAGTAGCCTCCTCGCTCGAGAGCTCAAACAGCGGGTAGTCGAGGTGTCTTGCCACATCCTGACTATCTGGGTCAAACCCTTTGCCTTGATGAAACCGTCCTAGCCCTTCATAGATGCTACTATTCCATGAGTTTCCTTTCATCCTGGTCTCAGTGTGGATTATGGGGAACCCAAGGATTTTTGCGTCCTCTGGGCTGAGATGGACTACACCGGATGTGTCAAGTGACCAGTAAGCAGATTCATCTGGCCACCGAAACAAATTTGGTCCGGTTCGGAAATCCTCGGCTGGACAAACAAACAGATACCCCTCAGGTTTCTGGGTGCTGCAAGGGTTGGGTAAACATCTGAGGATGAACTCGATTGCAAGCATGCAGGCTGTTTTTAATAGGTTGCTAAATATTGAAGCACCGAAACCGGTAAACTCGCACCGTAATCCTCGAAGTGACTGGTTGCCTGCAGTAGAGTGAAGATATGATTCGCTTGCGCCATCCAGAATTTTGAGGCTTGGCTCGAAGACCGGACCAATAATGCTGAGTGAAAATTGCATGCTTGGCGGGAGTCAAATCTTGAAACAGAAATAAAACAAAGAATGAGAAGTAAATGAATGGGAGTCATGCTAAAGTACCTCATCCAGGAATTGGAAAAGAGAGCTCCTTGTCGGACTCCATAACCCCGCCAACGAAGCTCCGGCTCATGGCCAAGGTGAAGAGCCTCTGTGATCCTGTACAACATCCTCTGTTTGGAATGCGACCGGAAAATTGCCGGCCCTTGGTGAATGGACAGTTGGGTGGAAACAGTAGCCGTCCAGTACTGTGCTATCGAAGCCATGGAACAGAGTTCATGGTATTCATCGTCGCCGAGATTCGAAACGACCATAGCCTCCGCATCGGGGTCATCCAATAATACATTCTCCAACCGAAGTACGTGAGCCTTCCACCAAGGACGTCCAAAGTCCGTTGGCGGGCCCTGAACAAGATCGACACAGAGCTCGCCTGTTGCAGGTCGTATCCATACTGGCAGGTCGTTATAATACTATGCCTTGTCGGTGACAGATGCAAGAAATAAGGTGAATGCCTCACCATCAGTGGCTTCTGGAAAACGCAGGTAAGATAGTTCATCGCCTCCTAACGGTAGGGTCAGATATACGACATAGACTTTTGCTGACCGCTCTTACATCAAATTCTGTACCCTTGATACAGATAGATGAGTACTGAGCTGAGGAACAGCAGATGGTACGTACACAATAACCAATGAGATACGTGCTCAAGATAGGTGAACGCCGAAAGCGTCTGAGAAATTGGCTGTAAGGAATCAACTCTATTCGCAGTATCAGCTCGAATTCCTATCAGACCTGGGAACCAAACCGTCATGAAAGACCATCGCGTGAAGCCCTTTAGTGCTCACTAAACCGTAGAGCTGCATGATATAGGGATGTCTGTGATTTCATTCAAGTCGGTCAATAGTAATACAGAACTTGAAGAGAATTTTCGCGACTTGCCTAATTGATTCGTATTTTGAGACATGTTGTCGCCATTCCTTCGGCGGTTATTCAAAGAGAGAACCTAGGGAGCTTTGTGTGATCTTACTTCTTCCGTGGCGTCTCCTTGATACATCGCTACGGTCACAGGTCCAGGATCGGGGCGGATTTCAGCAGTGTACATCCGCCGAACACATGCCCTTAGGCTCTGCCGACCAACGATGCCAGATTGGGTATTCAAACCTATATCTTTGAGCTCTTTTCTCAGTTTTATGTCCCCGAGTCGAATTGTTCGAAATTCTGTTCCTCCCATGGTCATGACTCGTACGGACTGATGATAACGAGGAGAGACAAGATATACCGGTCGGCGATTCTTGAGGGGGATTGTAGACATTGTTAGTGACATTGCTTGTGAACACGCCGCCACGTATATTGAACCAGGTTGCATGAGGAAAGAAGGCGCCAGTATATCTGCATTGAGCGCCGTGAGATCCACCGCGATACCGGAGAGCGGAGATACATACACAGCAGACTCCACGTTGTTTATCGTCGACGCAACAATCGATTCTGGTTCGGATTGGGGTTGAGGGTCCATCGATGGTGAGGGGACAAATGAAGAGCAATAGGCGCCGACCACACAGCTTTTACCACGCCGTTCTGTGACAGAAAGTTTGATTAAGTTCTGTCTGTCCAACGCCTACCGGGCTTTACCCAAACTCCACCGCCAATCTAACCTTTCCGCCGCGGCCAATTTGACCTTCTTGCATCTCTGGCTTGGACACGGCAGCGTGGTTTTCTCTGCTGTAACGAAGCGCGACGGGTTGAAGCATCATGGTACTCACAAATGTCAGAAAGGGCGAAGCCTACCAAAAAGACCATAGATATCTTTGACGAACCAGTCGCTCCGAACATCAGTGAAGATGGAACGTGCGTCGTTTGAGCGAAGCCGATGTTGAACCGGGTACAATTCTACGTCGCGTCGCCTTCGATGATTGCGCCCCAAGGTTCACACCGAAGCCAGCACAAGCAAGCCTGAATCGGGCGTGGCAGACGTGGTATACCAATTCGACCCAGCTAGATCGATATATCACACGGGTTCGACTCCCCGCGTCCGAATGCCACCCTAGAGGAACCTTTTTTATGTGGAGTAATCGGATTTGTGTGGCGGAACAGTGACCGTAAGCTAGCTGCCCGAGAGCCACAGATTAATGGCCCTGTTCTGTCTACACGTTTCCGCTTTCCGATGGAGTATTCACCTGTTCAAAAGAGAAAAAACCCGATTGAATTCAAGAGGGGGAGATTGAAAATGCGGCCTATAACGAAAAAGCAAAAACAAGAACTGAATAAAGATCGTCATTTGGACGCGGGGATCCGGAGTCGAACCCGTGTGTGCACACGACAAACGACGACTGGCTGTGTTGCGCACACTACGTCCAATCGCTTTTCGATGCTCATTGGCGCTCATTCCTGAGTGGAGAAGGAACAAACAGACGTCGGTTGGGCGACAAACTGAACCATGAGGACGAACATTATCATTGACACTTGCCACGACTCACACGCGATGAGTGAAAGCAAAAAAGAACAATTCGGACAAAGGGAAATGTAGCACTTGACACAAATCCAACTCGGTTGAGATGATTAATTTGGAGGTGGCGTAGAAGGAACCTGGGGGAACAATGGGAAAGGCCGGATGTTAGAACCGACAGAGAAATGGAGCAGCAAAAAAAGTACCTTATAAGGCACATTCACATCCTCAAGACAGAAGCGAATACTTAAAAAAGAGAGGGGGGAATCCGGCGTCAAAGACCGGCTCATTCGAACACAGCAGCGACAAATCCGCACTGTGCACCTCGCATACGGGAAGCCTGTGAATGTGGATGTGAGTTCGCATCCGATACGCGTGTCAAAGATATCCATGCGCACCAGTAATGCATGGCGCACCCGCACCCGCACCCGCGGAAGTAGGTAGGCATAGGCGACGAGTGAGTTAGTACGTGCGAGACACGGGAGAGGAAGATCTCGTTCGCGTAGTCTGAGCTGCCCTGGGTGCTCTTCAGTGCAATCCCTGATGCCTTTGCATAGACAGCTCTTCGAGCGTACACCGGCGAAGATGGCGCAGGGCTATGGGACAGAGCGGAGGTTGCGCTGCATAAGTAGAGAGGCCAGAGGACAGAGGAGATCCACGGCTGGATAGAGGGCGGATGTGGGCTGATGCATCATGGTCCGCAACGAAAAGGGGCAGCGAGACTAACCGCATTTCATGGAGCCATTGGGGTTGAACTTGTCTGGACGAGCGGAGTTGAGGCCGCCTTTCCTCCTTTGCGCGCAGACCGTCTCAGCACTTGGGGTGTCTTGGAAGAAAGCGCAGGTGGCGTGGATAATCGGTGAATTGGGCGTGGCTCGCATCTGCGCGCAAGAAACGGACATTTGTAACGAAAGAGTGACACGACAACTTGAAGAGAAGTGCCGTTGTTGGACGCGTTTACTGGGTCTCCTTCGTACTATTAGCCTCAGAATCGTAGCGGTGGCATTCGTTGCCAGCGTGGCGCGGAAGGCCAATAAAACCCCAAAGTAAACACACAATAACAATAACACCGCTCCTTCATTCTTGATTCTTCGCTTCAAGTTTGCTCCTCAATCGTTTCAAGCTTAACTCGCGACTCCTATCTTGGCTCGACGATGGACTCTTGAATCTATATCAGGCCCGAGTCGGTTGGGTCTCTCTGGGATTTCGGAAAAGAACTCGGACGTCGCGGACTTGCGGTTGCTCTGAGGCTGAGTCTGAGCTGAGAGCTCGCCGTCAGCCAGTCTTCTCTAATTCTCTGAATCAGGTCGTCCTTCTTCCATTGACAATCCGACTCCCCCGCGCCGCAAATGAACATCTGAAGATGCGTGCACATCCTCTTTCCTTTGGATGATACCTACCGTACACCTGGTCACAATTTCGATATATACCGGCGAACCACCCACGTGGGAAGTAGCATTCAACCACGCTCGATTCGCCGGTCGTCTCAACGAACACCCAGGTTCCCTGAATTGAAACACATCTAAAGGTTTCCACCGTCACCGTTTTGTTCGGTGCTTGGATTTCAATCCAACTCGCTCACTTATCTCACCCAGGAACGAAGACAGCAAGAAATCAGATGTAGTATACGGAACACAGGCGGCCTCTATGTTGAAGGCTTTCAAGTTCTAGTGTCGCTGTCAGTATGGGTTCGACTCCCTGCTTCCGAATGTTTGGTTCAAAGTTGAGTTTATCGTTTTTTCCGTCAGATCGCTCAAGGATATGGATATATTTTGACATTGACCTCGGTAGGCTAGCACATCAGCATCAATTTATCCCTTCCCTCCCGACACGAACGAATCGATTCCCAGCCGACTCAGAGACGGGACTTCTGGACTTGTATAAAGCGAGTCTTTCAGACTATGTGTGGCGCGTTTCATCTTTTGATGGAACTTCAATTCAACCTGGACTCTCCTACCCTCCCCGGATGCAGCAAGAAATGGGTGGCGTGTGCAACACGGCCAGACTTGATCAGGGATGAAGCGGTGTTCAAGGTTGAACCCACTGGAGGAGATTGCTAGAGCATAGTATATCCGGATTGGCCATATTGCTGCATTGGCCAAGAAAAAGTTCCCATAGGACACGCGGCGACATATGATGCAGAGAAGATGAAGGCTGGTCCTCCTCCCACTTAATATAGGCGCTACTTACCTTGGGCCGGGCGGCGCAAAGTCATTTTCAACCACAAGTAGTTGAATAGATTCTTTAGCTGTCGGAAAGACATCTAGAGCCCCCCAAACTTCCCAGAACCAGCGAAGTTTCAACTGGGTGCGATTTCGGGGTCGTCGAAACAAAATTCAAACAACATGTCTAACCACGGTTGAACCAACGCTTGTTGTGGCATCTTTGGTCGGGGAATAATCGTCAGGTGACACTCTCGCCCGCCCTTTCTTTTGTTTCTCTCAGTCTAGCACTGAAGTTAACTTTAGGAGTAAAAACTGTTCTCGGTGTATCTTGGAGTTTTTTCGACAATTCGCAGTTTTATCTCTGGCAACGTGCCGAATTGTGGCCGAACGACATTGACAGCGATCAGGATCAATCTTGATTTGATACCGCTCCCTCCCTGCTTCGCTTTACGGTGTGGTCTGGGATACAAATGCCTGACGAACCCACTCTGCAGACATCGGTCACGGAAAGTACTCTACCATGTAGTTGTCCGGAAGCTCTGTGACTTTAGGACCTGCGTTGAGTCCGACGAACGCACAGGTTACTGTACATCTTTTCCATTCCGCCGGAAATTCTCTCCAAGATCCTGCTCCTGTGTGCTCATGACCTGGTGCCCAAAATTCATGGAAATAGGCGTCATCGGCACGCCACTGCCCCGGCTGCCCATAACATTCCAGTCCACCTAACACAGATATGTTCTTCCTGGCTCCTGGCACTCGACACGCGCGAGCTGTGGAGTTCCGTCACGCTGACGTTCAACAAACGTGTGGCAGGAAGCATTTCTGCCATCACTATGTTCGCGGACTACTGGCTGGCCAAGGGCAGACGGGGTAAACTCGACCTCAAGATCCACATGGACTTTCCCTTCGACCTCGCCGACATGGTGCATATCGCGCGGCTCATCGCCGCTCAGGCGCGCGACTGGCAAAAATTGACCCTTGTGGCCTCCTATGACGATGTGGCTCAATACGTTACCGCCTGGATGGCGGAAAACGCTTTCCCGTCGCTCGAGGAGATCGAGTTGCACACCACGTCATGGTCCATTTGGCATGGGCGTTTTGACGCCCTGGCCGCTCTACCCCGTTTGCACACCGTCCGCTTAAAATCCCAGGGTGTTCCGTCCATTTACCACGACCTCCCTCTGTTATCTCTTCCCTGGTCACAACTTAGGTCATTTTCACTCTCCGTGCCAGTATCCGGACGCAAATGCCTCGATATGCTTACCAACTGCTTAGAGTTGACGACTCTTGAGGTCCGCGTCCTTGCCGACCATTTCGCTGGCGAATTGCGACCCCCAGTGACACTCCTGAAGCTGTCTAGTCTCCGGCTCGTATCAGGGGCCACTTTTTGGAATAGAACCAGCTACATCGAGCCCTTCCTCGATGTGCTGCATTTGCCTATGCTCATCGACTTGGAGCTCTCTTTCATCGGCGGCGCCGATCCCTGGAATCCCCTCGTATCTCGATTTTGGCAGGCCCACGCTGCCCAATTACGCACCTTCAAACTATTCAACCTGTACTTCCGCGCCGATTTGCGTTTGCTCTTCCTCACTATGCCGAACCTCACGTCGCTGCAACTCGGTCCGCGCGAAATCCGCCTTACTTCGCCGGACTTTGAGGCGCTGCGTGTGGAGCAACTCCTACCTGCGCTGACATGCCTTGATGTAGCAGTTGGGCACGCGCGGGGTGTCCAGCCGCTCAATTCCATCCGCTCCGCTATCGCTCTCCTCGAGGCGCGTGCTACCGTGGCGACGGGCCTGGGCGTCGCCCGCCTCGCACAAGCCACCATCGCTGATTGGACGGACTGGGACGTCGTGGAAAGAGATCTGAAAAAAGTGGATCCGGTGGCGATGGGTGTGGAGCTCGAGCGTCTCCGTGCGTTGAAAGCCCAGGGCATGGATGTTCGGTGGCAGGTTGGAGGATACGATGTGTTAGTTCCGGCAGACAACAGGTCTTCCAGATACAACATCTCGATCCGCACTGCAAGTTCTCGCCCTTCGTCCGCCGCAGACCATCATTCGGACAGTGACGCTGCCCTACCCATATCTTACCCCAATGCTCCATTCATATTTGTTCCCAAGAAGCCGAAGCGCAACCTGCTTCGGCGTCTCTACCAATGGATAAAGAAACTCCAGCGGGGCTCCATGTAGCTCTGTTCACATTTTGGTACGCTCGTCTTCCAGACTTCTCCACTCCAAGGGGACCTCGCGCACAAAAGGAATTCTCAATTGACAGTTTCGTCCAACACCGAAAATTTAACGCCAGGCCTCAAACCAGCACTTTGCTCCACCTGCGATTTTCGTCCTCCTCCGTTTTTCGCTGTTTGAATCGTCCTATCCGTGAATTGTAATTGAACTGACTCCCCGTTTCCTCGCAGAAACGAACACGAAAACACATGGGACGTGGTGTGCGGAACACGGCGCGACTCATGACGGAGTCGCTCACAATTCGGGGCTCGACTCCCGGGTCCCACTGAGGCGACTGTCGATATATCTTTTTGAATACACGTGCCCAAGATTCGAGCTTCAGAGCTGCCAGCAGAATGCTTACACTCTGTACCCCTCCAACCAACCGAATTCAACCAATTATCAGCTATGTCTATATCAAACCAGCTCAAAAAAGGCCACTTAGTGAAGAAAATGTGGCATCCACTCCAAATACAACGTACTGTATTGCAGGATCAGATATCCGGCATCTCTTGTGGTGCCGCAAGCAGTCTCAGCCATCTGAAAAGCAAGTCACTGTAGACGAATTTACGTCTGATTGATACTGCTCTATGTTAGGAGGTGCTTTTGTCACATTTCCTGAAAGCCCTAGATCCGTCTACCAATCTCTGACGGATTTCCCAATTTTTTACTGGGGCCAAGTCACCTCATTTATGATTTAAGGATTAAAATCGTTATTTATTATTTATTAAAAACCTTCGAATCCTCAGTCACGTCACACACTCTGTCGCCGTTTGGACCTCCCTTGTCCGATGTCGGAGTCCCTACACACCTGCGGCCCCTGCGCGCCGAAATACGCGCTGTACTTTCCGCTGAGGTTTTGGCATATAGTGTGGCTGTAACCCAGCCGCTCCCGTCGGGCGAGGCCGCCCCCAATCAAGTCCGCAGAGCAGTGTCGTGAAACCGGGGCGTGCCGTATGTGATCTGATCCAAATCTGATCCACTGCTGTTCCCGACATCGCCATCGAATCGTCTCCCAAGACTCCTTCAGCCTCCAGACTCGTCCTTAGCAGCTTTTCCTCTGATTTATCTCTGCCGCACAATATTCTCTTCGCCTCTCTTAGAGCTTCTGCCAGCCCCCGTCCGCGCTGGCGGGATACGACGAGGCACGACCTTGGCGACATGACCTCGATTTTCCCTCACTACCGGATTTGGGAGATTAATGTCCCACGCCCTGTGATGGCCGATATTGGATTTTTTGCCAAAACGATTCTCTCCATGGGGGATCCACCTTAGCGTCCGACACCTGGTCCGACCTTTCCACTTGTGCCTCCGACACCTTGCTACAGGATATACGATATGTATATATATGGAAGGTCGGTTCTCGACGTTCTCTACAATTCTCCCCTACCATGTCTGCTCAAGATATCGTATGTGTTTGTCTGTTTCAGCGCGAATACAGTACTGAATTACGGTCATCTCATCTCAGCCCGCTTCCACCCAAATTCTCGTCATCGGCGTATGTGTATCTTGTTTTTCGTCGTAGAAAGTATCCTCAATTGTTCATTGCAGGGAGGTCCCTCTGGCTCGTTTGCCGCTGCGGCGCTCGCCCGTGAGGGCTTTGAGGTGACGCTCCTTGAGCGCGATCACTTTCCCCGGTATCACATCGGCGAAAGTATGCTTCCCTCTTGCCGGCCCTTCATGAGATTTGTTGGGGCCGAGCAAAAGGTCATCGACTACGGATTCTGTGTTAAGGTTGGAGCCGCCTTGAAATTCAACCAGACCAAGCGCGAGGGCTGTACGTTGAATTTCATGACCTCGCGGTACATGGCCGCTCATTTTTTTCGCAGACACTGACTTCATCAACCCCGACCCCAACCACGCTGCATGGAACGTGGTTCGTATGCGCTCAGGTCTCGCCATGGCGTTCGTTGATGATTTTCACAGACCCGCGCGGATTTCGACCAAATCATGCTCCAAAACGCTGCCGAGAACAAGGTGACTGTCCGTGAGGGCGTCTCCGTCAACGCTATCAAATTCTCCGCCGAGAACGACAAGCAACCCGTTGCTGCCGAGTGGAAATCCGACACCGGCAAGACTGGCACCATCAACTTCACATGGCTCGTTGACGCCTCGGGCCGGACCGGCATCATGAGCACCAAATACTTGAAGAACCGCAAGTTCAACAAGGCTCTGCGCAGCGTTGCGTACTGGGGATACTGGACTGGCGCTAACATGTACGCTCCGGGAACCAGCCGCGAGAATGCTACCTGGTTGGAGGCTCTGACCGGTTCGTACTCCTGCTCCACTCAATTATTCGCCCGCTCATAATGAATGCAGACGAGAGCGGTTGGGCTTGGTTCATCCCTTTGACCGGAAAGGTCTCGGTTGGCATTGTGCTCAAGGAGGAATCCGCCAAGGCCAAGAAGGCCGCGTTCTCCGGGCCCAACGCCAACGCCGACTTCTACCACAGCCAGCTTAAGCTCGTCCCCGGTGTGCAGAAGCTGCTCGGTACCGCCAAGTTCACGACAGAAGTCATGTCCGCTGGAGACTACAGCTACTCTTCCAACCAGCACGCCGGCCCCAACTACCGCATTGTCGGAGATGCTGGTGCTTTCGTGAGTATTCGAATGTCTCGAACGAAGTAGTGAAAACTGATCCTGTGCCAGATCGACCCCTTCTTCTCTTCCGGTGTGCATCTCGCATTCGGCAGCGGTCTCAACGCCGCGGCCACCATCTCGGCCTCCATCCGTGGGGAGTGCACTGAGGCGGAAGCCATCGAGTTCCACACCCAGAAGACCAGCACGTCCTACACCCGGTACGATACTTCGCTTTTTCGCGCTGTCCCTTAGGCTGACTCTGGCCGCTCAGATTCCTGTTGGTCGTTCTCAGCGCGTACCGCCAGATCACCTCGCAGTCCGTTGCGGTCCTCTCCGATGTCGATGAGGACAACTTCGACCGCGCCTTCGATTTCATCCGCCCAGGTGTGTCTTTTTCCACGCGCAAAGCCGCCGTCGTCTGACCCGCACACAGTTATCCAGGGAACCTCCGACACCGACCCCACGATAACGGAGGAGATGCTGCAGAGCACCATGGACTTCTGCGAGCACGCTCTTGGCCTCACCGACCCCGAAATGCACGAGGATGTCGCCAAGCGCGTGGACCCTGCCCTCTTGGCCGACGATGGCCCCCTCATGGGTGTCAAGGACGTCGTTGCCATGGCCGGGGATGACGAGGACATGGAGATGGTCCTGCGCCGCGTCAACTCGCGCAAGGCGCTCGAGCCCCTCAACTGGCAGCCCAACTTCCGTGGCGAGACCTTCAATGGCCTCTACATTCGTCTGGAGCAGGGCAACCTTGGGCTGTCGCGGGCGGCAGTGGCACCAGTTGTCCCGGTCTAATTTTTTGGTACGGTAAACATGTATAGTCTCTCTTAGATGCATCGCAAAATGTTACATGTCATACACTGCAATAAAATCAGCAATATAATATTTTATTGGAATTTCACCCGAATCCCAAGTCCAAGAACTGTCTATGTATTCGGTTCCATCGTGCGCGGCGCCGGGAAGCATGGGAATCAGCCACGGGTAGAAGCTGCTGGTCCAGTGCTGCCCAGTGTCCACGATCGGGCGGCACGCAGTCACATCGATTTGGCGGGAAAGGTGCCGGAGGCGCTGTGCGGACGAAGTGAAGACGAGATCAGAGCAGCTATGGAGACTGACGGGTAGTACGGGTTTGCGCCGTCAGTTACGTGGTCTCTCATGTATGGCGAGCATCCGCACCCCCAGACGGTCTGCAGAACTCTTCAAACCGAGGAGGCTGCGCCGACTATGTGAATGAAGGTGAGCACGCAGGTCCAGCACGTCGACGACGAGGTGTATGGGGACATCCTTATGATAATGCAGATCGCAGATCGCGGAGGAGAATCCATCTCCGACCATGATCCTCTCCTTGTAATCCTGCACAACGCCGCGACAGTCGAGCGGGCAGTTGAGGGCTCAAGACCAGACATAGGATTCGATGCAAAGCGGAAGGAAAGACCAAAAGAGCAAACGACGCCGGCCACACGACAGACATCCTGCGCGGCATATACGCAAAAACGATATAGCTCCGCGCGGCGAGCACTCCTTCGCGTGCGAGACACCTTCGCAATAACCAGTAGCTCGACCTGATCATAAAGTATCTTCGCACACTACGCCGGCCTGAAGCTCTACCACTTCTGAAAAGGGACACTGCATCCACTCCCGCACCCGCACCCACACCCAGAAGAAGGAAAAAAGCAGGAGACTCGGGGCCAAGAAAAGCCCGCGCCTAAGAGAAAGACGAAGACGAAGAAGATATGTAAGGCGGAAAATCTCGGAGGGGAGCCCGTCACCCAGAACAAGAAGGAAGGAAGGAAGCAGGAGACACAGGGCCAAGAGAAACCCGCGTCTACGAGAAAGACGAAGACGAGGCGAAAAAACTCGGCGGTCGCACGCTCGTAACGAAGTGATCTGGTCTCGCGCGCCACGAACCGTGTTCCGGTCCAGCAAGACGACAAAGCGAGGGCACACATCCCCACACCGCAGCGGAGTATGTATCGTATAGATGGTTGCGGAGGATCGGCCGTAGATCAGCCTCTACGCCACTTGCTCCCCGCTCCTCCCGCCTCTCGGAGACGCAGCCACAACGGCCGTCACTACGAACATTGTATCATCGACAACTGAGTCGCAGCAAAACTTGGTTCCAGCCTGGCGAAAAGGTGTGGCTACATATCGCGCGGAAGAGTATCGTGTCAGCGGCCACGAGATCGCGGCGCGTCCTCTCCCCGTGTCTTTATGACCGGTCAGATCATGGTTCCCGGCGCAAGCAGCAGCGAAGAAGACTCTCAGGAAGAGTGAGGAATTGATGTATATCCCCAGAAACCAAGTGCACACCGCCGCCGTCTACACTCCTCAGTATTTTCCTGCGAGTCGGCCAGGTGACGGAAAAACTCAAGAGAGGAAAGCGGAGCAGCGGCGACATAGGCATATCACATTCGGTTGTAGGCGTTGAGAACGACTCGGAGAAGACAAAACTTGAAAGACGTGGCAGGAAGAAACAGCGTTCGAAATCAACAGATAACAACATCAACATCGTTCTCGCCTTGGCAGTTGTGACTTGTCAAGTCGCTCAACTTCTCTTTGTTCCTGCTTCTGCTCCTCGTAAACAGATTTCTGTGGCTTCCGAGCGTAGCTTCAGACGTCGGCTCCATGTCCCAGACACTGTTCTTCTCAGACCTCGCGCCAGACGTCGTCTTTTCTGTCTTTGCGTACTGCGACATCTCCTCTGTGGTTTCTACCAGACAGGTACCATTCGCCGCTGCATTTTGTGGGGCAAAATCTTATGTCTGAGTCAGACGTGCCGATATCTGTATACCCTCGCTTCCGACAGAAGTGTTTGGCTGGGTCTCCTCGTCGACCTCCGGCGAAGGTCAATTCTCGACCAGACTCGTACTCCCAATCTCGAAGCGCTCTCCAGGGATGAGATGATTGGAGCAGTGCGGCGGTTACTCGCTGGGCCACAAACCTGGAGCCCTTTGAGTCAGAATCTCGCCGGCTCCGCGGCTGAGATTTCCAAAGAAATTACACTGTACCCCGATGCCATCACATTCAATCCCCGGCAATATGTCGTTAAACTGCTGCCAAGCGGGCGTTATGTTCTCTTTTACAACTGGAGTGACCTGAGATGTTGGAGCGTCTCGGGCAAGAGGCTGATCTGGACGTATGCGTCAGTGATGGAGTGAAGTTATGAACGCTAAACAGTCTATCCGCGACTTGTACGCTCACGCAAGTCCCATCAAAGATGGTGATTATCGCGTTTGGATACATGGTAAAAGCCGTGTGGCGAGGGCAGCCGGTTCATGCTCCTATCTGCTCTCTATTCCGAACAACGGAGAGCCTCAATGGCGTCTGGGGTGCAAATCAAGGGATTCGGGACCTTTCGTCGATTCCATCTCCTACGCTGGTCACAGCCTCGTCTACAGGCGCAACAACCCCCGCGGGTATACTCTATTTTCCTCATGTTCGTCGCCCAAGCCTGTGCGAGTGAAAAACCTGCTCACTTTGGGAGACGCCGAAATGTTCGGTGGCCGTAATTCCATCGACGTCGCGTCGTATTCTGGGGCACTGACATATTCCACATATCCCACACCCTCAGACATTGTAATTCAATAGTATAAATGAAGTTGTGGTTTGTCGCCAATGTAACCAGGCAATGCAGCACTGTTTGTCGACAACGACGCTATCCTCTATATTTTGTTTGCCAGTGTGTGAATCGAGGTCGGAGAGAAAGATAGAGGCACTTTCCCGTGGATCACATAGCGCACAACATGCGTATGAATTGTGTAGAGGGAATTGACTAGTTCCTTGCCTGATCATTACACTCATTCCGATTTCCCCTGTTCTATTGGCGTTCTGATTTCAATGGCTTACTGTGAGTATTATTACAAGGTTTCAACTAACATTTTTATTTTCCAGTTGAGGACCGACCACGGCAGTGTGATTTCGGGGACCTCGCACTTTGTCAGGTGGTAGATCACTTTAAAAAAGCATGCTTCAGACTGTTCAACAAATCGAACATTTCAACTTCAACATCTCGTCGGCATTAACCGGTGATGATGTCACGCCGTGACGGTGCCGATATTGTGACTTCTTCATCGCTCCTTCATCTGGCGGCCTGGCTTGCCAGAAGCGGCAGCTCATAACGGGAGCGCCAAAGTTGACTATAACTCTGTATCGAATCTCTCGCGCTTTCCTCGGCTCTGGGGGCAGCACAGGAGCACCGTGGATGGTTTTGACTGGGACGCGGTACCTTTCTGTCCCTTTCTATCTCACCCTGCTCACACATCCTTCCCATAGATAAATAAACCCAGCACATTCCGTCCTTCAAGTCCCTGTGTGTCCTGCCAAGCTCAAGTTCGATGCCTTCACTGACAACAAGAAGAACTAGGCGGATTTCTACCCACGAAATGTGTGCGCTGTTGCTGCTGTAGAGAGACGCTGGGAGGTACAGCTGGAAGGTATGTATTGCCCTCATTTTATTTTCGCGATGCTCTTGCTCTCACCTTCCGGCATGGTGGAGGGATGCGGTGTGGTTTCCAATAATCGAGTTAACCGCGCCGTATCTGTGCGGTCGACGTGCTACTGCTTCTCTTTTCTTCTCGCTCGTATCTCGCCTTCCCTCCTCTCTGCGTCGCTCCTCCCGAGCCCTTCTCTTGTTGCCCTCTCCTCACTGACGTATCCGCTCTCGTCCTCTAGTGCTTTCTCATCCGCACGCCACGGATCGACGAGGCATACGAGTGAGTATCTTTTCTTTTCTTCTCTTTCTCTTTGTCCGCGTAGTGAGAGAATGCGGCGGTGCGGACGAGCGATGCGTAGATGCACTCGGAGGTCGTGGTGCGAGTTGGGCTGATGGGAAGATACATGGCTCGTGCAGTACGGCTAGACGGGGGTCTCATCGACGGCAAATGCGCATACATACACCCGACCCTTCCCGACCCTTTCTTCCCTTCCGTCTTCCTCTATTTGGTACCCATCCTCGCCGATTCCTTCCCTCCCGCTTCCCTTCCGACTGCCTCCTACGCCATCATCATTTCGCCGACGATGCACATCCCTCGTACGGGAGTGACGCTTACTCTTGTCCTTCCTCTCCCTCTTCCTACCGTGCCCATAGCTCATTGACTCATCTCCATCGTTCGCAGATCTACCTACCTGCTTACAAGCGGACATTCGTAGCCGCTTTCTGGAGGCATCGCTGCGGTGCGGGCGGTGCGGGATCGTGGAGGGGGCGGGTACGGGGAGCACGGGGAGCACGGGGAGCACGGGGAGCACGGGGAGCACGGGGAGCACGGGGAGCACGGGGAGTACGGGGACCACAGGGAGATGGGGAGCATGAGGCGTGGGGGTGAGGCAAGTGGGAGTGCCGCCTCAGTGCAGTGGGGCTCAGTGGATGCGGGCGCGGTGCGGTGCGGAGAATCGGAGTTGCGGGCGCGGTGCGGTGCGGAGAATCGGAGTTGCCGCGTGGAAACGGTTGTGCGCGCGGGGTCTGGGTGTGTCGACGCGAGATATGTCGAGCACGCGACGTCGCCGGAGTGCGCGCGTGCGGAGTCGGGAGTGCGGGCGCGGGGAATCCGTACGGATGCGAGTGGGAGTGCGTCGCCGAGTGAGACGGGTGGGGGCTAAGTGGGAGTCGGTGTGCATGACGGGTGGGATGCTGAGTCGGAGTCGACGCGCGCGGATGTGTGGCTGCGAGTGCGGCTTCAAGTCTGCGGCTGTGAGGCGTGGGGGGCATGCGGAACTTGGAGTGCGAGGAGCGCCTTCGCTTCGAGAGTACAGGCAGGCGCGCTTGCTGAGCGGTTCACTTCCGCAGAGGCGCGGTGCAGTGCGCGGTCTTCAGAAGGCGATGTGCGATGACAATGCGATGGGCGGGCTTTGCGGCAAGTCATGACCCCAGCCCACCTTCTCCTTTTGTCTCTTTTCTTATCTTCTCCTTTCATTCTGCTGTTTTTCTTTTCTCGGCGGCGCCCTCCTTACTTCACCTTCCTCCGTGTCTTCTTCTGGGGACGGACTGCACGCTCGTGGTGCGGGCCTGGTAGCTGAAGTTCTATTCGATGCATGGACTGCCTTCGTCACTTTCAGACGCGGGCGGTTACGTTTCTCGACAGCGCACTTTACGCCCGTCGACAAAGCCTCGTGCCTTCGAGTACAGATGTCTTGCATGCCGTTCGTGAGGCCGTACAGTGTCTCGCGTTGGTCAAGCTCCTGGTAACAGAACGGCTCAGCCGCGGGCGAAGAGGAACTTGCGCATCAAGCTCTGCTTCACTTGTCTGCACTTCAAGAACCATTCCTTGTCTCGGTCCTCTTCGACCGTCCATCCGCCCCCTCTTCCTCCAACCGACTGCTCTTCGAGCATTTATGGCTGTATGGCGACGCCAGCCGCATCGATTCCAGCCAGTGCGCAATCCAGCAAAGCCAGTTTCGATCCTCGTGCTCAATAACGTTGACAGTGTCTTACTGGTACTGGCGCTTGTGCGACTCGCACCACTACTGATCCTACCTACCACCTTGCGCACTCCCCAGCTCCTCATCACGAACGGGGTACGTACGCGTCCATGGCCCCCTTCGTTTCACCAACACTGACACATTTCACGCTTCGTAGAGCGGGAAGAGCGCCAGCTGCTGGTGGTGGTGCAAGGGTGCAACCCAGCTTCCTCCCTCTTCCTCTCTTCTTTGCAACCTCGCGCTCGGCGATACTAGTCTTCATCTGCGTATCTTCGAACGCTGAGAACCCCAGTCCCGTCCCAGTCGAGTCGAGTCGCAAACCGGCGGGGAGCAGAGGCAGACAGACACCGCCAGTCACGGTGTGCGATGCGCGATGTGTGTGCGATCCAGATGGCGCGTGCGAGTGTAGGGGTGGGGTGCGCAATCTGGAAACTGTGGGGTGCGGGGCAGATATGATGCACCAGTGCTGTGTGCATTTCAGAAGTGTGTGCATGGTGGGGTTGCGGGCGCCCTAGGGGCCTGTGCCATATTCTCTCGCCGTGTGCAAGCGTGTTTTTCTCGTGATTGCGGCAATGACGGGCAGAGCGCGGAGTCGGGCGAGGCGCGAGGCCATAGAGCACATCGTGGTGTGCTAGGAGTCGAGGCGGGGGCGTACTCTCGCACTGGCGCAGGACGCCATCCAGAGGATGATGTACGGCTCAGGCGGAGTGAGCGACAGCGTGCAGTGGGACGAGGCGCAACTCCATGGAAGGAGGCGGGGGCTCACTGCGCGTCCGAGTCACAATTGTGCATCGCGGGCAGACTGAGTCCATCGGGGGGAGTGTGCGCTGGGGTGTGGATTCGCGTGCGCGTGCCACCGTGTTTCCGCTTCTGCTTGAGTGGTGATGAGGATAGAGGATGACGAGCAGAAGGCCGTACGGCCGCCCTCGTCCTGCGCCGCGGATCAGGAGTTTCGCTGTGCGGTGTATTGCGTGATGGAAGGAACGATTCGTGGTCGGCCGTGTTGCGAGTGCGCGGGACTGTAGGGTGACGCCGTGCGGTAGCCCTGCTCGTCTTATGACGGGTGTGCGGTATGCGGTGTGCGGTATGCGGTGTGCGGTATGCGGCATGTCTAGACGAGCACTGCGACGCCCGTCCTCTTTCCCCTCTTCTCTGTCCACTCTTCGTCAGTCATCCGCATCCATGCGCCCTTCATCTCTCCCTTCTTCCGTTATGCCTCCTTATATCTCGCTCACTCTTCCTCCTTCCTCCCTCCTGCTCTCTCGCTTTGCGCACGTATCGTACCGTACATATCTTCACATCCCTTTCACAGACCTGAATCCATGTACACTTACACCAAATGCGGACGACCTTCCGGCCGGATTGGAGTGCGCATCGAGTGCTTGAGCGGTCGCGGTGGCCTCGTCTTGTCATGCATCGCGGGATGCCAGGGTGCGGTTGGCATGGAGCAAAGAAGGATGACGAGCACACGCCATACGCCCGTATTCATCTTTTGCGTGTGTCCAGATGTGCTGCAGCTGGGTGGACTGCGCGTCGGTATAGGTGCCGCGGGTTACGGCTAGGTTTCGAGGAGTGCTCTGCGGTGGCTCTGTGCCAGACGAGTCGCTGAGGATGCACTGTTCGTCCGCTTCATTGCGAAAGCGAAACGCAGTTCTTTGCCCTCGTGCACACGGCACAAGAAGAAGTTAAAATATCAAGGGAGGAGCTGGATCTTTCGCTCTCGCGTTCAAGTTGGGTCGCTGTCGATGGGTCGTGGCTCATGACTTTGAGTTCGCCTACTTCTTAAACGCAGTTCGCAGCGTGTGTGCATGGGGTCGGGGATTCTTGTGGGCGCTGTGTTGGTAATGTCTCGCAGTTAGGACATCCATAGGCCGCGGCGCGGCCCGCATCCTTCCGTCTACGATCTGTCGATGTCTTCATGGGAAGACGTACCTCTGTCTGTATGTTTGGCCCGCCTTCCGTCCACATTCCCTGTCTTTCTCTTTGGATGAGGCCGCCTTCAGCGCGTCGGTAGGCTCACTAGTAACTCAAGGGTGCAGTTACATCTGTTTCCCCTGGCTTTGCGTCCTCGGTATTTTCAGTCGCATATCTACGCTGCACTTCGAGCTGATATTATTCTATTCACTTCTGACCTATAATGTAACCGATCTCAGCGTAGCCTTCACGGTCTACTGCCAAGAACTTCACATTTATTGTTCCTGAGTCGATGGTGACTAGCCGAGTATAGTACATACTTCCAACCCCTCTCTCTCAAGGTCTTTACTGTTGGATCTGATGCGCTGATGTATCCTGAGTTATTTAGAAGGATCACAAGGATAAGACTCAGGATAATATTGAGCTCAGCTATGTCCCATTTCGGAACTTGGTGAGGGAGCTCTTGATGGACGGGAGCATGGCCTCTGTCCGCTTTCTGGGTTAGCGACATGATACTGCGATGATCCGGGTTAACAAGGATGGACGACAACCATAATTTCATTTATAGTACTGGATCACAATAGATGAGTGGGTGGAATATGTCACTGCTCCGGAATATGGCCCCACGTCGATGTGGTCCCCACAGGACGGCATATCAACTCGGGCAGGCCTAGGCGATGCCAACGAAGCCGCAGCAGATATGACATACCCTTGGGCCCTCCTGTACAGGACGTAATGACCATGGTAGGAGATGGAATAACGAAACAAAGATCCCGACTCCATTGACGGAGTCCGTTGGCACCATTGATGATTTGTGTTGTTAGGGATGGAGACTCGATAGGAGAGTAAACCCCCGGCCTTCGTTGCAAAGATTGTACCATATATCCACACCCGATAATCACCCTCTCGGATAGGACTTTCGTGGACGTACATGTTGTTGAAAGATTGTTCGTTATGGATATCCTCGAGCGTACTGAGCTTCGGGATATCATGCGCCAACACTGGGGTGGATTCCATGGCGCCGTCCATGTGGATGATCGGTGTCCAGTAGGTACCCACTGTGTCATTGGAGATGAGGTGGATCTGTTGTGCCTTGTCGAGAGAAGGAGTCATGAGCATTATATGGTGTGGAATAAGCGCTACGCGCAATTTTGAGTCCTGTACTTTTATAGTCTCAGTGATATCGAGGTTACATGACACCCAAAATACCAACCGGATGACCCTGGACAACGAAGAATGACTGGGTTCTCCAGTTGACAATCATGTATTCATTTCGGCTCCGGGCGTTAGTGCTTACAGCGGCGAATGCTCCGCAGATGACTGGGTCGGAGAAGAGATTGTCGTGACCGGAGTCCGGAGCACGGGCGGTCAGCAGACAATTGTGGGTCCCTGTTTGGAGATCCACGCTGACGATCTCCACGTAGCTTCAAAGAAGAGATTATAATGTTGGCTACCAGGCGGAATAACTGCACTCACTTCAGTCGGTCTTGATTATGCGGGTAGGTGCGAATACAGACCATAATCATAATTATGGTGGATTCGATATCCGTTTCCTCCGCAGCAAAGTTCTTTACCGCAGCGTGCTCTATGGGAGACGTGTGCCTCCAGACCAGCCTATCGTCCGCAACGTTCCAACATTCGAGTCTCTCGCAGTTGTTGAAGAGAACGTAACGGCCGCTTGGTAGGAGTTTAGCCTCATTTTCCCAGTCAAGTATTCCTGGACCTGTTCTGATCGTGGGGTGCAGCGTAATTTTTCTGGAAACCTCAGCGTCGCAATCGAGTACTCGAGGACTCCAAGTTTGTGGCCCACTTATTAACCGCCGCACGACCTCGATAACTTCATCCGTAGAGAGAGATCTGAGATCAGGAGTGCAATTCCGATCGATAAAAAACCTTCGTCGGAGGCTGTCGAAAAGACCCAGCCAAACACTTTTGTCGAATGCGAGGTCATGCAGATATCGGCAAGTCTGGCTGGGACTTGAGATCATTTTTATAAACAGATACCAAGAGGCGAACCTGGCCTGCGGAAACCACAGAGGCGATATCGCAGTATGCAAAGATGGAAAAGATGACGTCTGGGGCCAGATCTGACAAAAGCAAAGCAGCGGACATGGATTTGAAGGTAATGGCGGATTAACGCTCGGACCACGAGAGTAGTTCGGGGGAGCAGTAGAAACAATCGACAAGGCGAGGAAGGAAGCTGGCAGGAGTGGTCACGATGTGACGTGACTTGGGGACATGCCGATGTTCGGTTCGGCACCGTTTACTTCGGCGATGTCGCAAAGTTGGTCGCGGGTGTCCAGCACTGTCGGGCGTACCTGTGCGATTGTTTTTGTGCGGAATTTTCAAAATGGGCTCCCACTTGGCCCCCGTAGAGCTCTGTGAGGCTGCGGGAACCGACAACCCCACCCAATCGATTGTATAAATCGAGCAACGAGTTACTATGACGTCTGTCAAGAGAGATTACTCATCACACCGGAGATTGCCATCTTTCAGTTGAACTGATTGTTGACAAAAGCTAATTCATTATCTAAAGTAACAACTCGGAAACCAGCTGAGCTGAAAACCAAACCAATTCTAGTTCTAAGAGTTAATACTTTCAGTACAACAGAAACTACAGCTATCGGTTTTAGATGTTGGCTACACCGAAACAGTACTTAGCAAATTCAAAGTCAGAGGAGCTGAAAGTGAAACTGAAAGTATTTGTTTTGCTTTTGCCAGCAGTTGAACCAATGCTGGAACCAAAACTAAATGTTTTGGTTTTGATTTCAGCTCAAGCTGAAATATAAACTGAAACCATATGTTTCAGTTCAACTGAAAACCCAAACATTTAGTTTTGGTTGGACCGAAACTTGGAGTATCGGTTCAAGTTTCGGTCCTCTAATCAGTTCAACTGAAACACAACTGCTACATTATATTTTGGTTGTTGTATTGGTTCGACTGCTTTCACAACTGAAAGAAATGCTTTCAGTTTGATTTTCAGTTTGTTCAACTCTAAATTTGCTAAATAATGTTTTGGTGCAGCCAAAATCCAAAACTGGTAGCTGTAGTTTCTGTTGTGCCAAAAGTATTAACTGTTAGAACCAAAAATGGTTTGGTTTTCAGCTCAGCTGGTTTCCGAGTCGTTACTTTAGGCAAAGAATTACCTGTTGTCAACAATCAGTTCAACTGAAAGATAGCAATCACCGGTGTGTCATTGATTCTTGTGAGTGCGCGTGGCGGTGCAGTACTATTTTAGCCCCCATGTGTCCACGGCTGTGATGGTACGCAATATCTTTATATCCTCTGGCGATATTTCCCTCGGCAGCTGGACTTAAGCACATTGAAGTCTTGTCTACAGCCTCAAATATTTTTGGGCTTTTTGGAGCTGGGGCGTAGAAGATATGAACCCTCCGATGATGAACCCCGAAGTGGAATCGGTTTTGGCGCGCAATTTGGCAGTGTCACAAAATGTCACAAAATCTTCCTTTTCATTTCTCTCGTCTGTTGTAGGCAGTTAATTCGGCCCAAATTTTGTCAGACGATAGCTGCAATATGTATACATATCTCAGATTTTTTCTAGAGTAAATGAGCTCGAACTCTGTTTGAGATCAACGAAAATTCCACATCAGGGTGCGTGGACACATCGGGGGCTAAAATAGTACCATCACGGGCATCATCGATGCCGTCCAAGTTTCATTCCGGCCGGGCCGTGCCGGTTTCGACGGAACTCCGGGGGTAACCTCTGGCATGCAGTGCTATGAAGTAATTCTGGGTTTGTTGCACATCTTTGCAAGTTTTCCAACTTCTACGCTGGATATGTGATTGGCAGTGTTCTGTTCTAGGAAATACATCACGGATGTTTTAAGTAAAAATCGGTTAGCGCCATATAATACACATGAAATCTACTCAAAGGACCCGGTTGAGAGCAGCACGGCGCTCAAATCTGAGGCTGGCTCAATGATGTAACAGTGACAGAGAGAATCTTGTCACGTACCTCCGACTCTTGCTAGAAGCGGTGGCTTTGGCCTGCGCCTGGGTTGAGGTGGTCTTGCTCTCCGATGACGACGAAGAGGATTTGTTGTCCTGGCAGTCAATCAGCAATTGATTCTGACGTCTCAATTCAGCGCACATTGTTCGAGTTCGAGTTCGACGAGTTCGAATTTGAAGAGGAAGACGACGAAGATGAGCTTGCCTTGAATTTGAAGGTTTGAATCAGCGAACAGTCCGAAGAATCTCATATTGTGCCTACCTCGTTGTTGCTGTTGTTGTTCCCGCTCTGGTTATTGTTGTTGTCAACGTTGTTGTTCCCGTTGTTGTTGCTACCATTGTTCTTCTATGTGTTGAAACGAAATTAACATGACCCGCAGAGGGAACAATCTTCACTCACGCCATTGGGAGTGATCTTGACTTTGACAGTGATGGCCTCGTCGTCGTTCTCATTGTTGTTGTTCGCATCCTCATTGTTGTTCACATTCGAGTTGTTGTTCGAGTTCGAGTTATTGTTCGAGTTCGCGTTGTTATTCGAATTCGAGTTGCTATTCGAGCTCGAGTTCGAATTGTTATTCGAGTTGGAGTTGATCTGGTTCGACTGTAAAGAGAGCGGAAAATGAGGAACTGTTCTTTCGTGGCTTGACCGCCACCCAATGACCAAAGGAATAGAAGACTCACATTTTGATTGTTGTTCACGTTCTGGTTGTTCGCCTGGTCAGCTGTATTAATGCCAAGCACACAAATGCATTGGAATCATCCGGCTCACATTTTGTTTCTTTCCCTTGCCCTTACCCTGTTCATGAATAAGCAACTCCGCCTCAACCGAATACGATTTTGCTTACACCCTGCGTTATCGTGACCTTGATGTCGAAACCGTCCACTGCGATGTTGACATCTTTGGAGATTTTATTCGAGTTCTTCCCCTTGGAATTCGCCGCGGCACTGCTGTTTTGCTGCGGTCGGTGAAGCGACGTGAGCTCACGAGTGTAATAGATCCAAGACTGACGCACGTTGTTCGAGTTAGAGGAGGACACCTGGTTGTTCGAAGACGACTGGCTGTTGGATATCTGGTTATTGGAAGACTGGGAAGCCGACGATGAAACGTTGCGGGCCTTCATCCGTGAAAGTCAGCCTTGTATCACTCGAGAATGGAAATGAAAATAACACTTGCCGCCAGCGACGAATCTAGGCCGTGGGGTGCTGCCACAACCGACCCGGCGAGGGCAACAATTAGAGGAAGAACGGCGACCTTGAAGAGCATTGCGGAGGATCAAGGAAGGAACGACGGATTTGAAGTAGATTAAAATGAGTGGAGAACCGATGGACTAGCCAAAAGAAAATTTGGAAGAACGAAATCGACCGCGGGTCGAGATGTGATGAAAGAACAGAACAAAAAGCACAATAAGGCAAAGGTACCGTTGCCTCCGTTCTATATACTTAGGAGAAATATCCCGTCCACTACCTCGGTTCACCCAACGCACGCGTAGAGTTACTTCCGAGGTCATTGAGTCCCATCAGTTCTGATGCGATTCTACATATTTCCTTACCGACCTCTCACAGTTGACATCTGCCAACTCCAATAGGCTTTGATCACTACGCAACGAGCTATGGTTGAGCTATATATAGGAACAGAATAGAAACAGAATCTGTTCAGATGTTCAGATCTGTTGAACAGATGCGGTAAGTACGAGGCGACAGTAGAATAAAATTGGCGAGCGGTTACGAGCGGTTCCGGTCCTTTGGCTTCCTTTAGTCCCCGTACCACCACCACCGCCAGACAACGCCATCCTCAGATCCTCTGCTCATCAAAAACGAGCGTGTTGAGATCCTTGAGGGTTGGCAACCTCCCCAACGACTTTTCTGTGTCTTCCCCAGCAGTGAGCACGCCGACTTGAGCTGTCGCAAACTCAAAGGGGAACCAGGATTCAGAAAACGTAGCACAGGGTCAAAAAGGTCTTTTCGAACCCAGGTGTAACGAGTTTCGTGATGATGTGCAGGATGAGGCAAGGATGAGGTGACTTGACAACAGTGGGGATCCTTCGATCGGACACACATCTACCCCTATTCGCTGCAACTGACAATAGCCTGTCGTGATGAGCTGGCTCTGGCCCCATCCGCTCATGGCCGCGTTGGATCCTACCTATACTACTTTTTTCGGTCCCCCAGTAGCCAGTAGGCTGGCCGCCATTCTTCGGTGTTCACCTACCTCTCGTTCGTATGTGGCGCTCGTTCACCTGGAGACAGCCTTGACCGCGTGAGGATACATACGGCACGGTATCACATCGGCGACTCCCTGTTCTCCCGAACACGGCACAGCTAAATCAATTAAATAGATCAAGTCGATTATCCAAGAAAGCACAAAACTCAATCAACCGCGAACCCGCTCGTCTACTTGCGCAAAACCTCGTCAAGTCCGATACCCACCTCGCTGTTGCAATATTCCGCGTCGGACCGCGAAAACGCGGCCGATGCAAATCTGAGGGGCCTCGAGGTATTATGAATTCTTGACCGCGGCACGGTTGTCGAGGCAGAATCGCCAGGAGCGGTGGTCACAGCCGCGTGTCCCATCCCAACGCGCACGACGATCAGCGTCGGGACGATGTTCTGCGATGTCCGGTTGCTAATTTTACAGCATGAAGAAAGGAACGCACCACGAGCTGCCCGATTGTCCCATGGGAGAGATATACTGCTGTCTGCATGATGCAGTGTTTCCAAAACAAATCAGAGCGGACTCGGAAATGCGAGCGCATGATAAGTACGCACGGGAATTGAATCTTGCAGGGACAGCGCTATGACCTGGAAAACGAGCCCGCAGCAGTAAATTGCGCCGGATTCCAAACTACTCGAACACAGTTCAATGGTTGATGTGGTAGAGGGACTAGACTGGCTGACATGATGGCGATGGCGGCACTGTACCGCGGGGTGAACTCGGTCCCAAAGACATCGCGTTGCGTGCGAGTTACCCACCAGATGCGGCCAGCTGAGAAGAGTAGAGATTAGTCTATGAAAACCCCAGTGAATGAAGCAATGTTGCAGTCCGAAGCTTACCGGTGAGCATCATCATAACAAAGTTGGTGAACAGATTGAGCGTGAACACGATGCGCGGGTCGAAATGATATGGGCCATTGGAATAATCCTCGTCGTACGAGGTCACGTACCCAGTCGCTGGAACGGCCGATCAAGCTGTTTGAATAACAACCGTGTTGGAGCCAGAAACGAACCAAGGGTGCCAAGCATGAGGAGTATCGGCACAACGACGAAGATTTTACGTGGGCGACCCCAGACGAGGTAGCAGCGGTACACCTAAGGATGCAATTAGGCAGGCCTAAACTATAACAAGTAGCGGCACGAACGAGGAGGCCATCGGTGATGACACTAATTCGAACAAGTCAGCAATGGGTCGCCGGTAAACTCGGAAATTTTTTAACGTATTTGTGACGAGCACGATGTCCTGTGCCAGCACCAGCGACCAATAGAGCCCTTCGACCCCTGTGGGCTGTGTTGGAACAGAAAGCTGCCCATTCGTGATTGACATGGAAAGTAGGCGCAATGCGAGCGACGTTGTCGCGATATGAAGGGAAAATTGTATCGTCGCCAGCAATGCCATCGTTGTGGTCAGTACGAGTAGAGTGATGCGGCCGGGAGTTTGGCGGTGATAGAGGAGGTGCATCGGGAAAAACAGCACAATAAAGACTCCTGGACGACGATTTGAGAATGTAAAGCGAAGAAACTTGATTGCGTACCGTACAACAGGATATCCATCTGTTTTCTGTTAACAAAAGGAAATTTTGACGAGAAAAACGTACCATTGCCGTGCAGAACTCGTTGTCTACATTCCCCCAGTAATTTTCGATAACAGCAGGGATCACCAAGTAGGCCATTGCACCGAGGGAAGGGAAGATCCTTCGATGACTCGGTTTTAAGGCCACTCAGATAGCTTAGACGTACTCCAGAAAGGTAATCTCCACAAAGGTAATCTGGCTGCCATGTGGTCAGGGTAGTTCCCCACGGATTGTGTAGGTAATAGTATTGCTGTCTGCAAGCAGCTGGAACCATGGTTGGCGAGAGATTAGGATCGTGTTTTGAAGCCTTTCCGAGGTAGAAAGAGACGCGGGACGATACATGGTTCAGCGTCCAAGAATGATTTGAACTCCGAGTTCAATTTATTGAAGATTCGTCCGAGGTTCGCGGGAGACCTAACGGGGACGTACTTAATCACCGCCAAGCGGGGATTTCGGGCAGTTGGCAATAAGAACGCAGGCACCGGATGTCGATTTTGCAATTAAGTGGTACAAATAAGAACCAAGATGGCATAGGGATCTGAATCTGAGAAATGAGCGAGCAAGCTAGACGAACAACACAACAGGCGCATTCGACGTGGTCACAATCGCGCGCCCAAGCTCCTTATTCGCCTCCCTCGAATAAACGTATCCTCGCCCGTGCCCGCGCACCGCCGAATACTCGAAGTGCCGCGCATCGCCTGTTTCGTTCAGCCGTGTGACCTTCGGGGATACGTTGGACGTCGACACCGTGAACACGCCCTGATATGCACCGTGGAGCTTCACTTCTGCGGCGGCGTTGGACGTGCGTGCCGTGAGGCCAAGCGCACTGTCGACGGGCGAGCCAGGGACTGCGATATTGAGTATGCCGTTGGACGTCGTACCCGTGATGCCGAAGTCGCCGCCCTTGCGCGCATCCGTGAAGAGGACGACCTCCGCATCTAAACGACTGCGATGCTTATGAGGACGTGCGCGGAGATGGAAATATTCGTTGCTTACTTGTTGCTGGTACGCATTACGAGTGTCGTGGGCCGGGTGTTATGGTTATTCTCAAGGCCGACGTTGACAGTGATCGGCGCATTGGAAGTCCTCATGTTGAGCGTACTGGAGGTGTTGAAAGTGCCAGAAATACCAGCATTGGAAGTTGAGATCGTGAGATCGGAGGAAATGAAAGACTGCGAAAAAAGGTGGGTTTATCAGATTCCTATGGGATAGCGGAGAGTGCGTACATTGGCGGTGATGCGGGCGTTAGAAGAACGCAGCTGAGCACGGCTTGCTGTCATAGACTGTAACCCTAGGTAAATTCCAGGAGAGGAACGTGAACGACAATAGCCTCACGTCGACTTTGATGCCCGCGTTGGAGGTCTTGAGTGTAGCAGACTCGAACTCAACGGCACCCTTCAAATTCCCAACGTCGAGGGAAAAGTTAGGAAGATTTGCGACGATGCCTTTTAACTTTAGAGCTGTGGCCGCGCGGGGGAGAACGAGGTCGATTTTGGTGAATGTCGCATCTGGGTGAAATGTCCACCACGATCCTTGGCTCTGAGCGTCAGTCAGTAAAGAACAGGCTACGGAAATGAGGTTCACGGACAAATAAGCCGACACCTGCTTCACCGTCGGTCCCCTTAACCAGACACGCCTTAGCTCGCGTGTTGCTGAGAGAGTGAATGACGACTCTCGCTGTGTTATTAAGCCGCGCAGAGGTCGTTACGTGGAGACTGCCTGATAAGGAGGACCCCACCCCGAAGAAAGAGTGTGACCGATAGCGCGACACCAGCAGCACAGTTTCAGGGCTCAATGGAATATCAAAGGTGGCCTCCGCTGAGTTGCCAGGGAAATCGTCAGAGGCACCGGACACACATCGGTCAACGGCAATGTCGGACGGGATATCCCACTGATCGTCCCAGGGAATCTACACGATATGAGAGATGAGTGGCAGACAAGCAGGCACACTTACTCCATCCCCAAGATGGCGGTGATGAACCATTATTGTCTTGATAACGACCCAGATGCCGACAGCGACGAGGAATGCGACAACGAATCGATGAAGAGGGGAGCGCCGGTATTTGGGCTGCACCTCAATACGTACAGTCACAGGGACGGTCTGGTAGTACGGTCCAGGGTGGGGCTGGTACTGAGGGGGGGCAGCGCCCGCGGAGGCGTGCGCAAGGAGCGGTTGGGAAGATGTCTTGGACATGGAAGAGAATGGAGGGCTCTAGTTCTCACAGAGGTCTTATACAGGCGAGTCGATGATAGACTGCGGGCTGCGCGCCTAGGAACCAACTGGGAATCACGACATGACGCAGGTGGGCGTGCTGCGTCATGAAGCTGGAGCCTGGAGGGTGTCCACTGTCCTCGGCTCAGAAGATTCCTTGGATAGCTTTCGGAAAGGAATACACTTACAGACTGAACCAGAGCTTGAAGGAAGCGGAGAAGGAGGAAAGCGTCGAGCGAGATTGAAGACTGCGCAGTTGGTGCACGCCAACAGATCGCGGCAATCGCCGAACTTGAAAAATCTTACGGCATTCGTATTTTTGGGCATTCGTAATAGTTGGCATTTGTCGTTTCAGGGCATCTCTATATTACATGCAAGACCAACGCAAGAAAGTATTGGGATTGGAGATTTCTGAGATGTAGCAATTTTTTTGGACCATTCAGTTCTACGTATCGAACAATTTACAGAAGATACAACAAAAGTCCTTCTTTCGTTTGTCTCTGCCAGGACTTCACGTATAAAACGTGCTTTTGTCCGGATAATCCATGGGGATTTCCTCCTCGTCATTGCAACTTGTACTGATGTCATGAAATCACTGCAAGCCGAATTAATTTTCAAAACTTGAAGGCACCGAGAACAAATATGCACACCATGAAATCCGACCATGCGGGCTCTTCGTCTGCGCCCCTACATTGCGGCGGCGCAAATTTTGGAGGCGGCGTCAAAAAGCGTATTGTTCTGTCCTCCATCGGCGGGGGACTCTCCCGAACAGTACATTGATATGGCTGCGCACGCGAAGTCTCCGGTTCGTATGGACCGTCCGGCATACGAACGTCGGGGAGTACCAGAGAATTGCGCCTCCGCATGGCTTCTCGCGGTCGTCGAGACAGAATGCGCTTCAAGCCGCGAGACTCCGAATTTTCTGAGGTTATATTGTGAAGACCTGAACTTAAATCCATGCCTCGATCGGGCTTACCGATGTCGTGTGCCTCCGAGTCCGCCTCCGCACTATTCAGGAAGGGCATGGGCATTAATAGCATAGCGGAGATGCCTTTCTGAGCGAATTGAAAATTTGTAAGGGATATCTGAAAGTGATTGGCGTCCTACTCACAATAACCATATTTTTACATTTGGCCGAGTAATGCGGGATCTTTGATGTCGATGTGGAAGTGGATCTTGAAGCCGAAGGCCGCGAAGAACACGATGCCGTTGGTTGGTCTGTGGATCTGGAGAAGGGAATTTTCTTCGATGAGCATCGACGAAGAGGTATGTGTTTTGGTGGGTGTGATTTCCGTCCCCCGCTCGTGAAAGATTGGAGTCGCTCAAAAGCAGAGGTGGAGGTTTCTGCGGTGGGAGACATGATGCAGGAAGGACTGGAACTCTTGGCACCGAGCCGCTTTATACGCATCCGAGGAAGCACCCCCGATCCAAAAAGGCAGAGTTTAGGGAGTTCAAGACATTCTTGGGGTCTTGGCCCTGCGGCCTTGGCATGTCTCATTGAGTCACTTCGTCTATCGTTTAACGCAGGCGGCGCAATATTTGGGCTTGAGCTTGAGGAGTCGGCCCGGATCCGAGCAATGGCGCACAATCCACTCATTACAAACTCGACGAGGAAGACGATGGAATCAGAAAATCCCTCACATAGCACCGCCGCTGATCACAGCCTCGACCCCTATGTCTGGGAGAGGAACAAGGGTGTCTGTGAGATCGTGGAGCAGCTGGCTCCCATTTGCCCAGTGTTGAACAGCATTTACATTCGATAATGCTGCACTGCCCTTTCGCTCCACTCTTGGCTCGCCTGGACTGCGGGCCAAGAGCCTAGAAGAATTTAATTACGGCTGAGTTGGTGCACTGGATCGATATAAAAAGTAGGTACGGGACCTTGAAATACATTTGGGGCCTTGGTCTCGATTGTCTCTCGTGGACGGACGTCTAGACGCTTCAACACGATTAAACTCGTACCTGAACGACCTCCGAGTCGGCCCTCGGCCCTCTAGCAGAATCTTCATTTGTGTGGGGAGCCCAGAGAAAATCTTAGCTCTCCGGATATTGCGACATTGGTGTCAGAAATACTTTGTGTCTCGGACCGTATTTTGGACGCGACATACGCACAACTCAAATCACTATTGTGACGTATTTGGCTATGATTTTAACGACGCGCAGGTCACATGATGTATAATACAACCACACGGTTTAGCAAACCGCCTCATTGAAAACCTTCAGGTCGAGGGTTTTTTTTGAGCTTTACTGGCCTCGTCTGACCCCGGACTTTGTGGGACGTAACCTTTTTTTTTAAAAAAAGCCTACGCCGTGGCAGGAACCGACCAAATACTTGCCAAATATCCCCTCCCCTATCTGATGCCAGTGCCAGTGGATTTGGGGATGCCTCGCAGTGCAAGCTGAGGTGGACTTACGTTAGAGAAATTTTGGGTTTGCCTCCTTCCAGGCTGAGTCTCAGCAGAAAAGAATGATCATTTGTGCCCTCGGATTGTAACACTCTGCTGCCGAGTCCCGACCTGCAGCATTATGCGGCACGGTCCGTCTCGGGAACACCGGTTTTAGAAATATACAGAGCAATACAGGCATTTATTAGTCCCTTATAAACGCTATAACAATGGAACCTCGTACCTCGATTTGTTATAAGCATTTTTTGTACTCCGTCCCCCCTGACTTCCTTTCCGAGGAAATTTGATATCGATTGAGCCAGTTACGACAGCTGGAAAGGAAGGAAGGTTGTATTACCGCTGTAATGTGGAGTGGGAGGTGCTGTAGCTGTCTCTGGTCTTCAAAATAGGAGGGAGGTGGACCAACACTTGAGCTGTCAGTGTCTTGCGGAACCATCCGATAGTCTGGTGGCGGTACAGTAACCAGTTCATTGCGCCAATTAGATTCGCTAAGTACTGTAGTCTTGTATCACATTTAGTTCCTCTTCATCCTTCAGCTTCAGTTGTCAACGAGTGAAACGGCATGCTCGAATAAAATCAATGACGCGCGGTTGACTGGTGCCGAGGAGTAAGAGCATATCCCAAGAGGTCAAATTACATGGCACGATTCGGATGGTGAATGTGTTGCTACATTATTAGTACAGTTACCCTGAAAATCAATATAATATGCGAAGCCACGATACGAGGCACCCGGCGCTTCGCATGGCGCTGTCTATTATCGTTACGTTGCTTAGATAGATTCTGTAAAGCGTCGGTGTTTGTAGTCGGAGCAATGTTTGCCGACGTACATGAAGGTTCACATGTTCTGACGTCCGCCGAGGTGTGATTGACATGAAAGACGATCGTGAAAGCACTCGGAGTCGGAGCTATTGTGATGGTCGGTTTTTGCTGTTCAGGTGCTCCGATCGCAAAGTTCCCCAGAATCGTCAAAGCGTACACGCGCCCCTGTGCAAAGAAGAACAGCGAGTAGGCTGAACGGCACATGAAGCGACCTGAGACTTGTGCGGAGCTAGATTGAACCAAAGCAACTCACCATTTTTTCCATTCAAGAGTAATATCAACGAGAGGAGAGTAGTCGAAGCAACAACAACGCCGGACGAAAAAAAGAGAACCATCAACCGCCGGAGCAGACTACGAAGAGAAAACTATAATCAGTGTTTGCCAAGTGCATGAAAGTTGTGGGCGGACTTGTGCATTGACACTCGAAACGCCGACGTTTTATCCAACCGAATGAATGTGTCCAGAAGAGCAGCAGCAATCATGCTGTCCGTAACCGCACATGAAATGGCGCCGATTCTGCACTGTCTATCAGACTAAGGCCACCCCAAAGAATAGAACCTACTTCGAGGTTAGCAAGGCCCAGCCCATGGGAGACCAGGTTGTTACGACTAAAATCGCCGAAGTATACGAAAATACCAACTAAACAGTGAACCCAACATGAGCCATATCTGCGACAAAGATGAAATACCTACATGAACCGCAATGGTGAAGACGAGAATGGCAGTGATCAGTCGTATTTTAGTTCTGAATTTTGGGGTCGGTGATTGGATACAATATATGGATCGTTAAAATCGTACTCACAAGTTGAAATATAGGCTACACAAAAATAGCTGCGCAATTGATGCCGTGGCGTAGGTCGAGCATAGTGTAACGGCCAGGGTCTCCAAACTAAAATGCGGGAAGCCGGAAGCCGGCTGACACGGATGGAGCAAAACGATCATGTAGATCTTGGCGCAGAGTGTGGAGGTGCAAAGCAGGTCCGACATGACCATGGCCGCGATTCCGACTCTATGGAGCAGCGGTCGAGACGAAAGCTGAAAGTACCGGACCGCAAGGGTCAACTCGAGCGTGAAAAGCATACAGTTGATCCAGGTGGCGACTAGAAAGTAACTATGACCGGTCAGATGCGAGGGTCTAGGGTAGTGAGAATACGAACGAGTAGGTCGTCATGTCGCCGAGGGAACTGGAGGACCGCGCTGAAGGATGTCAGGGGGTGTGTTAGTGGGCAAGAAAATAGCGCCACCTATTTGTAGCAAGTCTGAGACAGCGTGTACTACAAACTGCCATGAAAATTACTTGTTTTGGGTTCATTTGATTCTCGGTTAGCGGAGAGCGTGCGGTTGGGGCTCAACAACGTTATTCGGAACTACAAACTGGACATACAGTATGCCGTATCATCACGCATTAGCCTCAATAATAATATTCAAAATTAGCGAAGAGTCACTGGCATCAAATCTTTCCTGGGAGAACCAAGTCAACTATATTTCGGAAACCACCGAGACTAAGTATTTTCCCGTTTGATCGTCTTCGAAGAAAACGATCTGCAATGCCTCGAGGGCCCGTCGGCATCTGAAGGCGAAACCGAATGATGCGTTTCAGAAATGTGTTCGGCTGCACCGGAACGCCTACCGTTGACTATCTCGATATGCATGATATTGAACCTTACAATGCATAGGATTTTGGTGACACCAACCGAAGAGCAGAGAATAAGGCCAGAAGGCGAGCAGAAGGCCAGACGTTCCTTTATTTGCACTTGAAAATCTGTTCCACGTACTGTGACCAAGTACACAGACATATAGTCTACGAGATGTTTTTGATGCCTGTCGAGTTGTCTGTGCTCCGTATGACTCCAGAACCCAACTTATAGATCATATTTATCGGCATCACAATGGCGTTTCGAGCCCTTGACTCAATTCGCTCATCACATTGAAGTATACTCCCCAATCATCGACCCTAGCGCAAATCAGCGATTCGGTAAAAAAAATAAGAAGCAAGGAGACAACGTACTCAAAGCTCGTCGGCGCATTCGCCCACATAGCCATCACGTCACTGCTCATCCCAGCCATGGCACGGTTCGATGCACCCGCATATCCGGCATCCGAGGCAAAGAGACGGTCTATGTCGAAGGCCTTATCCGTCCCGTCATCCGGCAACGCAGCGCCAGCCGCGAAATCGGGCCGACCAAACGGAGCAGCGGACTGCGTCGGGTACCAACTGCTCATGCTCATGCTTTGTGACGGGGACGGCGGCGGGCGTTGGTGGAACACTGGCAGTTTTCCTAGATCAGCGGTGTACGTCGGCAGAGGGCCAAACTGTTGCGTGGTGGGCGGGGTATTGACGGCGGGAGGATAAACATTCCCTATGGGCGGCTGGCGTACAGACGGGGCGAGGGTAGGTGGGGACTGGGTTTCGCCGTCATCTTCCCGCGTGCGCTTATTGGGATTCGGCCGGGCCGCGTCCGGTGGTGGGGTCACGTCTTTAGGCAATGGTAGCTGCCCAAGTGCGCTGAGCTCGTGGAGCAGATCGCTAGAGACCAGTCAGTTCGATATCGAGATGAAAAAGGACGCTACGTGCTAGCAAAGGCCTGCGGTCTGCCACCTGCAGGAATATTAAGCGGATGGAGACAAAGCAGGACGATGGGCGTACAACTTTTCACATACGCGCATGGTGGCCATGCACTTATGCACCTCCGTCATAGCGGTATTCATATGGGGAGGCAACCCAGTGCTCTTTCCGCTCCATACATTTAAGAGTAATATCATCCCGCTGGCAAATACTGATCCCTAATTCAATGGATATCAGCTAGCCCTTCGATTAGTATAGGTTGGGATACATACAAGCAGTACGGGAACAGGCACGCCGTTCTTACGAAGCCGCGACATATCAGCAACATGACTGCACGAGCGCGCGGCGTTGGTACAGATTCCCAACGACGGCAGGGACTGCGGGATAGTCAGCAAAGAACGAGATTTCCAGCTGCAAAAACGGTCTTATACCGTGGGTACGGCGTCGCGTATCATGGGGATGAATGGGCGGTGAATGGTCATCTGGACGTGATAGTAGGTGCAGTACAGATACGCCGACTGGTCAAAGAATGCTTCGTGTCGCCGATTTGGATCCCAGCGTAAATGCGGGGGAATCCCATCGAGCCAGCCATTGAGGGCCGAGTCCAACTCCGCAACAATATGTTCTTGCCATGCCTGATCGCGATACGAAAGCAGTTTTTTCGTCTTGTTTAGGGAATACTGCGGGGGCGTTAGATAAAAGACGAGAGGCGTGAAAAGCGAGAGAAGCGCAACGAGCCCGGAAATATATGATCAGCAAAGCCACGCACCAGCAGCTTCAACCCAACCGCGAAAATGTTGCTGAGCCGCAAGTAACAGTTGAAGAATATGGAAAGAGAGGGCTTCCCCGCAGGTTGAACAAAGGCGCGCGCGGGATCTTCATTTTCCCAGAATTCATCATCACACTCTAAGAGCAGCTCTGCGTCGATGCTACGGGGTCGTTAGGAAAAAAAATGAGTCAGTCGCAGTCGACAGCGGGAGTTGCACAAGGTACACGCACTCCTCGTATTGACTGGTACAAGCACGGCCGAGCGACATGCTCATTTGGCGGTCAAACGATACAAGCACCCAGAAACCACGTTTCCAGAGTTCAGACTCGACAGTGGGCTTACCCTCCCTCTGTCGGTGTGCCCCGACGTCCTGAGCGAGGCGGAGTCCGATGCCGACGAGCATCCAACATGCGCCAGGTATCGAGAACTTGAGAAACGACGCCGCAAGCTATGAAGGCATCAATTACTGCATGTCTAGCACTTGTCCGGGAACCAGTACGCACACAATAATACTGTAGGTGATAAATCGTAGAGGGCTCAAAGAGGTGATCGGAGTAGGGTGGGAGCTGATCGAAGAATTGCCACCCGCGTCTGAGAGGCTCGGCCTCGGCTTGCTGCAAACGCACATCATCCGAATATCGGGAGGCGATCGCACATACGAGTAGTACGACCGCTCCGAAGTTCACGTCACGCGTATGCAGTCCATCGGCGGTGGACCGCTCGAAAGTCGGCCGGTGTAGGATCGGATAATAAATGTTTTCATGAATGAAATAGAGGTCGACGAGGGCGGACAGCAAATCCGGCTCGGGGAATACGAAGGGACCAACATGAGGTACTCGGTGTTTAGGCTAGACTCTGCGGTGAACAGTGGTTCAAGAAATGTGAGATTGCTCACGGGATTGTAGGTCCAATAGTGCATACGGCGCGAGGACCATGGCAGATCCTTCTCCTCGTACCCTTCGCGCAACTGAACAGCGGCCTTGACCAACATCGAACCCGAAGATTTTCCATGGAACCGATCCCTGATTTGACTGAGGGACAAGGCTTCCAAATCATGTATCAATTTAAGGTGCTCTAAGTCATCGCCGTAGGGAGCGGGTGCGGGTGCATTCATGGACCGAAGATTGAGAGCTGCGAGGACAACACCGGGCCCAGCACTGCCAGAAACGGTGGTCCCATCGCCTTGATGCAGGAGAACGGGGGAGTCATTGCTCCAGTGACTGCTCTCGGGGCTTGCCGCAGTCGAAGGTGGCGCGCTAGAGGCTGGTGATTCCTCATTCTGTCCTGACAGCTGCAGTAGACATGAGACCCAGATTTTATTACAGTGTGAGTAGTTCCAAACTTTCCTTGCGCAGCAACTGCTCAGTCGACTCTAATCGAGCCTCCAGTGCGTCAACGTAACTGCGAGATCGTCAATGGACATCTCACATGGGAAAGATCGTCCGACCTTCGTCGTCTTGCAACGCTTCCTGCAAAAGTACACGGCAGCCCGATCTCAGTACAGCTGGTACATTTCTTCTCTGACATCCGCAAGCCATCGCCTATAAATCCGTAGCTGAGTCACCGAGATATTGACGCAAGAGGAACGTCAAATACATGCTTCTAACGGTGGAATTAGCCTGAAAGAGGGATGGATAGGCAAACAACGGACTCCTCTTCTGTCTGCACAGGTCGCAGGCGCGTTGTACGCGCCGTTTCTTGGCGGGAACGGGCGCATCACTAATGGAGGACATGGGAGAAGAGCTGTTGCGGAAAGCAGTGCTGCACCGCTTCTTTCGGCCGCGAAAACAATACGCCGCTGAACACGTGATCTGTACTGTTTGTGTGTTGAAAGTTAAACGTGAACCCGAGTCCAAAAACACGTCGCAGCATATTTGCGTCGATTGTAAACAATGGCCGACGCAATGATCTGTGATCCGTAAGGTATACTCAGTGCGTGTCAGCAGTGTTCAACAAGGTTGAACCCACTGCAGGAGATCTACTAGAGCATAACGAGTCCAAACGACAATCAAAAGAAATAAACTCGGAGAGTAACTGAAGATAGAAGGGAATATGTTAATTAGATACCGAACACCGCGGCATAATCGACGAACACGGAAACATGAGGAAGAGAACATACGTCATTGAACAAGACATGTCTGGGTATACTTATCCGGATTGGCCATATCACCGTATTGGCCAAGATGAAGCTTCCATAGAATACGCGGTGACATGTAATGAAGAGAAGATGAATACTGGTTCACTGTCCTCCTCCCATTTAATATAGGCGCTACCTTGGGCCGGGCGGCGCAACGCTATTTTTAACCTTAGTTGAATAGATTTTTGAGCTGTCGGGAGAGACATCCAGAGCCGCCATTTTTTTTTTCACAAACAGCGATAAGTTTGAATTGTATGATGGCGTGGTCGCCTTAACAAATGTTCAACCAACGCTTGTTGTGGCATTTGGACGGGGAATAATCGTCAGGTGACCCTCTCGCCCTTTCTTTGTTTCTCTCAGTCTTCACTAGCTTCACTTTTGGAGTGCAAAAACTGTTCTCGATGTACCTTGCAGTTTTTTTTTCAATTCGCAGTTTTATCTCTGGCAACGTGGACTCCTGGTGGGCCGAATTGGGCCGAATGACAGCGATCAAGATCAATCTTCGATTTGATCTTGCCGCGCTCAGGCTCTCTTCCTCAGTGCGGTGTGGGATATAAATGCCTGACGAACCCACTCTCCAGTCCTCGGTCACGGAAAGTACTCTACCATGTAAGTTGCCCGGAAGCTCTATGACTTTGGGACCTGCATTGAGTCCGACGAACGCCAGGTTACATCTTTTCCGTTCCGCCGGAATTTCTCCCCAAGATCCTGGTCCTGTGTGCTCATGACATGGTGCCCAGAGTCTATGGAAGTAGGCGCCATCGGCAGGCCACTCCCCCTGCGGCCCATAACATCCCAGTCCATCTAACGCGGATATGTTCTTCCTCCCGGCTCAGAGTTTCAATGGCGAATTGCGACCCCAGTGACGCTCTTGAAGCTGTCCAGGCTCCGGCTCGTAGCAGGTTGGACTCTTTGAAATAGAATCAGCGATATCGAGTCCTTCCTCGGTGTGCTGCATTTGCCTATGCTCATCGACTCCGAGTTCTGTTTCGTTGGCGGCGCCGATCCCTGGAATCCCCTCGTATCTCGATTTTGGCAGGCCCACACTGCCCAATTACGCAAACGAAGACTGTTCAACCTGTATTTCCGCGCCGATCTGCGTTTGCTCTTCCTCACTATGCCGAATCGCACGTCGATGCAACTCGGCCCGCGCGACATCCGCCTTACTGCGCCGGACTTAGAGGCGCTGCGTGTGGAGCAACTCCTACCTGCCCTGACATGCCTTGATATTATCATAATAGCAGTTCGGCGCCAGCAGGGAGTCCAGCGACTCGATTCCATCCGCTCCGCTATTGCTCTCCTCGAGGCGTGGCGACGGGCCCAGGCGTTGGGCGCCTCGCTCAAGTCACCCTCACCGATTGGACGGACTGGGACGATGTGGAAAGAGATCCGAGAGACGTGGATCCGATAGTGATGGCTATGGAGCTGGAGCGTCTCCGTGCATTGAAAGCCCGGGGTATGGATGTTCGGTGGCAGGTTGCAGGGTATGATGTGTTAGTTCCCAGAGACGGCGAATCGATCTGTACCGCAAGTTCTCGCCCTTCGTCCTTCGCAGACCATGATCCCGAAAGCAACACTGCCCCACCTGTACCTGCCCCCAAGAAGTCGAAGCGCAACCCACTCCGGTGTCTCTACCAATGGATAAATAAAATGTCGCGGGGATTCACCTAGCTCTGTGCTCTCAAAGTTCCTCCTCCATTTCTTTTCTTTCCGTTGCCTTACTACCACCTTGCCATGGCCGTCGATATTCAAGCTGCGGCCTTGTTCTTCCGGCAGTTCAAACCGACTCGGACGGTCCAAAGTATGCATGGGAGGTCGTAGCCGTATGTATACAAATGTACAATGGCCTCTCAGTTCAAATCACACTTCCATTCCATTCCAACCACCACTCAATGTACCACAATCGGAGAAAAGAGACCGGCCCCAATGCAGAGACTCAAATCATTGCAAATTTAGAACGTGGCCTACCATGAGTGGTCCATGACAGCCTCTAAACATAATGACAGATTACAAGGACGCAACTATCGCCACGGAAGGATAAACGTTTTCAAACTTTCCAGCTCTCCACCTCATCCCTAACCGCAGCAAGGAAATCTCCAGTCGTCTTCACGGGCTCCCATCCCAAGGAACGGGACCTTTGTGAGTCGCAACGACCATTATCGCCGAAAAAGCCTTGCAGAGACGGCTAGAAAGCCTCGTGGTCAAAATTCGAACAAAGACTGCACGAGTGCGATGAACGTACACTGGGGAAATAGGCCGGCAGCTCAGTGTCTGTAAACACGCGGCGCGTTCCCGCCTGCTTCTCGACGACTTGAGTGACCTTCTCGAACTCGACATCACCGTTGGCGACAAAGTAATATCCGTTCGTTCCATGTCCAGCGCCATTTCCCTCGACGGAGTTGTACAGCTTCTCGACGAGGTCGGCGACTTCAGAAACGGCTAGTCAGTCCACGGAAGACGCATTCGGTTTGAATAGTGGTCGAACCTTCAGTCACATCAACATGGCTGATGAAATTTTTGCCCTTCCCTACAATTCCAGCAGCACCGCGGTCGAACGAGGCCTTAATGTACGCTGTCAAAGCCAGGTTTGTCGGGTTTTGCACATGAGTCTCTGCTAGGATGCCTCGGGGAGGTCCGTAAACGATGCCAGGGAGAACAATGTACGTCTGGGTGTAACCTTTCGCTGGTCGTCATCTCTGGCGAATTGCATGGAAGACTGGCTCTCACCTTCCCTGTCTGCCTCAACAATCGCAAGATCCACGTTTCTATGGGGTTGTGTCGCGGGGAGGGTCTCGATTTGCGAGATGTCCAAGTCGTTATATATTGTTTGCGAAGAGAACTCGCCGTTAGCACTGTCGCCAAGACATCCTGGTTCAACGATGAGTAGGGCTCCGCGTGAATTAGCGGTGAAGGGTCCCACCTGTTCCGGACTGCAACAAACGTTTGAACATGAAAACGTCTTGAGCGTATTCGCCGGAGTACTCTACTTACCATATGGATCAGGACGGGTTCGTTACCAGTAAGCAAAGCTCGTTTTTTGAGGCCACGCAGAATGGACTGGGCGGCCTGCAAGTCATCACAGTCCGCCTAGTGATACGGCGTAAGTTCGGAGAAGTCAGGAATGTGCCGGAAGGGGTCCTACCAGAGAAAAGACAACGTCTGCATCCGAAACCAATTTCTCGACGAGCTCCGCGTCATTATGCGAGCCGATGATTACGTTCAATTGCACATTGAGGGAACGAATCTTCTCCGCTTTCTCGACGGAACGCACAAGAGCAGTGATATTCAGATTTTGATCATTCCGCTCGAGCAAGCGCGACATAATCGGACCACCGATATATCCTGAGGTCAATGCCTAGGGTGAGATTTGAACGCTCGAGCAATGAGAACATACCGGTTCCTCCGATAAAGAGTATGTTCTTCATGATGTAGATGGGTCACTTGCTGGGAGGAATGTATATTGGCGCTTCACTAAGAGTGACTGGTCGCCACTTTATAGGCCCCGGTGTGCACGCCCGTACTAATCAAGTCTGAATCTGCTCACCAAGCGCATGAATAAGAAGCTTTCTAACATAGCAGGGTTCTTACAAACCGTGTTCAAGCAAGAAGGTGGCATTTGACGGGCATTCGTGGAAGAGCAGCCGGGATTCATGAGAAGCGGTAAGAGCAGGCATTCCGACTTGATTCCGACGATATTACTTAGTAAACTGTGGGCTGACTCAGCGAATGTCTTGGCAGAAAAATATCAACGTGAATAAATTAACGGCCTACATATTTCAGTCGGACCGGTTCTCGACTTTGTTTTTCTTCTTTCGGAGCGGTTGGAAAATGATTCTCAGTCTGCAGGTTCTCGATCTTCGTGCCAGTGGTAAATCGGTACAACGGGGAAGTCAGTCCAGGGAATTGGGTATTTTGCCGCGGTCTTGCAAACTACCCCGGGCCCTGCAGTTAGAATGGGAGTCGCAGGGGTGGGAGTTGAGTACGCGTCCATGATCGGTGCTAAATTGGTTGCGCGGAATAGGTAGCGCTGTGCGGAAGAGGTGAAGCCGGGTGAGATGCGAGAACAGAGCAGGCATACACCAGTGGAAGGTTGAAAAGCCGCCTGCGGACCGCACTCGGCAACCAAAGTTTCTCGGCAAACGCCGAACGTCACTCAACTTTGACGCAACAAATGTTGAATTGTAGGATATCGTCCTCCAGCTTCCCTCGAACATGATAAACACTCTGCCAGTCGCTTTGGAAGACATGATTATGCACTGCATTCCGTGGGGTCGTCGGCACCAATGCGGCTGACTGGGGTTGGCCGCCGTCGGCATACCCGGTGTTCGGCACAGTGTCCCGACCACAGCAGATATCTGATTCTGTTCCTCGCACAATAAAAAATGCATGAACATCGTTGGAAAGACTCGGACTCACATCTGCTTATGGCCGAATGACAGTGATTGACAGATGCTGCAATCATAAATGCACCGCCACAATCCTCTTGGCATCACCGCCTATCGCTGCTCAATGACGCTGGCCTTGACGCTGGCAACCTTTCCATGCTCAATATACTATCTCCTTGACTTGAGCTTGCAAATGTACCATAGAATGCACTGCCAGCCTGGGGCATGCACGGAGGATGGAAAACCACATCTCATTTTTGTTGCTGATTTGTTGCTATTTTTGGCCAGGGCGATCATTTATATCTTTAATTACTTCCAGCTGCCGATGAGTCGTACGTACGTACTTACTTGTAGTACTGTGGTGAATGGAATTGTGGGGAAAGTGGTCAATGGCTGCAGACCAATGTCAGCAACCTGTGGCGATGTCCGTCTTTCCACACGTCAGTCAAAGTCAGCCCAAATCTGCTGACATCTTGCCGACGGCAGTCGGCAAGCGGTGCTGATCGCCGTCTAACTTTAGTCAGGCAATGTCGGCACAGCCTGCCGACAGGGCCGCGGAATGCAGTGATTGAGCACAGGCACGACTCCGTCCGTCGGTTTTGCAGCATGAACGAAGTGATTGTTGATGTGCATGAACAGGTGATCTACCAGTAATACGCGCGGAGCTATCAAACGGCTGATCGGCACCGTTCGGCACTGGTCCCAAGGGGATGCCGATCCGCGAGATCCGCACTACCCCTCGAATTTTTTTTCTCAGCAAAATCCGGGACCCCTCCCCCTCTCCAAAAGAGGAAATTCCCATTTTCGGAAGGTATTTCCCACGCATACGGAGGCCAGTCCCGCCTGCCCGCTTCCTGTTACACAATAGAAACAGATATTCTGTGTACCCAAAGCTACTTCCCCTGCATATTAGGCATACCTACTCACCTACAGCATATTTCATGCCTTGCGCACGTATTTACAGTGGAATTGAGGCTGTGCCCATCAATCAATGATGCGGCAACACGGAGTTCTCCGACGTTGTTCGAGAATCTACCTCAAGAATACCCAAGTTTCCTGGGTGTAAGTGGACATGCAGAAGATGATCAGGATATCATAGAAAGACACCAAGTCACTGTTGATGACCGTGCCCAAGTTTGTAGGGGCCCTAGGGGGTGCCCAGCAGGCGGATTTGGTGGTTGATACCACCCAGAATATGTTCCAGTGTCAGGATGCAACATAAAACCATCTAAGAATACCCCAATAAGCCTTCTGTGTTGTAAAACATGGTCTAAACTCAAATTCCAAAAGTTGTCATGAAACTTTTTTTTCACGGCCCAGAGGGGACCCCTCCCCCCTACCATATAAGGAAATTTCTTATCTCGGAAGCCCCTTGACTGGTCCCCACTGTCGATTCAATGGTTTCCGCTGGAAATCAGTGGATGTTTCCGACGCAACCAGTGGAAACCACTGGCTGATTTTGGCCGGAACCATCCACGGATTTCCGGAGGATCCCAGTGGTTTTCACTGGCTTCCACCGTATAACACTGGAATTAAAAAACAATCTCGGCCAGTTTTCAACTCTTTAGCTTAAGAACCTGCCTCGTTTAACTGCCCTACTAAAGGCTTGATTCTATTATGATTTTTGGGCCTAAGAAATGTACACCACTAGTGCGTCAACGTAGATATTTAGCGTTTGAATCACTTTCTATGCAAGTCCCTCATTGAGTCATATTTGTATTAAATTGACTCCTCCCGAGCGCATAACTTCCCTTTTCGATATACAGAAGCAGTACTAACGAAGTACCAGGCCCAATTATCTTGAATTTGCCTTAAATCACAAAGAATTAGAGACACTGTATGAAAGCCGCTGGTTTTCGGCGGAGTCCACTGGAGTTCGGCACTGGATCTCCCCGGTGGTCGGTGGATCAGTCCGCAGTCACTGAATCATGATGAAGGACATTGCCGATCACCAGCTGCCGATGGCCACCAATGGCCACTGGTAACCATTGGTGGCCACCAGTGGCTTTGCTAGTATAGGGTGTATTACTCTGATCTACAATCTTCGCACCGCGTTGAAAGCGGTCCCATTGCGTGTTGTAGTAATACACGAGCAGCGCAGCGCCGTCATCGTCGTTGGCGGGTGGGGGGGCGTCCTTGATGGCAATTACTAGTAGTGTCCAGTGTATTATACACTACGACCACTACTACTAACCGCGTAGATCTTTTCCGTGTGCGTTCGATAGAACGGGGCTAGCTTGGAGTACAGTTCTACAAATATCGGATGAAATTTGAAGTAAGCCGTTGCCTTTAACCCATGGCCAGCGAAACATCATGCATACCTCGTGCCCCCCCACCCAGGGTGCAACTATTATATATCAGGGTGTAGATAAGCGTCCACGACCCAGCTCCAAGCGGGCCACCGTTGTGTAGAATCTTGGTGATGGCTGGCTCCAGGTGAGTGTCCCAGAGATGGGAAACTTTGGTAGTATCTGGATTCTGTTTCGCCAGCTGCTGCAGCTGCATCGTCGACGGACTCTGAGGAGGAAATTTGTTTATGCTGTTGGGACTCGGACTTGATTAGTGCGGCGCTGGTCAGGATCAAGAGAGTGCATCAAGCGGCGACAGAGATTAGCCTACTCGTATATTAAGTAGATCCCTCTAAGTTCGTATTTGGTATCTCACGCCACCGGTGATTCCCCAAGTCAACCTCAAGTTACAACTATTTGTTTTCGACGGAGCGCTCTTCAGCGCTTACGGTTTAACCTTCTACGGGCTGTGCTTTATGACATTTGAACTGACCTCGTGTTCTCTATTTTCACGCGTTCAATGGCCGCCCGAACGAACCGGTTGCATTTCCGTTCTTTCGGAATCCTTTTTTCTCCCATGCAAGTTGCTGTCCCATCGTCTCTCGACTTGCCTGGCTTGAAGCTGTCTCTCTTCGATCGAGATCCTCTGAGTCGTCACAATCGATACACCTTCTTCAAGCCCCCAAGGGTCTGAGTGCAAGCATCGAGGGCGCAGGAGAACGTCAGTTCAAGCCTCGCCGGAGTCCTCAATCTAACATTTCGTTTTCTTGGAGATATCGTGTCTCTCTTCGTTTATTTAATGGTCGTAGTTACTGTTGTTTTTCGAACTTGAAGGAATGATGCGTTTTCAGAGATGTGTCGGGTAACCAGTCTACAGTTATTAGCAAAATGCCTGCAGTCGACTATCTCGGTATATTGAAATGCATAAACCTCACAAGGCATAGCCAAGCCAAGGAGTATAAAACATGGCCTGCAGGTGAGCAGAAGGACACGTTCCTTTGTATCTGAAAATCTGTTCTTGAAAATTCGTTCCACGTACCAAGTACACATACATATAGCCCTGAGATGTTTTTGATGCCTGTCGAGTTGTCTGATGAAGTGGATAAATCATGTTTATCGGCATCACAATGGCGTCTCGAGCTCTTGACTCAATTCGCTCATCACACCGAAGTATACTCCCCAATCATCAACCCTACAGTGCAAATCGGTGATTCAGTCAACTTGGTCGTGTAGGCCGTCGCTTTGCGCGGCGGGAACGATTACTTATGTTGTGTTTCTGAGTACTAACAACAGAAAGTAAATGTGGCCATCGCCGGCCCCTCGGCGACAAGATTTTGTTGGTTCACCATCCTCCCCTTGCACCCAGGTGGGACGCGGACTGCGCGAATTCCGATGTATCATATATGTTTCAATGAATATATGAATTGATAAGAGGTAGCGGCAGAGAATGTGGTGCACCTTCATGATAACTCGAAGCCGATTGTCTGCGGCGACGATGCGCACCAACTCGGAGCCAAGGTATGCTTGTGTGTTTTCTTGGCCTGGTGTAAATTCAATCATGAATCATGTTCGGTTGTGACTCAGCCATTGGACGAGAATGCACAGAAGAGAATGAGTTGCACACACAGGAAAGTCGACACAAAGGGGATGATGGAAAGAAACTCTGTCGAGATCTTGGCCTTAAGTTCTGCGCGAACAAATTGTCCGTTCAGGAACAGGATCTGCAGGCGACGTTAGCGGCAAACAAAGAAGATTTGTACTGGAAGATAAGATAAGATAAAGATAAGATAAGCAAGTGCGAAGGCAAAGAAGACAAAGGCGAATGTGAAGGAGAGAGGGGAGATGGTGGAGAGGGGGGACACGCACAATTGAGGTTTGCTTGAACCATTAGGACCGGCAGATCGACAGTACAAGAAGAGAGTGACTTTTGAGTGAGTATGCTGCCCGCAACAGTCATCGTTGTCGACTTGTCAGACCTCAATCGCATAAGAGACACAGGCACGAGCTCACGGCATGTCTCTCTGCCAGCACCGGCACATCGTCCGTCGTCCAGCACACGAGCGATCCAGAGTGCACATTGAGAGGGAGGAGAGAAAGATGGTGTGGCGCATGACACGTCGAGATGACACGCCGACAGACGCTAGGTACCTCCCGTCCTGTGCGACCTGACACATTCCATCACATCTACGAATCGCAGCGAGGGCTGCTGAAGAACAACCCAGTGATCTCCCTCCTCCTCTGGCTCGCCTCTTTCTCCAGCGTGCAACACCGAGGCATCTGGTAGACATGACGGATCCCCGTCCATCCGTATTCGCAGTACCAGCCAGGGTCGAGTGAGCCGCTTACCCTCCCATTGCCCGTTCCTGTGCACACCCTCCCCTGCGCTGTCACAGAGCCTGAGCGACCGTCATTACAGTGCAGGACCTTCACAACGAGCACACGGGTGCTGCCAAGTCGACGCTCGAGCCCCGCACCACCCGGCCCTTCGACCCCTGTCCTCCGCAGCACCTCTAGAACGTGATGCGGGTCCATCCCCGCCCCGTGCAGCATCCATCCTCTCACACCGCGGCCCTCGACAGCACAAGTGGATATGGGTCACTCCAGCCCGCGACTTGGAAGACTACCAGGTCGACATTGACGAAGCTGGATGCAGAGTGCAGAGCACTCGACACCGACACCGGCGCCTCATGTAGCAGCTTCACAACACGACGTATAATCACCGTCATCTCTTTCTGCTCTTTCTGCGCAGCGTGATGCCAGCGTCCATCCCCCTCACACCACAACAGCACAACAGATCTGGGCCCGCTCCAGCCCGCGAGATCACCATGCCCAGCCCGTGAGCGTCGCGAAGTCGATATCGACGATGCTCAACGCAGAGAGCACGTCTACACCCCGGCCTTATCCAGCACCCCCAAATCCATCCACCACCTCTGTCCCGCGCAGCGCCGTCCACAGTGAGCACCCCTGCTCTACCGTGGCCCTCGAGCCCTGCTCTACGCAGCACCTTCACCGCGCTCGGATGTCGAACCCCCACCACGTCGCGTTATCGCCCCAAATCACACGTGCGGCACCTTTGCACCGCTGTCCCACCACCACACTCCATGGCGCCGTCGTCGTTTGCACAGTACTTCCCCCTGACAGCACCTTCTCTGAATCTCGTGAACAGCAGGGTCGTACCCACCCTCGTCACTTCGTTACTTCGCTTAGTTGTGCGAGTCTTCGTCACTTGATCGCATTTTGGGAAAGTTCTTGACTTCAGCTCATTTTTGTGGAAGCTCGTCATCTCACCTCAGCACGTTCGGGAACTCGGAGGCATCGGCCATCAATGTTTCTTTTGCACAAGCCGGCAGGTTTTTTTTATATAGATCCCTTACCCTAACACTAACACTAACCAAAACCCCAACCAAAACCCCTAACCCTAACCACTAACCGCTAACCACCTAACCAAAACCCCTAACCCCTAACCGCCTAACCAAAACCCCTAACCACCCAACCCGAACCTAACCGGCCGCGCTCGGCACACTGGTGATCTCCATCGCTTCGTGATGCATTGAGGAGTTGCCGTCGCTTGCCGAGCTGACGAAGTTTCCCAAAAACACACCAGCGTGAGAGCATTCCCACGTTCCCATCAAGTGACGAAGATTCACCACCTCAAGCGAAGTAACGAACTGACGAAGATGGCGCGGACTCTGAACAGCACCCTGTCCTCTGCGTCTAACACCCTCGCCCCTACGCCTCACTCCACGTCATCACCACCCCGAACAAACACACAAATTCTCAAAGAAATGATGAAAGAGAGCACGCACCACATCCAGATCCGCGAAGGACTGGTGGTATTCACTCAGGATCGCAAGGACGAGGATATGTGTCACGTCATTTGCTGCGTTCGAATGTTTGACTGCCGACCTGCAGCTGGGGGTGGGTGTTAGCAGAGTGCGGTGGGTGGCTGAATGAGGGGAAGAGAGGAAGAAATGCATACTCGTATCTCTCGGCGATCCGTAGCATGTGAGCGAGAAACAACTAGAGGACGAGAGGAATACGTCAGTGGGGAAATATCGAAAAGAAAAGAACTCGGGAAGAGCGAGGGGCGAGACGCACAGGAAAGAGGGGAGTAGACGCAGACAGAAGGAAAGTAGTGCATCGACTGCGCAAATACAGCTCGATTAACTCGATTATTGGTGACTGAGCTGGCGCTGAGCGTGAGCGTTGCACAGGAATTCCACGCTGCATCATAAGAAGCGCGTTGACGAGCGGTCCTCCCCTGCATCATCGTCCCGCTTGTACAAGCCCACGCGCTGGAACAGTGTCTTCCAATTGAGACTCACCTAACGCTCAACACCTCCCGTCGCTCTTCCTCCCAGGTCACACTCACACCTGTGAGTGGGCACGGCGATGCATGGCTTCAATCTAGGGTGAATGCAAATAATTTTGAGCTCCCAACTTGAAACTGCAGAAGCGCCGGGCCCTCACCGTCGTCTACACTCGAGAAGCCGAACACCGCCACCAGTAACAGCAGCCTCTCAAACTGGTTTGTTGGTGGTTGTGGTGAGACGAGAAGAGGCAGTATTTGGTGTTGCTTGGTACGTGCAATGCCCTCGGCTAGTCCTCGGCTCTTCCGCTCATCCACCTCTACTATCTCACGGCTCCTCAATGTACAATATCCGTGACACTTTGACCCACATTATACTTACAATGAGCCCGTGCTACACCGCGGAGAATATGCACCCCAATTTCCTAGAGATTTTAACCGCGCCGCTCGTCACCAACCTCCGGTTGGTTCCTCGCGGCCCGACCTCTGTCTCGCTGGATGAATAACTCACATCTGCACCTACAAAAGCCGCCCAAAATGGAAATGAACAAGCAAGAATTGCAGCAACAGGAAAGAAATCGGAATCTGTTACATAAGCTTTTGGTGTACCGCCACTATTTCCATCACATTCTTATACTGAGCCGCCGGTAAAACGCGGGCCGAACTAATGAAATCCGCTATTTCATCACAAAAATGTAATGAAAAGCGACAACCATTAGATTGAGAATCCGTCTTCAGCGTTTTGGGGAGGTCGCGAAAATGGCCCTGGGTGATTATTAAGAACGATTACATAAAGTAATCGTAAAAATAAGAAGTGAGGAGACAACATACTCAAAGGTCGTCGGCGCATTCGCCCACATAGTCATCACGTCACTGCTCGGCACGGTTCGACGCACCCACATATCCGGCATCCGAGGCAAAGAGATGGTCTATGTTGAAGGCATTATCCGTCCCGTCATCCGGCAACACAGCGCCAGCCGCGAAATCGGGCTGGCCAAACGGAGCGACGGGCTGTGTCGGGTACCAGCTGCTCATGCTTTGTGACGGGGGCGGCGGGCGCTGGTGGAACACCGGCAGTTTTCCTAGTTCAGCGGTGTACGTCGGTAGAGGGCCAAACTGTTGCGTGGTGGGCGGGGTATTGACGGCGGGCGGGTAGATATTCCCTGTGGGCGGCTGGCGTACAGGCGGTGTGCGGGTAGGTGGGTACTGGGTTTGACTGTTGTCTTCCCGAGTGCGTTTATTGGGATTCGGCAGGGCCGAGTCCGGTGGTGGGGTCACGTCTTTCGGCAGTGGTAGCTGCCCAAGTGCGCTGAGCTTGTGAAGCAGATCACTGGAGACTGATATCAGTTCAATATCGAGATGATGTAGGATGCTACATACTAGAAAACACCTGCGGTCTGCCACCTGCAGCAATATGAAGCGGATGGAGACAGAGCAGGACGATGGGCGTACGTTTTTTCACAGACACGGATGGTGGCCATGCACTTGTGCACCTCCGTGATGGCGGTGTTCATATGGGGAGGCAACCCAGTGCTCTTTCCGCTCCATACATTCAAGAGCAATATCAGCACACTGGCAAATGTGGCGCCCTGATTCACAAATATCAGCTGGCCCGTCGATTATAGGGTGGGATACATACAAGGAGTACGGGAACGGGCACACCGTTCTTACGAAGCCGCTGAGACGGCGTGACATGCATACACGCGTCCTCTGGCTATATTTTGCGATTTCTAGGACAGAATGCAAACCACCTAGGATCGTAAGAGAGCATCTAGTCGTTACTCCAATCTAGTGCGCTAGGCCTCTGTTCGGTGATATAAAGGAGAGTCAGAGTGCACTCCAGCTGCTGGCTGTAGTATTGTGACTGCACACAAGTGGGACGCGCTTGTGCTAGGTCCAGTACATTACCAATTGGAGATAGAACTGCCCAGACATTCATAAAGGAATATTCCGAGATAAGAAACCCAATGAAACCACAGATGGACTTGAAAGGGACTTCAGTTAGAGTTGATGGATTGGATTATCATATATTCGGTGTCCCTAGGCATATACAAGGACCCTAGGATCGGTCCTAGCCTGTGTGGAACTTGAATTGCACAGACTAGTTGGAATTGGAACTACAGGACTTGTTCTGAGCAATATACACTCAGAGGAAGCTTTATAGAAGGAACTAGGATCAGTTGGAACTAAGGTACTTGTTTCTAGGCACTGGCACTAGCAAAGTTCACGTGGATACTTGAGCTAGGGACAATAGTGCTGGCCAAAGATACGATATGAAAAATTTAATTTTGGATATATCGTGATATATACGGATACGATACGGCATCGGACGTGCTTCAAAGATATGAATACAGCCAGATACGATACAATACAATACAGATATAATATGATATGACACCGGCCGTATTCAAATATATCTAGATATGATTACAGACCTTACGCCATCAGCAATCACGGGCCTTTCCATCGGCAAGTTTCACGGCATCTTCCCTTACCTTCACCGGATCAGGCTGAGGCATGGCCGTGAAGTGGCCGTGGTGATGCGAAGCTTCCGAAGCAGCTGGCATGGCTGATGGCATCAATTTTTCGAACCTAAAACATACACTGTCTGATGCTCAATCCTCTATGACTGGGGAAACAGCATCCGTAAACAATGGATGTTGTCACGAAGAAGTGGTTGAAGTTGGGGCTTGTGGTGGGGGTCAACTTCACCGATTTAATCAAAATTAATGAGACGTAGGATATATCTAGATATATTCATATCGTATTCGTATTTGGCACCTGGATATGAATATGATACGCTACAGATACGATACGGAGCCAGCCAGGTGAATATGATATGGATATTGATATGATACGGAATTTCCGTATCCATATCATATTTTGGCCAGCACTAAGGGACAAGAACGAGCTTGCACTGAGATGTTGATTGACAAGCACAGCCACAACTGTCAAGAGCGGTGGCTGCTGCCAAACAAAGAATGCAACTCCAGTTTGAGCTTGTTTCTTGATTGGTTCGGAGTTTCTGTGGCTTAGGCATGGTCCAGAGCACTCTAGGACTTCAATGACATGTGCAGGATTGCTAAGAGGACCCAATTTACCCGGGGCCGAGCATATTCGTACAAATGCTTGAATGAATGGGAATTTCCCACGGAACATCAAATATTGATGACATTGACATCTCTTATCACGACGAGGCTGCCCGGCATCCCATTATGTGGGGACTGGCAACGCTAAGGCTTTTGATGCCGGTTATGTAATGGCTGCCATCACCGAAATCACAGCAAATCCAGTCGGTCCATCGTACTGCACGAACTGTCCACATTTCAGCTAAATTTAAGTGTAGCATTACTTTCATTCTTGATTCTTCAGGTTATGTCCCGGACAGAATTTTTGTTTTGGTCCTTGTCTTTTTTTTATGCCTAGTTGCAATACCAGTTCTCAACTCTAAAAGGAAATCAAAAAAATATGGCCGGGACATTACCTGTAGATTGATCTCGCGAGTTCATTGCATTTTGATTTAGGGCAAATGGCCTAGGATTGGATGTGCTACAAGGGACCAAAGAAATGCACGCCAAGTAACAGTAAGATCCGCATCAGAACGTAACGTAATCTCATCAAACGCGTCCTCCCGCCGTCGTCCATCGCGTATGCCTGCTGCACACACTGGAAAAGATGAAAGGCGATGGCGGCGGACCAAAGCAAGATCCTCAGCCCAACTGGTCAACTGTTTTGGGTCTGTTACACGTGCTACGAGGCCTACGTCGCGTCGTTCTCCACCCGGGAAGGAGAACATCGCGTCCTCTCCAGCATCGTCACAGCGTCCCACAAGCCCCTATACACGGACGTCTGGTCCATCTAGTCCATTTACGCGAGATGCCGACGCGTTTTTGGCATTACAGCACCGGAGTGACACTTATGAGAAGAAATATCGCAATCTCACGCGTCGAGCATCTCGGGCCGCCGACCGTAACACAGAACTGGAAAAACGGATCCACGACCTTCAGCAGGAACTCCGCGGGCTTCAGAAATCCTCTTCTCAATTTGTTGTGTCACTTCAACGGCAGCTTGATGAACTGTCGGCAGAGTTGATAGAGCGGAGAAAGAAGGAGAAAGAATTCCATTCAAGGAACGAGGCGTTGGCGCGTAAAAAGGAAGCACTGTCGAGGAAGGTGTCTCGATTTGGCAGCCGTGTCGAGACGAGTGTTGCCAAGCTCTCCACTCAATCACTGAAGGACGACGGTATCATTTCAAAGGAAATTCGTGCATGTGTGCGGGACATTGTTTCCTTCGGTGCGCCATTGGAAGGGGTCGACAAAATAATCCATGCAGTCACAAAGGGACTCAACATCCAGATCTGCGACCATATCAGTACTCGAAGCGCGAATCGGATCATTCTCGAAGGCGGGATTGCAGCGCAGCTTCAAATTGTTGATGCTATAAAGGAGGCAGACCGTTCGCGACTTTGTTTTTTTATTGAACTGAATTGCTGAATAATTTTCTTTTTAGATTTTACTGCCAGCGGCGACGGAACCAGCCACAAACATCTCAACTACGAGTCGCGCTTCGTCATGGTTAAAGACAAACTTCTCGCACTTGGCCTTACACAAGCCCCGAATCATACAAGCGAAGAACAAATGGCCGGATGGCTGAAGCTCATCGAGGAAATGTACACCGCATATAATGCAAGTCCCCTAGGTCATGCATATCCTGAGGACTTCCGTGTTTTTTTTGTCAAGATCACTGGCATGATGACGGATCATGCTGCCGACCAGAAGAAGCTGCGGACACTTTTTCACGAGATGAAGACGCGTATGGACCGTGAAATCCGCGGCGAGCGTGCATTGTTATGCCTTACTGCGCCGAAACTTTTGGATGCCATCTACGAGATCACGGACAATAAAATTCGGGCCGCTGGTGGAATGGCGGCATGGGATGCACTCCCTACTGAAGAACGCGACCGTCGCAATTCTACACTTCATGCGGAGCTCTACCAAAAGTTCGGTCAAGCAGAATTTGATAAGTTATCCAAAGCGGAGCAGGACGAAGTGAACTTCTTCCATTGTGGTGGCTGTTTTATGCACAAGGATCTCAACGCGCACAAAGGCAAATTTTATTTTGTCTTTCTATGAAGCTCGTTAAATAATTGGGGACTACTACAGGTGGTGTCGACAGAATGATGGCCGCCTGGCTCAAGAACGGTTTTCAGCAGCCGATTCTTCTCATGAATAAAGACAACGCCGCCGCCGCCAATTCCGGATCAGTAGTAGCGAAAGCACGAGCCGAGAAGGTGTCAGTTCGAGGTGGCGTCAAGCTTTGCGAACTCATGGGCATGCTACTCAACAACAAAGATGACAAGAAGGGCCAACAGGACAGCCACGGCGTGTATTTTTCCGCCCACGAACACATTGGCTATTCAATTCGGTTCCCTGATACAAGCAATACGCGCTATCAGTGTTTTTCCGAGGCCGCAGCCGAAATCATTGTGAATCTCACCGTCTATCGCCAGCTCATGCAGTTCATACGGGATCGCAAGATGTCTCTCGCATATACCAACCTCGAGAAGAACATCTGGGACGGTATCAATGATTTGCGCACCATTGTCGAACTTGTCGTGCTGCTGTGGTACGGCCAGAACTTCAGCCACCCAGTGATGCGGGTTGTACGTTCCCGAACGAGTACGGGTGACCTCCGGAATCTGTGGGACATGGGCCCAGCAATTCAGGGGGTGATAGGGCACTGTGAACGGGTCATTGCAGATCCGGACATTATAATGGGCCCCAACTTATCGTACAAGACGGCTTCGATGGACGGCCAACCATGGGAACGTCCAGAAGCCATGTATGCAGCACATGCGCTTCTTCCGATGCTTCCTGTCAACGAGCTTCGGGCCGTGTTCGTCGCATTTTTAGAGGGTGCACTGGAGACGTGGAAGCGATTTGGCTCCGACATTCTGGACACAGTTTTGACAGACGCGCAGAAGCTGAAGGCAAAGATGCCTGCCACGAACGACGCCAACGAGGGCTGGCTGGGATCGAACGCTCGTGTTGGGATGCGCCGGGCCCCCAATGCGACAGTGGAGTTCATCAATGCCAAGTCGCAGTACAAACACAACGGCACAGCTGATTTTATTGCAGAAAAGCTCAGCACTCGAGACGCACAGCAGTTCTTACGAAAACAAGCCCAAGTACAGTCGGCCCAGGGGCTTCACCAGAAGAGGAAAGTTGCCCAGGCCGAGCACGACAGACAGACTGTGGAGGCGCACCGCGAGAAGAAATTGAAATCGGACCAAAAGAAGGCTGCCGAGATAGCGGAGATCAACAAATGCGTCCCGATCTTCGACGTTTCTCGATTCACGGATCCCGCGATGTTGAAAGACATTCGCCTTCCGCAGATTGACCTCCAGCTCAAGTGGCATCGACTCCGAGAGCTTGAAATGGACAAGAAAACCGAAATTCCGCCGTTATCCAAGCTGAAGAAGTCAGAGAAGGCCGAGCTCGTCGTAGCTGCAGTAGGGCGTTGGATGCGTCGAGTTGATGCTGGAGAGGTCCCTCTCATGGGTATTCAGCTTTCCCACCCAGTTCAAGAAGAGAATCTTGAGGTAGAAGAAGACGAGGAAGACGACGATGCAGGGTACGGCGAGAGAGATTAATCCATTATTTCTAGGACATTTTAATTGTTTAAAAACATATAATTACCGTATATGGCTCCCGATACATACAAAGAACAAGTTTGCTGACTTAGATTGGCGGTGCGGGAGCTCGACTGAGTGTGGTAGATGCAAAAGACGGATTTACCATCCAAATCAGTCGTCTGGCAGGCGGTGCAAACATATGCAAATAGACATTTGATCCCCGCCGGTTGCCAGTCCCCACATTATGTCTTATGAACTTATGTTGACTCATGCCCATGTACCATTAGTATATAAGGCCACTGTAAAGGCCATAATAATTAGATTTGATCCCCCCACCTCAGTCTTTAAGTTGATCTCTGGTCACAACTGGGTTGTACCTTTGATTCCTTGGACAGTGCTTGGTGTTTGGCTCGTCTCAGGTTACTGGCAGAGCAATCTGTTATTGTAGTCTTTATTGGAACCAGAAAGACTCTGTGGAAACTTTGAGTTATTAAGGAAAAGGTTCATGTTGTTGGTCCTAGGGCCTTCACATATAAAATCAGGGTGTTCTCTTTGAGAGCGCTAGGAAAGGATGATTGTATTGCCTTCCCCCCGATTCATGCAGCTACATGGTGTCGTAGTGGGCTGGAGTGCTTTTGGATAGTTCTAGTGGTTCTTGAACCCTACAACCGGAAGTGGAACAAGGTTTATTCAGCCTAGGAATTGGATGGGGTGTTCACCTCAGTTTGGGAGTCACAACTTGTCAGTTACTTTGCCTATACCCCGACCGTGCATTGGGTCAGTCGTAGTGTATAGGACCGATAGCTGGACGCTTGTGGTGCAAGCTTGAGCCTTATCAGAAGAAGTTGAACCGGGTTACCTACCCTAAGTTTGGCATTACCTTGTCAGTTACTTTGCCTGCTCCCCCACTATGTGGAAGTTTGTAGGACCGATAGCTGGACGCGTAGTGTGAGCTTAGATGCCCGAACCAAAATAGAGAAATGTCCCTAGCGCAAGGAGGCGTATAGGTCTGCGTATTGTCGTGTGAGGAAGAATTGATTTGAAGTGTTAGCCTCAATAGTCTTCTGGATTGCCAGTTGCGGGGATTTTCCCAAGTCGTGTCAAACTCTGCCCTGGTGTGCTCAGCTGTAGCTGGTTGTAGCCACCTTGTATCCACCGTTTACCCCCCGTTCATCGAGGTTGCAGTGGTCGCATTGCGTCGAGTGTTAGTCCCACTATTGAGGTTGTTGTTAAGATGGAAAGACGGGTCTTCGGACCTAAGACAAGGAAGAGATAGATTCTGTGTTGTTCCAAGCCCGCTGGTCGCATACTACGGCCCGGACCCGAACTCACAAGGAGAGAGCACTTTATCTTTGGGAGTAGTGTTTGAGGGTTGGTAGTGTGGTTGTTGTTGGTGGTTTCTTCGGAAGCCCGGCGATAGGCCCGCTAGCTTCACTTAAGCATATTAGTGCACAACCGTTTCACCGCGACATATCAGCAACATGACTGCACGAGCGCGCGGCGTTGGTACAGATTCCCAACGATGGCAGGGACTGCGGGATAGTCAGCAAAGAACAAGATTTCCAGCTGCAAAAACGGTCTTATACCGTGGGTACGGCGTCGGGTATCATGGGGATGAATGGGCGGTGAATGGTCATCTGGACGTGATAGTAACTGCAATACAGATACGCTGACTGGTCAAAGAATGCTTCGTCTCGCCGATTTGGATCCCAGCGCAAATGTGGGGGAATCCCATCGAGCCAGCCATTGAGAGCCGAGTCCAACTCTGCGACAATGTGTTCTTGCCATGCCTGGTCGCGGTATGAAAGCAGCTTTTTCGTCTTGTTGAGGGAATACTACGGGGTGAAGATGATAGCCGTTAGATAAAACATGAGAGAAGGACGATGCGCATGGCGTAAATGAGAGAAGCGCAACGAGCCCGGAAATATAACTAGCGAAGCTACACACCAGCAGGTTCAAGCCAACCGCAAAAATGTTGCTAAGTCACAAGTAACAGTTGAAGAATATGGACAGAGAAGGCTTGCCCGCCGGTTGGACGAAGGCGCACGCGGGATCTTCATTTTCCCAGAATTCATCATCACACTCTATGAGCAGCTCTGCGTCGATGCTACGCGTCAAAGAAAAAATGAGTCAATCGCAGTCGAGAGGGGTAGTTACAGAAAGGTCACGCACTCCTTGTATTGACTAGTACAAGTTCGGCTGAGCGCCAGGCTCATTCGGCGGTCAAGTGATACAAGCACCCAGAATCCGTGTTTCCAAAGCTCAGACTCGACACTGAGCTTACCGTCCCTCTGCCGATGTTGTCGTGCACGCTGGCAAGCTAAGCACGGAGCGCCCACAAGCGCCCACGGATCAGCCATCACGTTGGCAAGAACCTCCGAACCAAACAACGCGTCCCTTTACTTCCGCCTCCGTCTCACTACCCGTACCCCCGACTTGCTCCCGACTCTCGGCCATTTCGCTCCATCCGCACATCGCATCGCCTCGCATCGCTCACATCTCCTCTATCCCCTGTATTTCTATTCCATTCTGCTTCATTCCTGCTCGCATCACTCAGACTGAGATTTCTCTATTCATTTCTACATCGCCTCGCGCCCCTCGAGTCCTCCTGGTTCTTGCTGAGTCTCATTCCATTTCCATTTCTACTCCACTCACCCCTCTATATTCTTGTATAAATACATAGATTTCTTTCACAATAAATCACTTTCTTGCTGCCCCCACGCTGCGCACTTAAGTCACGCCGCTTCACCTACGCCTACGTCTCGCCTCCATTCATCTCGTCTCGACCACGCATCGCTTCGCCTACGTCCCGCCTCGCTCTCGCCGTCGCCTCCGTCTCTCCGTCCCGCTTCTATCGAGTCAGCCGCCGGTACCCAGTTCGGCACCAGTCTTGGTCGGAATCACTCGCCGACTTCCTCCCTTCCTCCTTTGTTTTTGCCGGCACCTTTTAGTGTGTTTTAGCTCGCGCTTGGACGGTCGGTAGGCACGTCATTTTGGAGCCCACCGCGAGGGTTTCAATCATTGCTTCTGGTTCCACTCGCAACCCGCGGCCTAACTCCCAACTCGCCGAACGCCGTAACCTCCGTGCGGAATTCATCGCCGCATTCCAAAATCCTTTGAACCTCCTCGACACCTCGCCGTTCTCTCCCTCCTCCACAGACGACTTCTTTATTTCCGTACCCGCCGAGCTTGCCGCTCACAACAACCTCTCTCCTCACTCGCCAAATTCCCCAACCTTAGCTTGGCTTTTAGACAACCCACCGACACCTATCTCCACCTCGGCTTCATCCAATCTTGCCATCATGTCTACTACCACCTCCATGCCCGCCCGCGGCGACCGAAACGCGCCCCAATTCGATTCCACAAAGCCCCACGAGCTTCGCCGTTATTTCACCGACCTCGAATTTCTGTTGAACCGCGCGGCCGTTACCGACGAAACTGAGAAGAAGAAGCACGCCACGCGCTTCCTGTCCGTTGAGGACCAGGAAATTTGGGAAGCTTTGAAAAGCTTCGGGGATAATACGAAGACGTTCGCGCAGTTCAAGGCCGACGTCTTGAAGCTTTACGCCGGGAACGACGAAGATCGCCGTTTCGAACTCAGCGACCTCGATTCTCTTGTCGGCCAATATTCCCGCGTCGGCATTCTCACTCTCGACGATCTTAAAACCTTCTACCGGCAATTCCTCCGCATCACCACGTACCTTTGGAGAAGAAGCGCCTTTCCGAGTCCGAGCAGAGCCGCTCGTTCCTCCGCGCCATGCAGCCGCCGTCACTTACTGCCGAGATCCGGCTTCATTTGAAGATCAAGAACCCGAACCTTCACCCTGCCGACCTCGTCCCGTCGCAGACCTCTACGAGGCAGCCGAGTACGCCCTCGCCGGTGCCAGTGGTGCCTTCGTGCCCGACACACACCATTCCCCTTCTCCCACGACTTCTTCGGAGATGAAGCCTGATCCCGGTATTGCCGCGTTGCTCGGCACCATGACCAAGCTCATCGAAGTGCTCGCCACACAGAAAGCTGTCGACGGCGCATCGCCGAAGCGCACTCGCCCCGACGGTTGCGGATATTGCAGCGAGACAGATCATTTCATCGGCGATTGCCTACAGGTGCTCGAAGACATCAAAGAAGGGCTTGTTCGACGCAATTCTGATGGCCGCGTCGTCCTCCCAAGCGGCGCCTTCGTTCCCAAAGTCATCACCGGCAAAAACCTCCGCGCCCGTGTGAAAAAGTGGCATGAACAGAACCCCGGTCAAGTCGCTGCTGCACAGCTGCTCGTGGACGTCGCAGTTGAACACCTATCCTCATCCTCCTCTTCCCCTGCTGCCCGCACATTCGCTCTCACGGACGACCAGCGCATGCAAATGTTGCTGCACGAGATGAACGCACTCCGCACCCGTTCACAAGCGAAGCGCGCGCTCGCCAACAATGAACAAGTCGAACCTGATCGAACCATTCCTCCCACGGCTTCTGCCGCTCCCGCTTCTACTCCCGTTACCGTTCCGCCCTCGGATCCTACTACCACAGCTGCGCCTACGACTGCATCGACCCCCGCTGCCGCTGCCGTTGCGCCCACGCCCCCGCCTGCAGATAAAATTCCACAACATCCATTTTCGAACGCACGTGATGCAGCATATGCACCTCCTACGGATCGTAACGCCGGATTACCGCCTGCAGCCCAAAATAAATCGGGGCCCGCGTATCGCACCGCGCCACCGATTTATAATCCCCGAGATGCCGCCGCCGTTTCGAATCCTGTCTAAACGCACCAGTTACGTTGACGCAGCGCCAGATCTGGTCCATAGCACCCGAAGTTCGCTCGCAGCTGCGCGAAGCTACCACGCCGCGCCGTGCACCGCCGAAAGACGGCCAAACCCCGACGGGACCTTCGCAGCAACTGTTGCACCACGTTGACACCCCGCTCCCGTACTCCGATGATTTTGCACACGACATCAACGAAGTCTGTTGCTACGATACATTCCTTAACTCCCTTCCCACGACTTACACCAATTCATCCCAGGCAGACTTGCCTGCTGGAGGTATTGTCGTTCCCGACCCCTACGCTGTGTACTACGAATCCGGCAGCGTCCCCGAAGACCTCGTAGTGTCCATGGAATCATCCGCGATTCGTTCGATTTTGCCCATTATCGACAATCAGCAGCAAATTGAGTCCATTGTTGATGGCGGCTCGCAAATCGTAGCCATGGCCGAAACCATTTGCCATGAGCTGGGGCTTTCTTACGACCCACGCATCATTCTCCGTATGCAGTCGGCGAACGGTTCTGTAAGCCCGTCCCTCGGCCTCGCACGCAATGTCCCCTTCCGTATTGCCGACATCATTCTTTACCTCCAAGTTCATATAGTCCGCAACCCTGCATACGACGTCCTTTTAGGCCGCCCGTTCGACGTTCTCACCCAAAGCGTGATTCGTAACTACGCCAACGAAGACCAGACCATCACCATTTGCGATCCCAACTCCGGCAAAATGGCCACAGTCCCCACCATTCCCCGCGGACCCCCCGCCGTCGCACGCAGGTTTTTCACAGCTCGAGGAATTGATCCCAGATCAAGGAGAGATTGCACTCGTCATCGTTCCCGACTCAAATACCCCAGACGGCTTTATCATTGAATCAACTTCCTCTCTCTCGCCAGACGCATCACTTTCTGATCTCCAATTTTCCTATCTCTCTGCTTGCACAAATTTAGACGTCGATGCCGACACAGTTAATTTTGCGCACACTGTCGTTCAACCGACGTTTCCTAAGACCCGCGATTCAACTCGTGGTCGTTCTCCTACTCCGATATTCTCAACGCGCTCGCCGAATCCCGCTTTCAATTCCGACAATCCTATTTCAGCATCCACATCCGCCTCCCAATTCTTCCCAACGCGCTCGGTTCCCCCGCTTGCCGAAATCTATGCTAAGAAGAAGTACAAACCTGTCGCTCAGAAGATTCGTCCCGTTCTCGGCACCTTACCCGATAAATTCCGCATTGTGCGCGAGATCATCGGCGACCCCTTGGCCGAAATGCCGACTCTTGATCCCAACCCCCCACCGTTCGCCCCCACTGGCCGTTATACTGCCGAGCGCCGCGATCAGATGGATGCAGCTCATCCCAGTGATTTCTTGTGGCCCGAAGAACGCCGCTTGATGCATCATTTTATGTGCTTGCAGAACGGCGCTTTCGCCTGGCAAGATTCCGAACGCGGCAGCTTCCGCACCGACATGTTTCCCCCAGTCGACATTCCCGTTCTACCCCACACGCCATGGGTACAGCGCAATATCCCCATCCCGCCCGGCATCTACGATGAGGTTTGTAAAGTCATACGCACCAAAATCGATGCCGGTGTGTACGAACCCTCCAACTCTTCCTATCGATCTCGCTGGTTTTGTGTTGTCAAGAAGGACGGGACGAGCCTTCGACTAGTCCATTCGCTCGAGCCGTTGAATGCTGTCACGATTCAACATTCCGGTGTTACGCCATTTACCGACCAAATCGCCGAACACTTCGCCGGCCGTGCCTGCGGCGCCATGCTCGATCTATACGTTGGCTATGACGAGCGCTTACTCGCGCCGTCTTCGCGTGACTACACCACCTTCCAGACTCCTTACGGCGCCCTCCGACTTGTGACACTGCCCATGGGATGGACCAATTCGGTCCCAATTTTCCACGACGATGTGACGTTCATCCTCCAACCCGAAATCCCCGACTTCACCATTCCCTATATCGATGATGTCCCCTGCCGAGGCCCTGCTTCCTCATATCAACTCGACGACGGCACGTACGAGACTATCCCCGAGAACGCCGGCATTCGCCGTTTTATTTGGGAACACTTCAACAACATGAACCGCATTGTCCAGCGCATGAAATATTGCGGCGGGACCTTCTCCGGATTGAAGAGTGTCCTCTGTGCCGAAACTATCACAGTCGTCGGCCACGTCTGCACCCCTGCCGGCCGCATTCCCGACGATAAACGAGCTGCGAAAATCGTGAATTGGGGCCCGTGCAAGGACCTTTCCGACGTCCGTGCCTTCCTTGGCACTATTGGTGTCGTCCGCATGTTCATTCGAAATTTTTCCCACCGTGCTCACGCACTCATTCAACTCACGCGAAAAGATATGCCATTTATATTCGGTCCCGCCCAACTCGCAGCGCAAGAAGATTTGAAGCACGCACTCCTTCATTCCCCCGCCCTTCGCCCTATCAATTACACCTCTGATGCGCCCGCCATTCTAGGTGTTGACACTTCCCACATTGCCGTTGGATTCCTCCTCTCCCAATGCGACCCAACCGACCTCTCGCGCCGTTATTACGCCCGATTCGGGTCAATTACTCTCAACGACCGCGAGTGCCGTTTCTCCCAACCCAAGCTCGAATTGTACGGCTTGTTTCGCGCACTCCGTTCATGGAAACATTATCTCATTGGAGTTCGTAATCTCGTTGTCGAAGTCGACGCTCGGTACATCAAAGGGATGTTGGCGCACCCCGACTTACAGACCAGCGCCGCCATCAATCGGTGGATCCTCGCGATCCTCACCTTCCATTTCACACTCGTCCACGTCCCCGGCGTACTACACGGCCCCGACGGCCTTTCGCGTCGCACTCCGCAACCGGGAGACGAACCCGAACCCGAGGACGACTTCGAAGACTGGATTGATCAGGTGCACGGATTCATGCACTTTATCAACGACTCACCGTATGTCCACCGCCCTCAATATACGATCACCACCCTCGCCGCCGACATCGTACCCAACGGGCAAGACCCTCCCCAATCCCTTTCCTACGACAACGTCCCCCGTTCCGACGCCGCTCGCCTCGCCGACGCCCGTGTGGACTTGGTCCGCTGAGACGGTGTGACACACAAACACGCGTCCTCTGGCTATTTTTGCGATTCTAGGATATCACCTAAGCCCCTAGGAGCGTAGAAGAGCCTTTAGCAGTCACTACAATCTAGTGCGCTAAACCTTCTGTTCGGTGATATAAAGGAGAGCCGGAGTAAGCTCCAACTGCTGGCTGTAGTGCAATTGAACTACACAAGTGGGACGCACTTGTGCTAGGACTTGTACATAAACAACGGAGATATACCCAAACCACCGCCTAAGCATTCATAGAACTATAAACCCATACAAGTAAACAACTTGGTGTTACAGAACTTTGCGAGGATTAGGACGGAGTCCTAGGAGCATTCAGAACCATGAACTAGGAAGCGCTAGGATTGAGACCACTGGCAAGGGCCTTTAGGGGAGATCTAGTCGACACCTAGGAAGAGACGCACAATCCCTAGAGATTGAACATCAAACATAGAGCGCCGCGGAACGATCCGCTGTGATTACGTGAATGGAAACACATCAGTACTAGACACGTGATGACCACCTACCCTACCCTTATATAGTAACCCATCAGACCCGTTGTTAGGCACGTTGATCCGGGTCTCATGGGACTCAAATCAGCTTCCCCTCACCACCCGCCATTAATACCTGCGGTTATTGTCTGCAGGTAGTGACTTGGCACTTCAGAATGGTGCTCGGTCACTGCCGGCGGCCGTGATGGCCCATCACAGACCCTCAGACGCATCGGCCATCACTGAGCACCTTCCCCGGAACTCACCGCAATTGACAGCGCATGTCACAGCCGTGACCGTCGTGTCACCATGCCGCCCCACGTCGCCGACAACGTCCACCACACCGCCCACGTCGCCGCCGCTGCGCATATCATTGGTAGAATATCAGATGCTGATCTATGGTCAAGTAAATCGTTGTAGCACACCCATAATCAAGGCAGAACAATATATTTTTGACAAAAAAAAATGACATCGTATTACGGATAGGTGTATTTAAGCTGCGGAGGACGGCACGTCCGTGACGACGGCGGAGCTGACGTCGCCGGGCGCATTGGGGACAGGATCGGCCGCCTCGTTCGCGTCTGGGTCGTCATCGCGCTCATCGTCGCTGGTGATGATCGGACGACTGGTGATCTTACGTGCACGGGATGCCTTGAGGCGCTCGAGCGCGGCCTGCGTTGTCGCGTCGTCCCGCGGTTCTGCTGCAGCTCCGGTCTTGGCAGCCCTCCGTGCAGGTACAGTCCTCTTCATGGGTGCCGCGGCCTTTGTCTTCGCGCGCGCAGCATTCTTTGGCGCCGCTTTCTTTGTACGAGGCTTTGTGGTGGCCGTGGGTGTCGTCTGCGCTGTTCGTGGACGCTTGCGCGCGGGTGGGGGTGCCGTTCCGCTGTCGCCATGCTCGTCGTCACTGTTGTTCGGGTGCAGGGGCTCGTTCTCGTTGTTCTCGTCGCTCTCGTCCTCGGGATCCTCGCGGAGACGCTTGCGGGGCTGGCCAGCATCGCGACGAGGTGCACGATGCTTTGCCGTCACCCGGCCTGCGGCAACTTCCTCCTCCCATTTCTTGCGACGTTCGGCAATCTCAACGCGCCCGAGCTTCCTGAAGTGGCAGTCGCCGTCCCGTACTGCGTTGAGGAGGGTGCGGATGACGGTTTGGGAGGTGCTGAGGGTGCTCGGGTCGACGGGTGTCTTGCCCGCGGTCCAGCCGACTAAGTCGACATCGTACCGCTGCACGACATCCTCCTCAAACCATGTCCATCCGATGCGGGCTTCCGGGACCCCCGAGACTTCAGCTATAAGGTGTAAGATGTAAGCGCGTCTATAGCACGCCACAAAATCCACACGCACCTAGATTCTTAGCCAGCAGGGCACGTATCTCTCCTTTCATAAAGGTCACCTTCTGCGCCGCTGTACGGAACATATCTGGTGAAAGTGTTAGTTAATGTCCAAGTACGTGTGAGACAGAACACTTACTAACGGGATCACATCCCGCGATCGCGAAGGCCTCCAGCTTCATCCCCACCTCTCCCGTAACCCATCTTTTCCGCGTCGCAATCTCCATATAATTCTCTAGCTCCTTACTGGTGAAGTACCATTCCGGCGACATCTTGAACTCAACGTTGTTCTTCACAATACAAAAAAAACCTTCGATGCCGACGCGTTGGCCGAGACTGAACATCTACAGAGGAAACCGGGTTACTAGATGTAAGATAAGAGCATTAGTTTGTGCACGCACCAACATTTTCATGTTGCGGACAACATTCGCGACGTCCTGAACTTTACCGCGGGGCGTGTCGCGTCGTAGTCGGAAGTTCTGCGTGCGATCTTTCTCAAATTCTTGCACGAGCGACTCCTTCTCATCTGGGGTGAGCGCCTCATACTCCGCGAAGTGGTCCCTGTGGATCTCCTTGGCGTTCTTGGCCTCGCCCGCTGCACAAATCAGTATGATGCAAACTCAAATTCACGGCAACGCACCCTCTCGAAGCTCGGCTGCCTTGAAGCTCTTGAACGCGTTGTATGGGTTCACGACCTCCTGGTGGTTGATCATGTGCGCGCCGCCTTGGAAGAAGATGTCCAGAAAATAGCGGGGCTTCATGTCAAACTCCTCCGCCATAGTATTGGCTAAGGTGTTCGTATCTTCCATCCACTTCTGCACGTATGTGTCGATTCGCGCCTGTTTTACCTGTCTGGCATCGCGCTTCTCCTTTTGCTGCTCAGCGGTGAGTGGTGCTGATTTCTTTGGCTCCTCGACGCGTCTGCGGGCTGAGCTGGCAGCTGCGATGGTGGAATATACGGCGGGCATGGTGAGACGGAGAATTCGGACGCGCTTAAGCGGACTTACCAGCCGTGCTGTTCTCGAAACGCATGACCGAGTACGCGAGCACGCTAGTACACTTGGAGGAATACAGAGCGAGGACGAAGGCAGCAGCAAAGATGTTAAGATCACGACTTGATGGCTGACAACAGTGCTCCGCTCCTTTCGCATTTACGGCACATTTCTTTACCAACGCAAGACCGATTTTTATTCAACGTAGTGATTCGCACAAAAGATACATTTAAGACCCCAAAGTGGTGGCGGCGGCATCCACGAGCTTAGACACCACCGTACTGGGGAGACGCAAGGTCAGAAGTTCCTCATACCATTTTGCCGGCGTCGCCACGCGTATCACCAACTTGATGGCAGGCGCGATGTGTTGAAGATTCTGGACCCTGATGCAAACGTCCAGAGCATCAAGCCCCACGTTGTCAGGCCCCACATCTGGATCCGTGTGAGAGCGAGCGTGGAAGGCAGGTGAGTACGGAGGGGGACCTGAGCCTGAGGGACGCGAGGACGGAGTGAAAACTGTGCGTTGCGAACGAGCGGGTGTAGTTGGCGGGGTTCCTTTGAAAAGTAAATGAGAGAATGTACTAGGATTGAAAGAATGGACTCACCAGGATCTGCACGTCTAGATCGCAACTGGCCCTGCAAGTCGGCGCTGAGAGACTCCGCGGCGGCCACGCGGGCAATCAAAATGTCGACCTGTTGCTCCAAGTCACGAATCTGCTGCAGATATTCCGTGGCCTGGGCCTCGGCATATGCAGCGCGCTCGATCGCAGCCATAATGTCCAGAGAGACATCATCGAACTCGTCCCCGGCAAACTCGTCCCCATCATCGTCACTGAAGGAGACAACGCGGGGAGCAGCAATGGGAGGAGCGAAACGACGTGCGAGGATTTCCTCAAGCTCACCTACACGGCGCCCGAAGAACTTGTAGTGAGAAGAGTCCACTTCCGGGGCCGGAATGAGATTGGGCGACGACGGGTTTGCAACGGGACGTGCACTACCCACTTGCGTCAGTGACCATCTGCGAGCACGGGCGTTCGCTGTCCACTGCTGTACTGTGGGTACACCGACACCCTCGAGGAAAAGTTGGACCATGGTGGCGATCGCCACATGGCTGCCTTGGTTAGAGTCTACAAAGGCAGGCGGCAGATACGCGGAAGCACGGAGATATTGGGGCTCCGCCGGGGTGCCCGGTATGGTCGTTCCGTCGACGTGAAGCACGATAGTCGTGCCGCCAAACGCGCGATCCCACAGAGTTGTCTGGAAAGAGAAATGAGCAGATTCCAGAAAAAAAAAGCCAGCACGCACCATATCGAAAACGGCACGTTTAACTTTGTCATTGAGCACCTTTCTTGCCTGGGCCCCTAGCTGGCCAGATGGGAGATCGTCACGCATTGCGATGAACTCGCGGAAGAAGCCACCACCGACGGGAGGAGCATGGCAACCGTCAGTACTTGTGCCCCCGGCAAACCAGGCGATGTCGGCCGTCAAAAAACGATGCTGGTGAGTTCGAAAGAGATCCGGCTGGTCGGGATAAGCAGTGAGGCGTCGACGCAAATCGTAAATGCCTAGAGGACCGAATCTGAGCTGGTCCCAACCGAGTGGTTCCCGGAAGGGACCCGCACCCTCCCGGAAGGGAGGGGTTGCGATGTTGATGCCTCGAACGCCCCAGTTATGCACATACACCATGTGAGATGGTGGTTGGAGAGAGAGAGAGACAACGGAGACATCGGTTGCTCACCGCCACTGATGCTGTCAATCGGTGTCCTAAAACAGGAAATGGTCTGTGCGCACGACCTCCAGAATGGCCATAACGCACATCCACGATGCAGATCCAATGGAATTAGTGGCAGTAGTTAATACTTGAGTTAATTAACATGTAGTTATGAAACAATTGAAGGTGTACTTATTTTCCTCATAGAGATTTCATACAATACGCTCCTTGGTCGAAACTACTTGTTTGCTGGACGACATAATATTATGAGACCCTAAATCTTGTGTCAGAAGGGAGGTACACTTCAACTGAGCTCGAGGAAACTGTTCAACCAGTGACCAGTGCTTATGGCATCTTGCTCTACCATGTTCTACCCTAACGAACATGTGTGTATTGCGGCACAATGGTTGACCGTGGGGTTCTGAGATTTGGGATTACACAACTCCTTTCTGATATGTTTCAGCTGGCGACTTCTTGAAGTGTTTGAACAAGTTTCATTTTGGGGTCAGAAACTCGCACTTCGGCTATTTTGGAGCGCATGAGCATCGTTTAAAGCCACAAAGCCTTTAGGAATGAAGGACGAACATGTTTGAAGTGTAGTCTATCGAAAACCCGGGGTATTTCAGAGTTCAGAGCCCAAACTCCAGAAATGCAACCAAAAGACGGTTGAGCATAGTAACTGTAAGTGCACTGTATTCACGCTCAACTTCAACCAATCCTCAGATCTCACCGAATATCTATTGAACCGCCTTGATTCGATACAATATTATTCTGTACATACACTAGAGTGATATTGCACAGTCCATGATTTTTTATACGCAGGATCTGATTTCTTTGGCGGCTGGATAGGTTTCAGACATCAGATTTGGCGGGGACGTAAGTTTACATCTCAATTACCTCCCTCGGAACTTGCAGAACTTTTTCAATTTTTTTGATAGGGAATCCAGGACCTATTCAGAATCTATTTTACAGTTCATCTCAGTGATTCCTCCCCATAGACTTTTTC
>JARJCV010000187.1:0-89180 GCA_029281435.1 Mycena haematopus | reverse complement strand
ATGCTCAAACAGGTCCGCGCCTTCGTGTCTGGCCGTCCCGAAACGGTACACATCCCATACATCAATATCTCGCGCCTTGACCAGACCTCGAATAACTACACCAAGGCCATGGCCATTGTTGCTCGCACCAATCCTGAGGAAGCGCAGAAGGTAGCATCTTCTATTGTTATTCTTCCAAGCGCCGCGTCAGAATTCTTTCATCGAGCTTACTGACTCCACTTCTCAGAGTGAGCGTTTTCTTCTCGACCCTGGAGCCAGTACTCATATTCCTCAGGTGAGTTTTTATCCATCGAGGATTTGGACACCTCTACCCCATCCACAACCGTCTCAACTGCCATAGCCATTGCTGAGAGCACTGTGCCACGCTCGAACGACGCATTGCTCCTCATTGAGTACAATACCCGAACCGAACTCAGCGCTATCTCTCATCGCATCTCGCTTTTCGTTGACGCCTACCGGAACACTTATTCTGAGCATCAGAAGTGCACCGCGGTCCTCAAAGAAAAGGGGCTAACTCCATTGGTCAAGCTCGCCGACGCGAAATAGGTAAGTTCCTCTATTTTTCGCAAATCCAGAACCAACACTGATTCCGGATTCTTTCAGCTACCTCAGCCAACACCTGCTCCTTCTGCACCCATATCCCTATGGACTGCCTGTTCCCATTCTGCCAGTCTTTTATCCTTCCAAGCTCTAGTTGCGTATGCGACGTCCTGTCTTTACTGCCAACCGTCTAGCCTGTAGATCTACACTGTCCTTACTCGTCCCAGCGTCTAGCTTCTTGTAGAACGCCCACTGTCCTTACCGAATATAACCGTTTGCCGTTGTTTTCCTGGACCTGACGCTTTCGACCATTTTCTGGATTCAAAACTTCAATCCAGAACTTCGTCACTTTCGCGCCCTTGTTGACCTCCTTGGATTCTCAGCATCATAAACCTTGGTAGGCCTCAAGTCCTCATCCTGTGGCTCTTCCGGTTCTTCATATTCCTCTGGTAAGGTTTCCGGATCTGCCATTTCCCAATCAGGGTTCAAGTTTGATACCCTGTGGAAATGCAGGTCTCTCCCCAGGTACTCATGTTCTCTCTTCGAGCGGCGAGTTCCTCTAATTTATCAGGAGTCATATCAATTAACTCCTCTATCTTCTCGAAAGCTTTATCTTCTTTCGACCTTGATACGGAATTACTCTGAACTGAGCAATCTTCCCACCCAGCATGGCACCGTTGAGTTCACAAATTAAATAGGATCCACCTCTAGTCCTTCTGACTACTACCATGGGTCCCATATAACGATAATCCATCTTGAGTTTAAGGATTTCTCAACCTGAGTGTTCCTGACAAGGACTAAGTCTCCGGGTTGAAAATCATAGTCCTCAATGGTATCTTCATGAACTTTCTCGTAGCGTTTTACTGCTGCGAGCTTTTCAGCGCTGACACGCTCTCTCATTTCATCCACATGCTCAATATGCTTGGCCAAAGCCTTCGCCCGTAATCCAATCAACTCGTGGTGGAATTATGGAATCCGGATATTCAACCAACCACGTTGCCTCTTCAATATCCAGAGGAATAATGGGGTGTGCACCCGTAACCGCAAAATAAGGTGTGCATCCCAAACCTCTACGCGTTGTGATTCTGTCTGCCCAAATGGCGTAGATCAAAAACCAGAACCATTTGCAGGTATCTCCGCCAGTGGACTTCCAAACAGCTTGTCGCACATCCCAATGCCCTGTCTCTACTGGGCCATTTGCCTGTGAGTTATAAGGCGAAATTCTAATCCCAGCTATTCCGATATTTCGCATGTAACCATTCAAGAGCCGCAATGAACTGTTTCGCATTATCCGTAACAATCCATTTCGGACATCCCCAACGGCAGATGATTTCTTCGAGCAGGAATTTTCCTAATGCCTCCGCATTATCACTCCTCAAAGCGCGGGCTTCAAGCCATCTGGTCAACGAATCTCTCGCTGCAACTACCAGCTTATGACCATTCAAAGTTACTCCCATAATCATTACATTGATGTGAATCTTTTGAAACAAACTAGGTGTCATCGTGACCCTAGGTGGAATCCGCAAAAGCGTCTTCTGCCTCAATTGACAGAGTCTGCAAGTCTTCACATACCACGCAACGTCTCTGTCCATTTCTGGCCACCAGAACCGTATCTCAATCATAGCTTTGCTTGAGTAGGCTCCCTTGTGTCCAAGACTATCATGAGACGCCTTCAGGATATACATCCTGAACTCTTTATCCACAACTAACTGGTGTTGCGAATCTTTATTCTTCCGATACAACTTTCCATTCTTCGCAAGAAAGTACATTGAGGCGTACTTCATAAACCTCTTGTATGTGCGGTCAGTCATGCCTTCCGGCCGCTTTGCAGGGTCTTGCAACCAAGCTTTGACTTTCAAGATTTTCTCATCTTGAGCCAAACCCGACTCAGTGCGTCGTTCTTCTGGATAAGGTTCCCGTTTTTCCGGATCATACTTGAAGTCTGTCTCCGGCAAGAGCTTTTCCTCATCCTGGATTTGAGACATAATGTACTGAGGCATTTTAAGTCCTTCAGCACAGTAAGCTCTCCTCACTCCTTCATCTACTGCATCTCTTTCTTGACAAGCCAAATCACAATCCTCAGCGAAATCCTCAATTGCCGTGGCCAAATCCGGAAGCCCCACGCTGGGTTCTTTTATATCCAGAAAATAACCTCCCCTCGTATCGATCGTAGTTTTAAACGCTTCGAAGTCGAGTGGTTGATCAATCTCTTGATCCCATTCCTCATGTTCTTCAGGAGGTGGATTATCATCCATCCCCTCTTCTGGATTAACATGGTCAACATCCCCTGGCTGTTTCTTTCTTCTGGATAACCCGTCTGGTGAAAAGGTCAAACCTTTGACGTGCTTCAGTTGAAAATGAAACATCAGGATTTGTTCTATCCATCTATTAATAGTCGTATTGGGACCCATTCCCGGATTTGACAGCATGCCTTTAATGTACATTGCATCTGTTTCAATAACCAGCTTTCTGCATCCCAATAACCAATACTGCAATGATGCAAAGCCCTTAGTAGACCATATAATTCCCGCTTCAGTTGAGAGAAATTGGCTTCTCTCTCATTCAAAGGAATCGAGTCAAACTTTGCATAATATTTCTTCGTGGGGTCATTTGGATCAACTTGATAGACTTCCAGGCCAACCGCCATCCAGGATGTATCGACAGCCATCACAACGTCTGAGTCCCATTCATAGTTTATGGGCTTCAACGCGTCACAATGTCTAACTGCCTCTTTTATTTTATCCATGGACGCTTCCTGCGAATCACCCCATTCCCATTCAACATCAGCCCTTAACAGGCGAGTCAAAGGTCGGCTCATTACAGTGTAACCTCTTATGAACATCCTCATTGTCCCAACAACTCCCAAAAATTGCCTGACCTCCGAGACATTCTCTAATGCAGGCCACCTTTCTATGACACCTATCCTATCTTCTGAAGGTCTCCTTCCTTCGAATGAGCACATGTGCCCAACAACCGGAAATACCTCTAAACAGATTAAAGCTTTGGTCCCAGAAAAGGTCCCTCCACAAAACTTGACCCGTTGTACCACACGGTTCAAATTCTGAAAATGTTCCCAGATAAAGCGACGTATTCCAGGGTTATCCGGAACCGTTTCATAATTGCCTTGTAGATCCTTATATCGACTTCCTGGCCCACGGACTGGAACATCGTCGATGTATGGAATCGTAACATGCGGAATCTCATCCCTCAGAATGTATGTAACATCATCGTGGAATATCGGAACAGAATTTGTCCAGCCCTGAGGTAGCTTCACCAGCCTCAATGCCCCGAAAGGCGTCTGGAATGTGGTATAATCTCTAGAATTCTCTGCAAGGTCCCTGTGGTCGTATCCAGAATATAAATCCAGAACCCCGCCACAAGCTCTTCCCGCAAAGTGATTCGCAAGTTCATCTGTCCCAGGTGGGATCCCAGAATGTGCAATAGTCACAGCATTCAATGGTTCAAGAGAGTGCACCAGCCTGATACACCACCAACCCAGCTCGGGTTCAGTGTGACCCCGTGCCTGTAGTTCAAAATCATCTCAATAATTGATCTCAATTTGTTCCCATTCCGAAGTCTGTGTGATATGGAGCTATGGGCCTCACTTTGCCCTCAAATTCAGATCATATTGAGTTGTACACAGACCTCGACGCCAGATCTGGAGTTGAGTTGATATCAAGACATCCGTGCCGATGTCGCCGAACTTCGACGCTGTAGCCAAACAACTTCACCAAACTTCGAACGTCTAATGTTATACCGAGAGGAGGGGATTTCGATAAAATAAGGGGAAAATAAGGTATGCAGTAGTTCTACGATGGACTGGTTTGGAGTAGTCATTAGGATCGGCAGACTTCCGGTTCATATATAACTGGAAGAACACAAATTTACTTTTCCTTCCGACATTGTGATTTCCGATCAATTTGCGATCCTTCTCCGTTTGCGCTTCCGTCCTCGCCGTACCCCATCCCCATTATCCATGGCAACATCTTCGTTTCCCTCGCGCTCGTCTTCTGACTCTGGTCCATCGTCGTCTTCCTCCCCGTCGTTGCCATCGCTCTCGTCACCATCATCATCGATGTCTCTTTCATCAATCACTGCTTTCTCGGCTTCGCGGGCAGCTCGCTCTGCGTCCTCGGCCTCCTTCTTTTTGGCCTCAGCATTTTGGCGGCGTTTTGCCGCTGTCTTCTTCCGTCGTGCATCTCTTTCCGTTCTTGCCTTCTGGGCAACCTTCGCGTGGAATTCCTTTCGTTCCGGGTCTGGGATTAGTGGCTTTACTCGTGTCAATGGACCGGGCAGCACACGGCAGAGCTTGGTGAAATTATGAAATGCGCCCATGTTGATGATGAAGTGGTCATCATCCGTGTGCTTGATCAAGTTCTTGTTTCGGTTCGTCTCTTCGCGTTCCTGTCGTTCTTTACCAGCCACAGCCGGCTGGCAGTTTCCCATTCGGCAGTCGTGCTGGACCGATATAATGAACTGGATGCATGTGGATGGGAGAACAAGGAAGGATTGAACACCGTCAATAATCTCGGGTCCATTCGGACGACGCAAGACTGGCCAAGAGAAGTGGGGATGCAGTTGTTGGCTGCATACAAACCGTTCAAGGGTCACGAACGCTGCCTTTTCTGGTGCCAGCAGCTCGTGTATTCGCCCGAAAACTGTATGTCCCCGCAGATCTTTTGCGACGACCCAATTTTTGATTGTTGCAGTGTCCCCACTCTGCGCAGAAACGCAGCGACCGAATCGCCAGAGGCTTTGCGATTGGGGTGCGCTCCCATTTTCTATGCTCCATTTATTGAACGCTTCTGACTGCTGCCATTCCACAGCAGGGTTCTTTCTCAGCGGCTTCGGTTCCACTTTCCCAGGAACAGCAACCGTTGGCGAAACCCAACCCAGATGACGCTGAATGCTGCGGTCAGTCTGAAGGACCGCCAGAACAGCTTCTCCTGCCTGAACCCACTGCTTTACATGTGAGTCCCACCAGTATCCACCGGACAAAACATGCTTCACTCGGGCCATAGAAGCAAATTTCCGTGCAATGTCACGGCTGGGGGCGAGGTGATTGCTGTATATTGAGCATTGCCGAAACACTGCGTTAAATGCCTCATAGATTTCGGTGGAGGATCGAATCAATGGGCCAAAACGTCGAATATCCTCCTCGGTGTGTACAAGCAAATGAAGCTTGATTTTCGTCAGAATTCGTAAAGGATCAACGACGTCGAAGGCATCGAGAAGGTTCGCTACCGCAATTTTGACCTGTGTGATATATTCATCCATGTCGTCGATTTCGGGGACCCAAAGTCTTGCGCACAACTCGGCAGCAGCCTTGACCGGCGTGAACTGCTCAGGTGTCGAAATTTCGTGCACATGGAATGCGAGGATCTGCATCAAGGTTTTAAAGTGCTTTCCGATGAGATTGTTTTTGTACTGAATCATATATGCAGCTCGGATAGGCGGAACAGATAATCCGGTGATATCTGTGGACTGGAGCCGGATTGCGAGGAGTTGCCGGTCGGTGTCGGACCATTTTTCGGTGTTCATGTGGTGCCAGATATATTTGATAACCCCAAGCAGAATCGTGTGCAATAACTCGAGAGGAGTATCCTGTGATGGGTCGAGCCCAACGATATCGAGGAGGGGGTTCATTTTGTCGCCAGGCTGCTCAGAGAACCACTGCAGTACATCCGAGGCAATGGCATCCACGGTTTGTCGTCCATCCGCTGCCTTGAGTTCCCGGAATTTAGAAACCAGCAGTTCGATCCAATGCTGCGCAATCTTATCCTTGGTTCCAGTGGCTCGCTGCAAATTCTCGACTCCTTTGGAATCACCGCGCATCGCCAACCGGAACTGCCTCTGGAGATTCTCGCGAATCTGCTCCGCACTTCGTAACGCACCAGCAAGATGGCATTCGTGGTATATCTGATCTGTCTCCTTTTCCTTGGTCGTACCACCCCAGTGACATTTCCGACAGGGGTGGTTAGCGTTGCTGCCCATATGTGAAGCTTCTTCCGATTGTTGTGGGTTATCTGCAGGAAGTCCCGGGACCCGAAGGATACAGCGGCACTTCCGTTTCGTTGCTGCATTATACGCCTTTACAGGCTTGGTTTCCGTGCTCTTAACATGATCACGGAACGCTGCGAACTGTTCCGCGGACGACGCATGAGGTGAGGAGGAGATGTAATGGACGTGAAACTCCTGCTGAAGCAGTTGTCCAGACAGGCAGCCGTTCCCGGTATACATGTTCATGTGCTTGTTGTATTGTTTCGATTTATTGCCGGAGACGTCGTCTGCCCAGGGCGAAACCATAATAACGACCAGATCCTCGTCGTCGTCCACAAGGCTCCGCTGGTGATTCGGCATTTCGGGAACATGTGAGTTATCCACCCATGTCAAGTTTCCGAACTCCTCCACAATTTCATCGTAGGTGCGTTCGAACTCGGAGGCCTTTTTTGACATTAAGTCCTCGGTATGGAGCTTCCATCGCCCATCTTCCGTTTGTGTAACCTCGAAGACCTCCGCTTCCAGGACATTGTTCCGCACAACGAGCAGTTGCGGGACAACAAAAGTTCCATCTTCAAGTTGGGCCACCTCGTTAATCCAAAAGCGCCGACGGCCTTGGGTGAACATGGGCGTGAGCTGCTCTGGTGCATATTCCGTCCACCTCCCTGCTTGGAATACCTCCGAAATTGGTCCATCCGTCTCCTCCGGGAAGAAATGAAGATGAGGTGCGACAAGTGGATTAGCGAGATCGCAAGCGATGGTATCACGGATATCGTTCATGTAGAAGATATTCCCCTGTAGTGATTCTATTCTGGAAGGTGCCGCTCCACAACTCGACTGAAGAGACTGCTGAATATTTCGCAGGCCTTTGATCGACGGGACATTGGGAACACCAAGATTTTTTGTAAACTGGATTATCAAAGACATCTGTACGCTTGTGAAACGACAACGTGGAAAATCGTCCATTATATCGAGGAGCATAGCCTGGATGTTTTCGTGAGTAAGAACAAGCCAAAGGTAATGTACCCTTACCGCTTTGCTTGGATACGGATGATATGCTGATGAAGATAGTGCCGAAGGATCAAAACATTGCTCATCTTCCTCTTCCTCCTCCGCACTGTTCGAGCTTCTCGGCATTTCATCGCCCACAAATTGATCGTCCGGGCCATCCTCGTTTTCCAAATGGTCTGCCTCGTATCCCTCCAGGAGCATTTCTTCATACCGCTGGCGAATATTTAACTGATTTTCCTCCGCAGTCAATACTTCTGGCTCCTCTGAGTCTGCTCCAAGTTCCTGGGCCAATTCCTCAGCGCTGAGGACACGATGATACAGGTCTTCCGGCTCGGCAGCTGCGAACATGGGTGGGGATAGGAAGGGCCGAGGGCTTCGAACTCTGGAAATGTTGACACGCCAGCCGAGTTTGATACTTCGGAGAATGCTGCAAGGTCGGCGGCAAGCGTGTTTTCACGCTCAAGGTGGTTTTGCCAGCAAGTCGCATGTGATGCACATGCAAGGTGATATTTCAGTGACTTCACGTCAATTCCATGTCGACCAAGTCCCGCTCCAGATGTTCCATGACAGACGGTGCAGCGCACTTGTCTTTTGTCTCGTGAATACAGGAGATACGGATTTATTTCTGTCATCAGCATCAATATCTGACTGAATGTTTGATATATCGTAGCCTCACCTGCAGGAGGTTCCCAAGCCGTTCGTGGCATTTTCGATGCTTGGCCACCGAGAGCGTGCTTCAAAATCTTCAAAGTCACGATCACGTGTGAGTCTCAGTCACGACTCTCTCTTTCTTCTTGCCTTCATCCTCATCTCTCATGCCTGCATCAACACAAGAAATCATGGACCGCGCCAAGGAGCGAAGGCGCCAGAATGCAAGGGGCCAAAATGCACCTCCAGCTTCGAGCACCCCGTCGAGCCCAGGGTCAAGCTTTCAGCAACTGCCACCACTCTTCGGCCTCAATTCCACTCCTGGTCCCTTGTCGTCCACCCCGCTTTCTCATCCTGGATCCGCTCTCAGCATCCGCGGCACTTCAATGGCCCAGCTCAAGAATTTCGGGGAACGTGAGCTGAAGCGGGTGAAACTCGACCCTTGCACTGAGAGCGACTTTCGGACTTACCTTGCTGTGAGTTGCAATGCCACCGAGATTCGCTCTTCTTATCTCCCTTCCAGACCACCAGCAAGGACGAACGCGACACCCTGCAAGCCGTCTGGACCCTTCAGCTCCGAGACCAGCTTAGCAAGCTTACACAAAACACTGCAGAGGCATGGACTCCATCGAGTGCGCTCGAGGTGCGTGTCTTTTTTTGTTTTCCTTGGCTTCTTTCAAACTTTTGATTCTTTAGAAAGCCGCTCGTCGCAATATTTACTCTCTCCTCCTGCTTCCCAACATCCAGCTTTATGCGGGAACATTGGCAGATGTAATCCTTGTGAGATTTTTCATGTCTATTGTGTTCGTTTCGATCTCAGTCACTGTTTTTAGCTGGCGATGCGCGCTGTCAGCACGCCTGACCTTCCGGACTCGGACAGTGTCCATGTCGATGAGCTAATGGCCTGGCTCGGCAAGGAAATTTCTCAGGCCCGTTATGCGATCAAGAAGAAGGTATGTCATCCAGCTGCTTGCCAACGATGTTCTGACTTTCTTTAGATCATCGAGAATGCTCGCGCCAATATTGCGGAAATGGCTGAAGAGCTTGTTTCACTTGTCCATACACAGCACGTCCCACACACCCTTGGCCTTTATATGCGCCTTGCGCTGCTGGTGAGTCTGCTTTCTTCAATCCCTGCACTATGTTGATACGTCCTCACAGCGCCGACACCTTGCACTCAAGCACAGCGCCAACTCGTTTTGGGGGAAGGTTGACAACGAACTTGAAGCTTTCCGCGAAGGGGGCACTCAGACTTTTGTCAAGTGAGTACCGTGTCTTTGCTTCATTGCCGAGTCTCATTTTCATTTATTTTCTGCAGTCTTCTGGAAGATATTTACGAGGACGACGTGCGCGAATTCGGTGATCCTTCGAAGACTGAATATAGGGTGAAGTCTTTCACCGATTCGAACTTCACCTGCCCGCGCTGGCTCCGGGAGCTGTACAAGGTTGCTCACCAAGTCAAATGCCTCCCGAACCAGAAAAGCAAGAACAAGAAACGCAAGCGCGCCGTCACGGCAGATGATGAAGATGAAGCACGCGACAACGGGCCTGATGAGGATGGAAGCCAGGTTCTCGAGGAAGAAGGAGGGTCGGGAGCCCCGGGCGAAGGAGGATCGGGCACGGGAATGGGGGAACAGTTGGAGGAGAGCTAAATCCGCATTGTATTATCAATTCAAATAAATCATTTCTACATATATCAACCGGTGTGATCTCGAAATTCGAGGCAATTTGGTCTTGAAGTGAGATACATGATGTATAAGCTCGACGACATTTAGATTCCCCAAACAACCCGAGCTTCGGTCCACTACCTGAGCTCAGACTGAACTCGAGCCCCAAAACGGCCTCAATTTGATTCGCGAGTTAGTATCAAGGGGGTGCGGGCCGGACAAGCTGGGACCTAGGGCAGGGAGGGTGGTCGGCCAAAAGGTCAGTTAAAAAAAAATAATGACCTCCCTTGATTCAAGTTGAAATGGCCTGTGGTGCATCCTACTGAGTTACAGAACACTGTCTACCACCTATTTGGCTCAAATCGAGCATTTGGAGGAGGGCAATCACTCTTCTTCCTATTTTGTCCCATTTTGGAAAGATCAGCCATCAATGTGGTCATATTTGACAGTGGGATCAAATGTGGAACATAGGTACTGAAGGCCTCTGAAAGTAAAGCTGCATTGAAGGAAGGTGTCTGAATGCCCGCCAGTGCTCACCTCGTCAATATTGAATACATCCAGCATGTTGATGCTGACCAAAAAAGGAAATATTTCCTTATTTGGACATCACGTGGTAGGGTGGGTCCCGCAAACGGTCGATAATAAAAAAAACAGCATAAGGTGTTTTTTTTTGTTTTCCGTACCCCCTTGGTTAGTATCACTTTCGACTTCAAATCCGGATTGATTCGGTCTCGAGCACTGGTCTCAATTGACATTCCTCGCTGGTCTCAAACTGAACTCAGTTCGGGTCTGTGGTGTAACTGGTTTCCAGCAACCATAAATGTCCAGAAAAGGATCTCACCTCTGGGAATGAAGTTTCCTTCAAGTGTTGCCCGAGCTTTAAATTTCACGCTGCCGTCCTGCAATTTTTCTGCATTCATCAGAAAAAATTGGGATATGCCAAGTTGTTCTTCGTCTGAAAAATCTTGTTGTTTTGCGTCGTCGGGGAGCACGGTTTTCGCTAGCAATGGGGGTCCGCGAAAAGCACCCAAGTCTGAATCTGTATTATCCCTGAAAATGTGCTGCTGCCAGCCCGAAGATGATAAATCGCTGTATTCCTGCGGGAGACTCAGTATTTTATGTAAGGTCCAACGTGAAAAGGACAAACAGGTATTTTCAATTTGCTTTTTCGATCCGGTGAGCGGGCTTTTCCGGCACCTGCAAACCACGATGCCTCGAAACGGAGGCGAGCCTTCAATCTTCCCGAGTCGGCGCCATCGATTGATAGCAGATGGATTTGCAAAGTGACATTAGCTGCTTCACTGGGCAGCACAGGATGATTGGCAGGAAGCAAGTCGTAGAATTTGTCCTGGAGAACAGTTTGAGCCTCCTTTACGTTTCAAATTTCTAATCCGTTGATTTTGAAGGCGTTCCCGTTGGACAGGACATCGTCGATTTTTTGGAGATCGCGCCCTCGCAGTGTACTAACACCATCGCGGCGGGATAAATGGTTTGCGAAATGATCAAAGACCACGTTCAAATCAGGCGAGGCCATGCCGAGTATGCTCTTCAGCCTGAGTCTCTAGGGGAGTTTCCACCATCGACCACGACTATATCGCCTTATATCGGATTCCGAACTCGGAACACGCAAATTATTTCCGACGTACCTACGCATTCTTTCTTCTGGCTTTTCTCGGAGAACTCTACGCCGTGTCTTGGGCGTGTCCATACCAAACGAAGCAAGGGCCATCCTGGTTCTCCCGTATCATCGGACTGCGGATACAAGTTGACAGACGACATGGACGCTGACCGAGCAAAGCCAGCGTCTAACCTAGTCTCTCGTAGACAGACGCTACAAACATTTAGGCCCTGTTCGGGATCCCCAATTATTAGATGGAGGTCCATTTAGCTAAGGTGTCACATCAGGTCACTAGGTCATGGGACCTCCGGAAAAAGCGGCTCCGCGATTAGGATCGTTGATGTAGGTCGTCAAAGATCCCGCTCACTGCTGAGCCGCCCCGCCATAGACGACGACGAGACGTATCTTTGTATTGAAACCATCTACATGGGCGCACTCTTCATGTTTCTTCAACAATGTATTTCAGATGAATTTATATATAGTCTGTTTAATTCACTGAGAAGACCAATGGAATGAAGCTAATAAAAATTTTGAAGCGGCGGGACTGGTGGAGGCGATGAGGACAGGACGCTGATGCAACATTGATGTTCCATGTCGTGCTCGGGTATAGCCGAAAAGAGCGGTCCAGACCAGCGTGACTGCTCTAAAAGACTCTAAATACTAAATGGACTGTTTGGCGGGGAAAATTATGAAATGGGATTTTAATTGGGGATCCCGAACAGGGCCTTAAGCTCATGCTTCGCTTTGTTTGTACGTCTAACCTGTCACACTGAGTCACGGCCTCAAACCCGCGACAAGTCGCCGAACAAAGCCGAACTTCAACTCATAGTCTCATACCATACGCACACATTCACCAGGATGCGGCGGGGCATACACCGCTTTTTCAAAGCTTTTTGGAGTCTCTGCTGCTCAGATGACACGACGGGCCCGCAGGCTTTCCCTTTGCACGATGGATAAGTAGTCTCGCAACTCCGACTTGATAAAGTTTGGTATAAAGATAGTTCACAAGTATACATAGGACCATAGGTCGGCCCTCAGGAAGAGCCAGATGATTGGTCTTCCGCTATCATTGAACCCCGTTTTAAGCCTCTTCCCGCAGTACAATCGACTGACTCGGAATACATGTCACTTCCCTCCAAAAACCGGAATCCTCCTGTCTCGTTAACCACCCACACTGTCTCTACCCACCTTGACGTCGACGGTGGTATGGGGCGCGGCTTGCACTCATCATATTCACGGGGTGCAAGCCATACTCATCGAGGTGGAGGTGGCATTGGTGACATCTGGTGTACGATCCATCGGTTTTGCAGGCAATATTGCCCCGGAGACGACATCCGGAATTTTCTTGACAAGCAAGGTTTCAAGACAGTGGGCGAACTTCGTTATGTTTCGATCGCCCAACTGAAGGAGGCCGGGTTTAAATTGGGGCAAGTTGCTAGGCTCGTGCACCAGATGTCCATGGCCAATGGCTTTTGGGTCTCCCTCCGGGATCATGAGTCATTCATTGGCGAACATTTCAGAGAATGACTATTGCACCGCCTCTGCAAGACATCGAAGGTTTCAAGACACTGGCAGCAACGGAACCACAGATTGCTGAGGTTGAGGTTGATCAATCCAATGGTCGAGTTTTAACGGGTGAGTTAATCATCGTTGGCGAACATTTCAGAGAATGAGCATTGCACCGCCTCTGCAAGGCACCGAAGGTTTCAAGGACAACACTCGGGTGGGAGCAACGGAACCTCAGGTCGCTGAGGTTGAGATCGAGCAATCCAATGGTAGTGTTTTAATGGCAGTGGGTGAGCCAATCATCATTGAACATTTTCAAGATTGACTTCGCCTTTGCAAGGCACCGAAGGCCTCACCCCACATGTTGCTGAGGTTCAGTTCGATCAATCCAATGGTCGTGTTCGTATGGGTGAGTATATTATGAACCCCGTAATATTATCAACTATGATACTCTGGATAGCAACCCATGTTTCGAAGTGGGAATATTGACTCTCATGTAGCTTACATCACCTTCGTATCGATTACCTTGTCTTGCTCCTGCTCCACCGTAAGTACTACCGGATGGAAAAATGATTGGGGCAGCCCCGAATACAACTGTATTGACCTCGAGTGAAGGTTGGATCTTCATAAGATGCAGGGGAAGGTCGACGTACGTCTCGCGACGGATCTTTTTCGCCCCGCCTTTCAGTCTTCATTAAATACGTTATCAATTTCTTCCAAGTCAAGAACTGACCATGCAGGATGGCTACGACGTCTCCCGCGAGGTCGTGGTGTCTCATCCAAGAGCATAGAGCGGGGGTGTCGTCGTGCGTTGGCATGGGTTCCACTACAAGCGCGGCGTCCACTACAAGCGGTGGGTCGACAAACGGAGAAGGAGAAGGGGATAGCATAGCGCGAGCTCGGTGCATCTGCGCGGTCGATGTGCTGGACGCGACGCAGTCTTCCCGTCGATGTCGAATCGCAGCGCATGGAGGGGGCGGCACCCGCTTCCTTCTGGGCGCGGCCCCGGGAGTACACCGCCGCGATGCCCGCTGCCCGAATTCTGCCCTAGGATCATCTGTTCGATGTGGGATACGCGGGATGCGGGTGGATAATCGGCCCCACGCCCCGCCTTGGTATGTACCACCGCCGTACGGGGCACGGGCCACGGGGACGGGATGAGGCACTCACCACCCGCGCACTCCGGATCCGTATCTGGCTCGTCGGTCGCTTAGTATGTAGTACACAAAGAAGGTGCGTGCGAGATCGTAGCGGAGCGGAACCGAGTGCGGTGGCGTGCATATGGCTTGTGGGGCTTGTGTGCGATGTGCGAAGCGGAGCGAGAGATGGAGCCGATGTGCAGTGTGGTGTAGCAGTCGTCGGAGAGAGAAGTGTGCGTGACGGTGTACGTGCGTCGTGCGGCAAAAGGGAGTCGAGTCGGACGAGCGCTGCTACGAGGTTGGGTAGTTTAGGACGTGGTCTGTCAATGGGGTGTCCGTCCGTATGTGCGAGGATGGGCGAAGGTTGGATGGACGCGCGAGAGTGGATACCGAGACGCAGTTGCACCCAGCTCCCGACACGCCTGCCCGCCTAGTACGACTCGCACGGCAGCATCCACCCTCGATCGCACGCCGCTCGTGCGCTTGCTTGCCTCGAGCTCGGCCGAGTCGTAGAAGCCTAGCGCGTCGACGCCGTGTTCTGAAAACGCCCAGCACGACGTTGAAATTGGGTTTGGGCTTGTAGAGTCGCGGCACGGAGTCGATGCGCTAAACAACTTGTTCTGCTACAGCTACAGCTACGGCGGAGTCACGGTTTCGCGAGCCAACGTGCGGGATTCCACATCGGGGTATGTACCAGTGGGAAGAGCGAGCGGGTCGCGACAGAGACAGGGTCGAGACAAAGACAGAGGCCCAGTTGCGGTGCGAGCGAATAGCAGATTGCGATCGAGACTTGGAAGGGGAATAGGAGGGAGAGGAGACAGAGTTGGCGTTGGGCTATGCAAGCGGGGAAGACTTGTCTCGAAAGAAGGTGTGCGGAGTCACACAAGGGCTATGCATCCGGCGTGTGCCTTTCAACTCCCCCGCCCGCCCCGTCTTCCAGCTCGTCGGCACCAACACCCTCGAAACCCTCGCCAGCACCACCTCAACACGTTCGCCCGGGAATACATGCGCGGCATGGCCCGCGGGGAGCGCCGAAGAAGACGTGGGGGCAGGGATCGTTTCAGCCGTCCGCCGCTGTGTGCTGCTGTCCCCGCTTCCGCTTCCAACGCTTCAGCTCAGGCGCCGACGTCTTCAAAGCCGCTGCCTGCCGTCGAGGTCGTCGTGCGATCTACGCTAGCGCAGCGGCGTCGTGCGTAGAGGTCCTGCCAAGCGGCGGGTCGACAGGCGGAGAAGAAGAAGGGGGGCAGCATCGTGTGAAAGGTGCACCGTCGATGTGCTAGACGTTAGACGCTACTGTCGAATCGCACGGCAGCATCCGCTTGTTCGCTTGCTTGTCTCGAGGGGTGGTGTACACGCCCGAATTCCTTCTGCCCGTGCAGAACTCCTATCCGTTTGCGATGCGCTCCACCGTAGCACGGACGCGATGCACGCGCGCACTCCGTGTCCGACTCGTCGCTCGCTAGCAGTATCATACATAGCGAGGGTGCGCACGAGACTGAAGCGGTGCGCCTGAGGTGTGATGTGGGTGTGCGATGTGCGATGGAGATAGAGCCGATGTGTGCGATGTGCGATGCTATGCGAGTGAGGTGAGGTGTGGTGCCTTATGTGCGATGGGTGCGATGTGCGACACGCGATGTCCTGTGATGCCGGTGTGCGACGTAGGATGTGCTCGTGTGATGCGATACGAGTGAGGCGCAGAGATGGAATGGATAGTGGGTGCAGCAGAGTCATCGGAGAGGTGTGCGTGGGCAGTAAAAGGGAGTCGAGTCGGACCAGTAGGTGCGGTGGGATGAGGTGAGATGCGACGTGCGAGGCGAGTGAGGTGCAGAGATGGAGATGGAGGCGGACCCGACGTGCAATACGCTGTAGTTGGGCGGCAAAGGGAAACAGGTCGGACGAGTAGGTGCGGTGCGCTGCGCTGGGGACTTTCCGACGAGGTCTGTGTCCGTGAGGTGTACGCGAGGATTTGCGAGGCGAGTGAGGTGTGGTGCGGAGATGGAGCCGACGTGTAGTACGGTGGAGTTGAGTCGTCGTCGTCGGAAAGAGGTTCGGGCGACAAAGAGAGCCGAGCGGGACGAGTAGGTGCCGTGGATGGGGTGTTTTCGACGAGGTCTGTGAACGAAGTTGTCCGTTCGTCATTCTGGTTGTCCGTAGTTGTGTGCCGGGTACGCGAGCGTTGGACGCGCGAGGGCGGATAACGGACCCTGCCCCGCGCAGTACGCCTCGGACGACGGCATCCAACTTCCTTGGTACGCCGCTGGAGCCACCGTGTGTGTGCGGAATGCGCGAGGGTCGAGCCGCGTGAGGGTTGGACGCGCGAATGTATACCGGCCCACCCCGCACAGTACGACTCGGACGGCATCCACCCTCCCCGAGCCACCGTACGAGCCCCGCGTCGGTGGGACTGGGTGTGCTAGATCGAGCGGCGAGCTTAACGCGTAGATGGCGTAGTCAGAGTCGAGTCGAGTCGCTTCGCAGGGTATTGGTAGGCGTATCGACGAAAAGCCTGCGGGCAAGAGCTTGGCTGTTTCTGCACAGCGTGGAGATGGGCTAGACGGCTTGCAGATATTTATATCCACTTACCCGCCAGTGGACATGGGAAGGGAAAGGATTTGAAAATCATTGCGCTTCGAATTCTTCGGGCACTGGCGCCAGCGGATTGGATGGGATATAAACGTTGTCAGTTCGTTGCTGATTCATTGACGCGGCACGAAGACGATGCGTGTGTGGTTGCCGTCCGCGTCGAGCCCTATTGAAAATTTGAGTCTCGGGTCGTACAAGAGAAGAGCACGGCTCACCAAACGACGAGTTCCCGCTATGAATAACAACCACTGAAGGCGGCCGAACTGCGGGGCCGCGGCAACACGAACACGTCGAATAGCCGTCGCGGTGCGGCGGTCGTGCTCCACCTCCTCGTTGAAGTCGTCAATCCCACGCGCGGAAGGGCAGGGCGTCGTTGTACTCCGTGACGCCGCCAGCGCCGTCGTTTGAAGACTGCGCACCACCTCTGGGATGCGGGGCGCGGTGGGGCAGGCCCGGGCGTGTTGGGAGAGATACACCTGGTGGACCCTCGTCTGCGAGGCTCGAGGCCCCCGCTTGACGAACAGCGTGTACCGGGCTTGAAGTGGCACGGGACGAGCGGGGGCGGGGCCCGGGCGCAGTAGGAGACGATTGCTGCTGCATTCCTGCGCAACGCAGAAAAGTGTTGTCGAAGAGAGACTAGGAGCAAGGAAGATGACGTAGCTGTGGAAATACTCGAACTCTGAGGGAGTAGGATTGGAGCCGTGGCGCTTCTGTTTAGAAACCTGTACTTCACGGCAATGTCCTTCGGGCCCGTCGTTACACGGGAACCCAGGTACCTCGCGCACCACTAGTCCAACTTGAATGCCGCTGGATGGTATCTCACAACTGCCCGTCGTTAGTGATTTGTAGGTAACTTGTGCAGAGGCTAGTTCATCTTCCGTGTCGAACGACTATTCAAGAGTTCCCAGCAAAAGCGAGAGCGCTGGGGAAACGGAGAAAACTGCAACAAGAGTGTTTGTGGTAAGTGACGGTGAGTATTCAAGTTGCCGTTTCGGGAAACTGGCGCTTCCTTCCAACTTCCTCCTTGACCTTGAACAAGATACAGATCCTTGCCTCCGAATATGCTGCGAACTACGACGGCAACGCGAAACTGGGCAGGAGAATGGCCACCGCTCTCGTCTCTTTTTTGCTCTTTTCTGATCACCGTCCGGCCTTTTGCGAATCATCTGCGATATCTATGTGGAAGCATTGAGCGCAAAGATCGAAACTTGGACCGGATGGCTTTGGAAAACTGGCAATGATTTAGCACGAGTCTACGGTGCCCTAGGTAGCTCTGTGTCCCATTCTCATCGCACTACTTATGAACGAACTTACGGTGCTGTCTAGGACCGGGAGATGGTTCGTGCTCGGGGTACCATAATAGCAGCAACCTTTCCTCCGTCGTCGACTTATAACAGTCGTTATTTCCACAACCACGATCCTCTTACTTTCTCCTCTCGTCGACGACACCTTTCTGGGTAGCGCAGGAATGCAGTACATAGTCTCCTAATGCGCCCCGGACCCGGCCCCCCCGCATCGTCCCGCACCCCTTCAAGCCCGGTGCACGTCTCTTCGTCAGGCGGGGAAACCCAAACCTCACCGAGGAGGGACGCAGGTGTATCTCTCCCACACGCCCAGTCCCGCCCCACTGCACCTCCCGTCCCAGAGGTGTACGCAACCTTCAACGACGGCGATGGAAGCGCGTATCTCGTCACGGAGCACATCGACGCATTACTGTTCCGCGCGTGGATCGACGGGTGCACCGAGGCGAGGAGGAGGAGCGCGGCCTCCGTACCGCGACGGCCATCTCTGCGATCGCCGAGGCTGTTGCGTGGCTGCCGGCGTGCCCCGTTCCGGAGGCGGTGCGATCGGGCCTGTAGGCGGGGGATGCATCCAGCACCTTTTCTTCGTCATGCGGGAGGTGCCCGTCGCGTTCGTCAGCGCCGCCGTCTTGGAGGAATACGCGAACCAGGTTTGTTTGCTTTATCCCACCCTCCCGAGCCATAGCCCTCTAACATGATCGTTGTCCTAGGCCTTGGTCCGTCGCCCTGGAAAGCCCAACGACGGCGTCTCCTTCACAAACGAGGCCCCCTCCGACATCTCACTCGACAACTTCCTCTGGGATCCCGCGACGCGGCGTGTCTGGTTGGTGGACTGCCAGCACATCAACGTCCTCCCGGGCGTTCTTTAGTTTTACCTCCACCGCGGTCGTGCGGGCTGTGGGTGCTGCGCTGGTTTCGCCGCTGAGTGGGAACTCGTCGTTTGGTGAGTGTCTTGCAACTTTTGCGAGCCGAGACTCAAGTTCTGGATAGGGATCGACGCGGAGGGCAACCACACGCGCCGTCGTCGTCCTGTGCAGCGGTGATGGACTAGCGTGAAGATTGCAATGTTTGATAATACGTTTCGTCCAGTCCACTGTGCAGTCGCAGTCGTACCAAAGACGAGAATACTGCCAATATGAGTTTGTTTTTCAAGTTTTTTCCCTCTCAAGACCACCCGGATATGGATGTAGATATGCGAACACGCGTGGACTTCTGGAAGCCTTGGTATCAATCAACTCCACGGTGCAGAAGCAGCCAGCTCTTGCGCGCAGGCTCTTACTGCGACGTCTCAGCCCTCCATCAATACTCTGCGAATCTTATGTCCGACTCCGACTCGATTCGACGCGACGCGCTCCACTGTCTTCTCTTCGACTGCGCCGTCTACGTGTCGGGCTACCGCTCGGCTGTAGTCTATGGCACGCACAGTTCCAAGCCGGCGCGGTGGACTTGTACGGCGTGCCATCCATCCTCGGCTTGGGCGGTGCATTACCATTGACTGCGAACGCCATGTAAGGAGGATGCTGCCGTGCGAGTCGGGTGCCATCCGCCCTCGCGCCGACCGTCCCGCACCACGGACGGATGGACAGATGCCTTCATTGACGAATCGCGTCGGAGACTTTTCGTCCGGGGCAACGTACTCGTCCGACTCCATCTCCATCTCCGTATCCAATCACCTCGCTCAAATGGCAACTCGCACACGAGCACACGAGCGCACATCGCACCGTCGCACGTCGCACATGGCACCCTCACCGCACTCGCCGCAGCTCCGCTTCAGCCTCGCACGCACCCTCCGAGTCTCTACTATTGGTATGTGCGCACGACGACTCTGCTACACCCTCCATCTCTCCATCTCCATCTCCGCACCTCACATCGCACCGGCGGCGCCGCACCTCATCTGACCCAGAAGTAAGCCGGCCACGTCGCACATCGCGCGCATCGCACCTCGCTCAGGCTGGCTCAGGCAAGTACATGGCGTCGCACATCGCACTGTATCACCTCGCTCACGCTGGCTCAGGCAAGTACATCGCACCGCACACGAGGGCATCGCATCGCATCGCACATCACCCCGGTCGTGGCTCGAGGCAAGTAAACGAACGGCGTACCATCGGGTGCCCGAGTCGAAGGAGACGGGCGGGGCGGGGGGTGTTATCCACCCTCGCGCGTCCATCCAACGCTGGCGCACACGGACGGACACGGACTACTCCACCGTGGCAGAGGACGACTTCACCGTGGCAGACCGCGTCGGAAACTCTCCGCACAGGGCCACGTACTCGTCCGACTTGACTCCCTTTTGCCGCACATCGTCACGCACACATCACACCTCGCCTCACCTTATTTGCATCGCACATCGCGCCTCAGGCCTCACTTGCCACAAGGATTATCTCCCATCGCCCATCGCATCGCACCTCTCACTCTCCGCCAACGACGCTGCCGTTTCGCAAGTCCGCTCTCTACTACTATTGTAGTGCATATAAAGCGAGCGACGCGCCGGAGTGAGCGGGTGGTATGCGTCTTATCGCGTTCGTGCCCGTGCTACATGCTACGGCGGTCCATACCAAGGCCGATTGTGAGGCGGGCACCGTATCCCATGTATCCCCTACCTCAAACAAACTACAAACAGATAGAGATGCACGCACGGGCAGAATCAAGCGTATGACGCTCCCTCCACTCGCGCCGCCATTCGACATCGACATCGACGGGAAGAGTGCATTGCGTGGAGCACTTCGGCCGCGCACGGGGCTCGCACGATGCAGCCCCCTTCTCCGCCCGTCGACCCGCCGCTTGTGGTGGGTCCCGCGGCCGACTCTGCGCATGGCCGGCCCGCGCACCAGGGTCGCGCGTGTCTTACGCACGATGCAGCTCAGCGGGCTGCTCCCATCTCCGCCCGTCGACCTATGGAAGCATCAGCTTCCACATCAATCTAATTTTGACGTTAAATGTGGCGAGCACTTTGTCGTCAGACTGGCATACGAGTGCAAGGGTTTTTGGGCGCGAAGGTTTTTCAACTGGCTCGAAAGGCCTTCATGACACTCACAACTTTTACGATACTATTCAAGCATTTGTTGCGGGATAATTCTATTTGGCAACCCGGCTTCTTTGGCAACCCCCTGGCAGCCCCAAAGATTTTGGGGGGGTTGCCAAATAGAATCCGGCCGCCAAAACTCTGAGAAGATCGCGAATCAAATTCGATAATTGACGGCAATAGAGCGTTCAACGTTCAACCCTCTAGTTCTGGAAGCTCGGGCATTGACAAGAGTACTTGAGTATAGTAAAGAAGGTCACAGCCAGTGCTTATAAAATATTCAAGGAACATGGCACACAATCCTAGTAGTACAAAGCCTTTGTTCTCAGTGCATAGAACAATTTCTTATCCTAAGACCATCTTCATTCAACAGCCTAAGCAGAATGTGTGGGGTGAGTTGGAGGGCCTTCAGACAAGCCACACAAAAGTCAACCAAGTGTCTTTGCACAGCAGAAGTCTACCTGTCAATGGCACATAATCCTAGGAGTACAAAACTTTCATTTTCATGTATAGAACAGTATATCGTACTCAGATTAGCTTCATTTAACAGCCTGAGCAGAGTGTGAGGTGAATTGGCTGGCCTAGGATTAACGACGTTCAGAAAGGCCTGGCAGAGTGGCAGTTGAGACCGAGAAGCCATCGAGATCGCCGAAGATTAGATAGGTCAGCCGAAAGATTATCGCTTATCGGGGGCTGCCAAATAGAAAAACCTAATTGGCAACCCCAAACATGCTGGCAACCGGGTTGCCAAATAGAATTATCCTCTGTTGCGTAGATCAATATCATGTTCTTAGATTGTTTATCAGAACAACGAGGCCGACTCCCCGGATCTCTCGTCACACACAGCCTTCTATCTCATTTAAAGTGGCCACCATGCTCGAGATGCGTGCTTCTCTGATCCCCTCTTCTGCTCTCAGCCTTCCATCTCTAAGTCTACAGCAGCGTATCCTCGTCGGTCAGTTCTATCTCCCGTAGACTTGGATGCTGACTGATGTATTGCCCTCCTTCAGTCATAAGCTCTAATGATCCACTTGCCATGTCCGACGATCACAGGGAATCCCTCACATTGAGCCTCGGTGGTACGAGAGAAACACATTAGAACACTAATATCAGTATTGATTTTACATAGGAGGCAGAGGAGGCGCAGGTGGTAGCGGATACAGTGACGGACTGGGTGGTCGTGGAGGTGATGGACATGGTGCCACTGTGAAGGTCGAAGCTGGGACCGTGCACCTTGTGATCAACAAAGTCGAAGAAAAAAATATTCCACGCCAAGACTTTCTTAACTGGATTTCACCCATCAATTTCTTTCTGCGGCAGGCAGATATTTTTCAGACACAACAGAAAGGAACTGGTGAATGGTTGCTGGCCAATCCAAAATTTCAAGCATGGAAAACTGGTTCTACACAGACACTGTGGTGCCATGGAATTCGTGTGTTGTTTCCTTCTAGCATCTGTGCAGAATGCTAATCAAGGGAAAATATATAGCTGGTGCAGGAAAAACAGTTCTTGCGTATATCTGCTCTCTTTTGATTGTTGACATAGTTACTGATTATTCTGGGTCTAGATCAATTATTGTGGAGCATCTCAGTGATGAATGTGAAAACAACAAAAATCTAGGTGTAGCTTGCATTTATTTGAACCACAAAGAAACCAACGACCAAACACTATCTAAGCTTCTGGCAGCTCTCTGGAGGCAGCTTGTATATGGCAGGGATGTAGGCTCTATTGCAAAAAACTTATATGCAAAACACAAAGAGAAGGGCACTGCACCATCACTGGAGGAAATTATCTATATGCTCAACTCTATCTTTGCGGAGTTTTCCAAGGTCTATCTTGTGGTTGATGCTATCGATGAATATCCTGAGGCTCAACGGTCAATCCTGCTCAAACATCTCACAAAACAAATGGGTCTTAGTCTCAATGTGAATCTGATGGTCACTTCTCGACCTCATGTTGCTCCAAGCCCTTCTCTTTCAAAGCTTGAAACTCTGGAGATTAGTGCAATGCCAGCAGATATTCAAAGATTTGTTGATATGCAGATTGACTCATCACCACGCTTGTTCAAGCATATCCAGAAGCAACCTAAGCTACGAGAAGACATCTATTCTAAAATCAATAGTGAATCTGTAGATGGAATGTAAGTTGTGATAAATCATTGTTGAAAAAAACAGAAATAAATTCCAACTAGGTTCCTTCTTGCCAAGCTTCACATTGATTCTCTGAGCACAAAGCAGACAATCTCAAAAGTTCGGCAAGCTCTGAATGTCCTTCCCAAAGATATTTATAGCAGCTATGAGGTTGCAATAGAGCGGATTGACACCCAGACCAAGGAAGATAGAAAGACAGCTTGGTCAACCATTACTTGGGTTGCGAATGCAAAGAGGCCATTAAAAATTGAAGAATTACAAGTCGCTCTCGCTGTTGAACCAGGCATGCAACAACTGGATGAGGAGAATCTGATGGACATTGATACTATTCTCTCTGTCTGTGCTGGGCTTGTCAGTGTGGACAAGGAATCTTCTATAGTGCGACTTGTCCACTACACAACACAGGAATATCTAGACAGCATTCAGAGTCTGCTATTCCCAAATGCACAAACAGAGATCACACGCACTTTGCTGACATTCCTTACCTTTGATGGATATCCAGATCCATCTTGGAAAACAGAGAATCTACCCCCTCTGGTTGAGTATTCACAATATTGTCTTGCACATGCTACTGGACAACCTGAAGTTCAACTCAGAGAAATTCTTCTCAGGTTTCTTAGTCAGGCTTTACAGTGGAGGAAAGTAAAGAATCAGAGATTGTCTTGGGAGTATGGGTGGAATTCTCCACCATGGAACTATTTAGATGTGCCATCACAACCTTCTGTATTGTGGTTTGCAGCAGCTGCAAATCTTGTGGAAACTACAAAATCTTTGCTAGATGGGGTAGTTTTGCTGAAGCAGTCTGCATGTCCAGAGATCATTGTAGCATCATACTATGGTCACACCAAGATTGTCAGCATTCTTCTTGACAAGGGTGCTGATATCAATGCCACAGGGGGCATATATGGGAGCGCATTGCAGGCAGCTGCTGCTGGAGGCCACATCGAGATTGTCAGCATCCTTCTTGACAAGGGTGCTGACATCAATGCTGCAGGGGAAGGATATGGAATTGCATTGCAAGCAGCTGCTGCTGGAGGCCACACCGGGATTGTCAGCATTCTTCTTGACAAGGGTGCTGATATCAATGCCACAGGGGGCATATATGGGAGCACATTGCAGGCAGCTGCTGCTGGAAGCCACATTGAGATCGTCAGCATCCTTCTTGATAAGAGTGCTGATATCAATGCCACAGGGGGCATATATGGGAGCACATTGCAGGCAGCTGCTGCTGGAGGCCACATCGAGATCGTCAGCATCCTTCTTGACAAGGGTGCTGATATCAATGCCACAGGGGGCATATATGGGAGTACATTGCAGGTAGCTGCTGCTGGAGGCCACATCGAGATTGTCAGCATCCTTCTTGACAAGGGTACTGATATCAATGCCATAGGGGGCATATATGGGAGCACATTGCAGACAGCTGCTGCTGGAGGCCATATCGAGATTGTCAGCATCCTTCTTGACAAGGGTGCTGATATCAATGCCACAGGGGGCAAATATGGGAGCACATTGCAGGCAGCTGCTACTGGAGGCCACACCGAGATCGTCAGCATTCTTCTTGACAAGGGTGCTGATATCAATGCCACAGGGGGCAGATATGGGAGCACATTGCAGGCAGCTGCTGCTGGAGGCCATATCGAGATTGTCAGCATCCTTCTTGACAAGGGTGCTGATATCAATGCCATAGGGGGCAGATATGGGAGCACATTGCAGGCAGCTGCTGCTAGAGGCCACATCGAGATCATTAGCATCCTTCTTAACAAGGGTGCTGATATCAATGCCACAGGGGGCATATATGGGAGCACATTGCAGGCAGCTGCTGTTGGAGGCCACATCGAGATTGTCAGCATCCTTCTTGACAAGGGTGCTTACATCAATGCTGCAGGAGAAGAATATGAGAGTGCATTGCAGGCAGCTGCTGCTGGAGGCCACATCGAGATCGTCAGCATCCTTCTTGACAAGGGTGCTGACATCAATGCTGCAGGGGAAGAATATGGGAGTGCATTGCAGGCAGCCGCTGCTGGAGGCCACATCAAGATTGTCAACATACTATGGGAGAGAGGTGTCAGGTTTTCAGACCCAATAAAAAATACCGAATATTTCAGGAGTGAGAGCAACAAGCTATTTGATGGTTGAAACAAGGTTTGATTGGCCCAAACTTTGTAGAAATCCGACTGAATTCCCTTCTTAGCTTCACTTCCTTTCTTTGCATCGTTAACCTAATGTAGGGGAAATGGACCTCCATGTTTACATAGATTTTCGGCACATTTGATTGACATTTCCCACCTTTCTTTGTTTTCAATTCACCCCAGTTCACATGACTGTAGTATTCAGTTCAATCTGTGGTGGGAGGCTGATATACTTTCAAGAAAGGGAGTACCATTCAATGTAAGTATGGGAAAGAAGAACAAAGATGGAGGTGTAGATCATCCGTGCTGATTTACTCAAGGAGGTGTCACGTGTCAAATTGATGATATGATGCTGGTTGGTCGGTCCCCCTGGGGGACCCTTAAAATTTTTTTTTTGACCAAGATATAAGGGAGCTTCTGTAGCACCCAAACATTGATTCCCTTCAATATCTTGAGTCAAAAGGCCTTCCGTAGATGGTTTCGATGATTTTGACCTAATATGGCAATTATCTTGACAATCATTGACAGGTGGCTGTGGAATTTGACCAGACTGCTCGTCTAAGGTTTTCTCTTGGGTTTTCCAACAGAGAAACTGTACGACCAGCTACTCTGATCATTAGCTGTCTGACATCACTTTGACTATTAGGAGGAACAGGTACTTGGGTTCGAACCTGCGCCTATAATATACAATACAGTATATTCTTCTTATAACAACAAATCTTTGCAGATAAGCATTATACAGACTTGCTTTCAATGTCTCAACCAACCTCGTATCATCGGAAGTGCTATGGCCCCATAGTTGTGCCCAAACAGAGCAGGAAGACAGAGGTATTACCTTATTTGGACGATTACATAATGCTGTGTGGTCGGTCGGTCCCCCTGGCCAGGGCCTTATTTCAAAATACGGCACAGTATCCTTAATTTTTTTTTGCCACCCCCTTGGATTTACTGAGTGCTCCAACGGCCCTTTTTACACGTTGGTGCAGTACTTAGAAACAGAACTGATGGCAGACAGCCGCAGACTTGTAACAAGGCTTCGGACATTAGGGGCAGTCAGAGTAGACGATTCCCGTCGATTCTGACACACGATTCTGAAAGTGATTCTGATTTAAATACAGCGTGAGAGAATCACAATCGACTTCGAAATGCAGAAGCGAGTCGGGAGGCGATTCAACTTCGCTTCTTGATTCCGATTCCGATTATCGGTCCTGTCATCTCTTTACTGCACATATTTATTTTATGTGGCCCGTATGCTAAGACTACCTCACTCTTTTACATCTTACAAAGCAACACCATAGCCCTGGTACTTCTTCCTGTAAAATATTCATGAAAAATGGCAACAACGAGGCCTCCGTAGTTGAATCCCGGCCTACATCAGCCTTTTAACAAAAAGATTCGCGGTTTTTTGCGGTTGTCAGGTTGCCGTAACCTCAGAACCTCAAAATGTGCCAAATTACCTCCAAATCTGTGGAAGTATTATGGTGAAAACAACATGAGCTAGAGCTAGATGAGTTCAGAAGATCACTACATACCAGATCCCACCAAATAAAAATAAAAATACCCAGAATTTTGCCCTTCAACCGGGTCGAACTTTGGAGGTTGTGTGAAGGATGACATAGGGTTCGGATGTTTTAAGGTTGCGCCAAGGTTGCGTCGATCTTGGTGATGGTTGCGAGGTTTTTTGACGTTGTACAACGTCAAAATCAAATTGTCAAAAGTCTGATGTAGAAAAATTGTGAATGTATGTCTTTATGCTCTGGGGAGGTATGGGACAATAAATAAGGCAAGAGATACCGTGATATTCAAGACAGAGGCCATTCAAGAATATATATGTTGTTTTTCAAGCCAAATGTGCGCTGAGAATCGAAATCAGAATCACTTTCCCGAGTGGGGCGGTCAGAGCTCATCAGCGATTCTCGACGATTCTCGCACGATTCTGATGTAAATCAATTTCCAGAATCGACTGTCAGAATCGACTCAGAATCGCCGTATTTAAATCTACTCTGACTGCCCCTATTGTCTGTCAAGAAAGAAATCTCCAGTGTGAAGCGGAACAGTGCAGCCACGTTAACTCGACAATAAACACTGCTGCCTTCCCTCTAATACATGCTCGCGTCTAAGTAAATACATCGAACCGCGGTCATCACCGATACATCCCCTCCCCATCCCCCTCAGCCCCATCCGCATCTACAGGACACCCAAAATACGCCCACATCGCGCCCGCGTTGAGATCGTCGCGCGTCTCCTTCCCGACGCCGACGAGGCCATTGACTTGGTAGACGGTTTTTTTCTGGGGGGGGAGTTAGTTGTGATCAGGCGGGGCGGGGGGAAGAAGGAAGGGCGAGGCAAGGCAAAGAGGCGAATGGGGTAGAAGAAGGGGAGGCGAGGCGAGGCGAGATGAAAGAGGCAAAGGAGCGAGACGAGGAGAGGCGAGGTGGGGTTAGAAGGAGGGAGGGCGAGGGCGAATGAGAGGAGAGGGCGAGGGATCCCGGAGGCGGGGCGGAAAGGTGGAGGAAGCAGTGAAGGAAAGGAGCGCGACACAGATTAAGTGAAGGCGGCGGGGGAAGAAAGTTGGGGCGAACGGAGGCGACATGGAGGAGGGATGGAGGGAGAGGGAGAGGTGGGGCGAGGCGAGGCGAGATGAAGGAGGCCGAGAGGGAAGAGAGGGGAAAGGGAGGAGGGAGAGGTGGGAGGGAAGAAGAGGCGAATGTATCGAGGAAGAAGCGAGGCGAGGGAGAGGAGAGGCGAAGGAGAGAATGCATTTTATTTTCGTTAAGTGGAGGGTGGGCGAGAGCGAATGAGGGAGGAGGTGGCGAATGAGGGAGGGAAGAGAAGGCGAGGCGAGGTACGGAAAAGACGGAGGTGGAAGAGTGTGGGAGGGAGCGAGGGGGGGAGAGGCGAGGCGAGGTGAAGGAGAAGGTGGGCGAGGAGGGGCGAGGCCAGATGAGGTGGGGATGGATGGTGGAGGAAGAAGATGGGTGGGAAGAGAATCGGTATCGAGGGGCGAGATGAAAGAGGGGGGAAGGGAAGGGAAGAGGGAGGATGAAGGGAAAAAACAGGTCGGGAGGGGGAGAGAAGAAACAAAAAACAGAAAACAACTCACAAGCCCCAACGAAACCTTAATCGCCGGCTCCCCGGGGGTGTACCGCTCCAACTCCTCCTCACCGCCTCCTTTTGTCCCAGCCACATCCACACCCTCGCCGTCGACCGCGCCTTCCACACCGACACCAATAAGCCCGTCAACAGCCGCAGCAAGTCGCGGCTCGCCCGCACGCACAAGCCTCAACAAATTCCGCGCCGCCACCTCCGCCTGGTAATACGCATTGTGCCCCGCAGGGATGGCGCCGAACGCGTCCGCGGCATCGCCAATGACGAAGACGTGGGGGTAGGGCGTCGAGTCGGTGTTGATGCGTCGGATACAAGAGGCTCGGATGGGGTGACGGTGTGAAGGCGGGCGGGGTAGGCGGTTCTGAGATCGGTGATTCAGGTGTGTAGGAAGTGAGGTTGGCGTCGTCAGAGTCCAAGAGCGCGATCTGCGCCAGCGCAGCGGCGAGCTCATCTTGTGCGGCGGCGGCGGGCTGGGGGTCCACCGCAGACACAGATTGAGGCGTGTCGAGTGGAGATGAGGACGACGACTGCTGCTGCTGCGACGGCGCCGGTTGCAGCAGCGGAGAAGCACAAGCAGAAGACGTCGGCACGAGGGCGAGCTGCATCGTACGCAACACACGCGCGAGCCCCGTGTGCGGGTCGACTGTGCGCGGGTCGAGCGCGCGAAGGAGGTCTGTGTTGGGGCGTTGGCCGGTGCAGAGGAGCTGGGGGGGGCGGCATGTGAGTGGGTATTTGGTAAGAAGGTGGAGAAGAGGGGGGGGAAGGAGGGACGAAGCGAGAAGGCGAAAGGCAGGAAGGGAGAATGGGAGAATGGAAGGGAGGATGCAAAGAGAAGACAAACGCACAACTAAATCCGCGTCAATGACGCGCCCGCTTGTCGTGCGCACGTTGGGTGCGACGCTGGCGAGGTCGAGGCGCTCGCCGAGGATGACGTCGACGTTGGCCGCCTCGAGGGCTTGCAGGACTGTGCACCATGCGAGTCAGTATAATAAAACGGGCGATGGTAAGAGAGGGGGGACGCACTCTCGCTGTGCATCGCGCTGTCGAAGCGCGGGAGGAGGCGTGCGCGCGAGTGGAGGAGCGTGACGCGCTTCGCGGGGTACACCGCTGCGATGTCCGTCGCGAATTCTGCGGGTGGTATATAAGTATGAATCAATGCGATATGATGGATGGAGACGCACGAATCCCGAGCGCACCCCCGCCCACGACGAGGACAGACGCTGCCCCCTCAATCGCACGCTGCTTGCCTTTAAGCCAGGCTATACTCTCCGCCTTCGTACCACCGTACGCGCCCGGCGGCGCGGGCTTGCCATCGGGGGTCGCGTGCCAGAGATTGAGCGGGCTGGGGAGGTGCGAGCCGAGCGCGTACACGGCGAAGTCGAAGTGCAGAGTGCATGTGGGGATGCCGTGCTCTGGGAAGGCGCGGGAGAGCGTCAGGGAGTGCGTGCTGAGAGAGTGGATGTGTGCTTGGAGGAATATGTAGTTGTGGCTTTGGGGGCGGTTGAATACGTTGGTGTATGGAATGACTGTGATGCGATGGGTGAATGAAAGGCAAGGGTAGCAGGAAGGGACTTACATGCTTTGTGCTCGTGGCCGGGCAGGACAGCGAGCCGGGGAAGAATATATACGTCTGAATCAAGTCAGTTACTTATCAGATACTGGCAGGTCTTCACTGACGGTTGACGTGTCTAACGAGATACGTTCATTTGGACGAACATTTAGAGATGAAAGCGACGCACGAGTTACGATCTATAAGAACGAGTCGCCAGCCGTCGGGAAGGCCTGCAGCAATCAATTGCGCTGCTCGAGCACCTGTACGAAGAATATTTCAGACAAGACCAGGAGACGATTCAGAGGCTTGAAGACAGACCACCGTAGGCACCGCCGAGAACGACGACGGTTTTCGGGCTCCTGGAGGGACCATCGGAGGGCATGGACGAGCACGGTGGAGGGAGTGAAAGAGTGGCGCTCCTGTGTAATCCGATATCGGCCGTTGGCTATCCGAAAGCCGAAACGGGCCGAACTTTACCGTCTCTCGCGCGCTCACGGTTAACGTCCCACGATACTCCGGGACGGGCTTGCCAGCTGCAGAGATTCTGGAACCTCAACTGCTCGCGTTCCTGCCTCTGAAAGCCGATTTCTCCCGCGGTGGAATTGGTCCGAAATTGGCTGGAATATCAGTCTGGACTCTGGAACGGAACTCGGTGGTCCCGATAATCTTTGGATCCATCGTTAATTATTGGCTGCATCGAATGGATTCCGAAGGATACTTACGACCTGAAAATCCTCTCGTATTCCAAGCTGGGAACCTCGACTTCGAGCGGGTACTGGCAAATACTTTTGAGTTGAATCGGAGGCTCAGGCTGGTGAAGATCTCACATACATGTTTCATTGGAATTTGGAAAGCCAGCGGTGAACAGTAACAGTAAGATTTCTCCCTACCACTTCTGATGCGAAGATGCAGTCTACACTTTTCTGAGTAGCCTCTCTTACTGCGCTATGGGCCACGGGCCCCGGCACCGCAGTCCCGCACCCCTTCGAGTTTCAAGCCCGGTACACGCCTGTTCGTCAAGCGGACCCTCACAGACGAGGGTCGTACCGGTCCTGCCACACCCGCCCGGCGTGCGAGAGGTGTACGCACTCTCCAACGACGCCGCGTATCTGCTCACGCAGCACACCGACGACATCTTACCCTTCCGCGTTCCGCGCGTGGATCGACTGCACCGAGGGAGCGCGACCTCCGCACGTCGCTGCGATCTTGCGTGACTGCTGGTATCCCCCCTTCCGCGGGAGGCAAGACCGGGCGTGTAGGCGGCGGGTCCATCCAGCGCAAACGCTACCACCTCGCAGGAATACCTGCACCAGGTTCGTTTCTCGTACCCTCTCGAGTAGGGCCCGCTAACATGATCGGTGTCCCAGGCCCCTGGCGCGTCGGCCTGGAACGAATCTCCTTCGCAAACGACGCCCTCGTCTTCTCTCCCTCCGGCATCTCACACGCGGTGTGTCTGGGTGGTAGACTGCCCCTGCCAGCACATGAAATTACTCCCAGAGTCGTTCTTCAGTTTTTACCTCCACAGCGGCACCGACGCGGTCGTACGCGCTGTGGGGGCTGCGCTCGACTTCCCGCGTCTGCGCAGCTCGGCCTCCTCCAGTCCATCGCTGGCGTCGTGATGCACAGTGCGAATTCGTCGTTTGGTGACTCGGAGTCTCTTGTGACTTGTTCGACTTGGCGCTCAAGTTCTCGAATAGGGGTCGACGCGGTGGGTACAATTGTTCATGAGATACATCCGGTGCAGCAAGTCGTTACGAGTTCCGAATAATACGATGCGTGATTGCTTTCGCTTCTATTTCAACTTTTTCGGGCTAAATTATTTTTTTGCAATATTTAGAGAAGTGTAACTAACTAAACTGCCCTTCTAATTCAGCGCTGTGAGTCAGCCCGAGAGCTGGGCAAAAAAAAAAATCAACCACAACATTTGTGGTACTCGTTGCGATGAAGGCTAGGAACCTCTCTCTATAAAATGACGCCTGTTCAGCCTTTTCGAAGTCCGTCAACAGCCATCGGCTTCTACCCCTTTCATCGAGCTCTCTGTTTCCACTCATGTCGTACTTGCCACGGCGGCGTAAAATCCTAATAAAATCCCGTCATCTCTGCAGGCTCGGTCAGTCTGGTCGTCTTTCTCTTGAAATTTGAATTGAACTTTGGATGGACGCTCAGTCTGCGAGGAAGGGGAGCAAAGAGTACGGTTACTTAATCCCCGTTTACACTGCCTGGTCTGTCAACGTCGAAGCAGACGATCTTGTTCTTCTTCCATACATAGAACGGCATTCCCTTTCATCTGGTTCAGAGCTGATTATCTGTCACTAGTCTCATAACAGATTCCTTTTTGGTTGCGTCCTTCCTAAGCACTGTGTGTTTCTGCCGCTTGACGTGATATTTCGCTCAAATGTCGCGATGCCAGCCACTCAAGTTTACTTCGTTTGTTGATCAGTTTTCTCGCCGTGTGATTTAAGCACAAATCTGCTCCACTTTCGATCTTTGCCTTGCGTTGATATGTCTTCTCTCATTATTTAGCGGTTTTTTGGCACATAGCTTCAAGGTGCGGGAGAACAACCCCTCTTTATTCCTTTGCGTATTGAACCGTGGGAAACTCCCGCACGCCGAGACGTCGGCAGTCTGCGGGAAAGGCTTGACTCGCTTGAGGGTCCAGTTTGAAACCAATACGTGTTCGAGGTACGAGGACATATCCAGTGTCTGTTGATGAGAGACCAAGTTTACTACATAAAGTCTCCTTTGTCTTGTCTTCTGGGACGGAGCTGATGGCGTTGCTGCTCGAACGATTCTTTCTGTTCCTCGACAAACGGCCGGAGACAGTCAGGATGGCTTGCTGCGCAGTTGGCATATGACTCTACACTGCCATTGTTATCGTCGCTGTTTGCTGCCCGCGATGCACTATCCAGATTGTCAACGCAGATGATTGATCATCTTCTTTTCCCAGACATAGGACGTTCATATATATAAGCCTCACACTGGTTTCCATCCTGCAATTTTCCCCATCCTCTCGAGCTGCCATGCAATACACCGTCGACTCTGGGACATTTGACTTTCTCTGGTATGTCATCATAATCAACTTCCCAAAGACTGCGGTTCGTACATAAATTGTGAATGCAATCGCCAAATCTCACAAAGGAGGAATAGGTCTCACTTCTACTTTATGGTTCGTCGTGGCAGTCTGCGTACATGGCTAATAATGAGGCTCAGTTGCAGGTGTTTACTGTATTCTCTTCGTACTCTCCCTGTACACCCTCTCTCGCCGGAAAGCCCCTGGAACTACACTTCTTATAGTCGCAAGTTGCACGATGGCTGTTGTGGCAAGCACACAAATGGCCCTCGACATGGCTGTGACAGTAGAAGCCGCTCGCCTTCTCCAGCAAGCTGCTCATTCCGAAATCCTGAATGGACGCAGCACAATAATGCTCCAAATGGCACAGAATTTGATGTGCGGAATAAATAAGTGGGTGGACCCAGCGTAGCTGGTTCCGAGCTGATTATCTGTCACTAGTTTCATAACAGATTCCTTTTTTGTTGCGTTCTCCAGTCCACTGTGTGTTTCTGCCGCTTGACGTGATATCTCAGCTGTATCGCTGTTATGTGATCTGGGGATTCCGAAAGAAGCCGCTTATTTTGCCTGCGCTACTCCTGCTGACAACCTTGAGTGGGTCGGTCGCATACCAGAATTTTGACCACTGTTTAATTTTGATTGCTCCTGCAGTCGTGGGCTTCGTGGAGATGTTGAACTTACCACTGACAAGCAAAGTGGACGTACGACTAACAACAATGCTCATCCTGGGGGCTGCAACGAATCTAGTCCTCACAGCTTTAACAGGTAATTTTCCTATTTATTGATGTTCAATGCTCAGTAACTCGTCAGCCGGTCGGATATTGTGGATCCATCGTGCAGCGTCACACGTTGCTCTTGACCGAACAATTCGCAGACGTTATACGACAGCGATTGTGATCATGTAAGGTGTGAGATTGATATCCAAAGTGCTGGCTGTCATACTATGATTTCATAGACTGGAGTCTGGTGCAGTCTATTGTGTTGTGGCAATGATTCTGGTCATATCTAGTTTCTTAGCGGATGACGAGGTTCATAGCATCGCCTTCGGCGTTGCGCAACAATTGCTGGTGAGTTGGGATCTATATCTGTATTGGATTTTCAGATCTGTTTGTTCTCAGAACATAATACCAACGTTCACACTGGTGTATATTGGCCTAACAAATATGGGGGACAGCCGACCAACAGAAAGTGGTCCCAGAGTTCCATTCAATCCACGCGCCTCTTCGCGCTCGATCACACGTAATGTTCAGCTCCGCAGACGTTCAAGTTGACCGGTATTAGATATCAGAATGGAGGAGACAGAAAGTAAATAACAATATTCACGACTCTACCATACTTGTTTATTTCCCCTCATTCCCTTGACATACTTATTTCATACGTAGACGAATATCACTTTGTTGAATTGTTATTTAAATAAAATCACTAGCCGGGTTCGCCGTCGCAAGCGCGCAATTGTTATGAGGCTGTTACAACTTACAAGGCTGTTACGAATGCTGTTTGGGAGATGTTGGTCTCTCCGGCCAAAATGTGTTCAGACAAAAATGGGCCCATCGGACCTCTTCGGGATATAACCTCTCCAAAGGAATAAACCGGGGCCCTGTTCCATTCGATCGGTTGTCTTCTGTCGCATCCCAATTTGGCAAATGGGTTGAAATTTGAATGATCGTTTATATTTGGTGCGATCGTCTACGGTAGCACTTGCAGATATCGATACAACTTGGATGACCAAGAAGAAAACAGGCAAGCTGAACTCCCGGAAATCCTCACAACTTCCTACAAACTCGCAGACAGATAACGTCATCGCAACACCGCCACAAAACTCCATGCACAGCCTCCACGTACACTTCTGCTCTCGTCCACCACCTACGCGATGCCATTGCACTGGTAGTTTGAGTATTCGTGCACAGAGATACAAACACTTACGTCTTCTTTCCCAGTATAAAACTGTAAACCTTCTTCGATCGGACATGGCTGTACACTACTTCCAACCTCCAGGACTGACCGTTAATCTCTCGCTGGGACACAAATACCGTGGATGGTACCTTATTTTCGCCCATCCATACCAAACCTTGGACAGTCGCGAAATTTCCCGTCTCGACACGTCTGGACCGTTGAAAACGAGAGGCGTCTGGTCCACGCGACCGCGTTTTTGGTTCGACCCGAAGGCGCGATCCGGATGGGAGGATGAAGGGGAATCGCTGCTAGACCTTCTTCTTTCCCTGGAGATCCATCAGCCGCCGCTTTTCGCCGTCGTTGACCACGAAGCGGGATGTAGCAAGGTTGAGGTGCTCGTCCCGGAACATAAACTCGCGCACTATTGCGAGGGCTGTGGACGATGGGAAGCTGCTGGAGACAACGCGCTCCGATGGTTCATGGTCCGTTCCGCCTCCCTTCCGAGTTACCTCTGTCCATCGGTGTGTGGATCTTGTTTTCGATGTCACTCCCACTCACTTACACGCGACCAGTGTCACACGAAGGACTGGTTCGGGGCTCGGTTACGAAGATCCTTGAAGAGATTCTTGTTCACGATCTGCTGTTGATATATTATTATCCTCTGACATCCCTACGAACGACCAGTGATAAATATGTACACAAATGTTGAAAATCGATTCAACTTCCGTTGCTTCGCCCACATTCCACCCCGGCTTCCACCAAACCACACGGATAATTAGATCATCGCGAAATATATGGATACATGTCTCGAATTCGATATCGCAAGTGCGTTAACGTCGTGGTCGATCGTATCTGCGCAAGGTAGCGTGAGTGACGGTCTTGGGGGACGTGTCGAGGACCGCAGTTATGTATGGATTCACATAACATCTAGGTCCTTCAAATGATTCCGGATTATTTGTTCTTGGACTGCAACGAATCATGCACATAAGCACGATATTGCAGGTGAACGAATAGTGCAACCACCAACCTTCCCCAAGGATTGTGGCCGTTGACTGGGGGTCCTACATAGATGTCGGAGATGGGAAAATGACATATACCGTAGCAGCCACGAGACAACTCACGATAGCCTCTGTTTCGTAAAATATGAACGGCCGCGGCTCAGGCGAGAATTTCCGCTATCGACGCGCACGCGTCAGGATAAATAGATCGGTATGCATCTATCAGTTCAGACTGGACTCACATGGTACGCCGAGAACTTGTCTCGGAAGTCTACAGAAAAGAAAATAAGATACAAGTAGGTTCCCTGGCACAGGGGCGTTTACGTGCATTTCGTCACTGACGCTACGTCGTTTGGCCGGTCCCCGAAGCTCGGGACGTATTTCCTTACCATCACACCCGCCGCGATGTGCGCCTGAAGGACGTCTTTCTGCGAGCACCCCAGTCAATCATCTATCCATCCAAGCAACATAGAACCGCCGGAACAAACTCACTTTATTGAACAGCAAAATGAAAGCGGTTTTGGCAAGGAGCGGGCTGCCAACAATCTCTCGCCAGAGCTCAAGTGAGTCTTGCTATAGTCAGAGTAGATGAAATCAGCCTCGGCCTCGAACGAGCTGTTGAGAAGGCGCTTACGACGCGGTTGACTTTCGAGTCTTCGTCCAGACTTTGCCAGAAAGCTAATGGTGCCAAGAAGATGATAGCTTGTACTAAAACAACCATGTGAGTGATTCACACGAAAACGGAACACCCTGATGCACACCGTCGTCGAAATATGGTACCTAAATCGACCCTAAGGTGTTAGCAAGATTATCACAGTGGGATGATAGGATTGACCCATGTTGATCGCTGTGGATGCGGAAGGTTTAGCGCACGAACCCAGGAGCTTCATAGGAATTTAATGACTTGGCTGCTGCTCCCGCATACGTCAGTAATGTAGAACTCCGTCCCTGCTCTGAAGCCTGGTTAAAACCTCCGCTGAGTACATTCCAGCCGGAGAGTTCGACTGACCGCCTACCGGACTCCGTCACAAACCGGTGTTCTTCGACACCTAACGTTCTTATCCTGGCGCGCATAATATCCCCTAGCCAACGAAAAGAAATCAGTCTCGAGACAGCATATGATGAGGCGGCTTACGATCTGACGGTACATAATCAAGCGCTGCGATTCGGGCGGTATCGTCCAGGAAGCTGTGGAATGAAGTAAAGGGGATGTGCATCAAGTAAAAACGAAGCGCGCACAAGCCGGCGTCATCCTGGAGGTAAACATCATGCGATTCGAGAACAGCGCGTACAACGGCATCGTCCCATAGAGCAATAATCTCGGTCTTGCACGCAGCGAGAACCTGTGTGACCTGCGAAGGGTCGTTGCTTTGCTCGCCTGTCGGAGAGTGCTCTTCTGGGCTCGCGGCCGGTGTCGCCGACGGTGAGCGCCCCGCAAACAGTGCGAGTTTATCTTTCCAGCCGCCGCCTGGACGAACGGTGACAGTGTAGCCACCTGTCGTACTGTCCATCATTTGACTGATGCTCGTTTCGAACGCTAGCAATGGTGATAAGGATAGCGCAAGGCGCCTATGTTCACTGGTGAGCGGCGTCTCATGCGTTGGTTCCGCGGATTCAGTTTCTTCCCACTCTTCTTGAAGGACCGTTAATATTTTCTTGATCGAACTGTTGTACATGGGTTCGAAAAACGACATCGGGCGGACCAGCGACGCACCTTATGAGATTAAGTTGGATCACTGTCGTCCACAGCAGACGTTCACTTTCGAAATATTTGGGAGTGAATGCGAGCCTGAAATCTGCGAAACAAGTCAGACGGCCTCCGCCAATATAATGAGTAAACAGACTCCGGAGCACTGAGCTCTGCAAAAGAACGACCTCAGTGAAACGCAAATGAAAGAGTAAGGCGTCTGACCTTCCCCGATTCTGATTGGCCTGCAAAGGAAGCGCGGCTTAGCGTCTGAAGACACCGAACAACGGGAACTGGCCTAGTAGCAGGATCTTGACTGCGCGCTTTTTCCTATCCAGCGCTTTCTTCGATTCCACCAGTCCCACATCGATTGACCGCGAAACTCGTGTCGCCTCCCGCGCCGCCTCTAGTCTCACGGCCTTCTCTTCCTCGGTCTCGTTTGGGGGTGGTTGGAGGGAGACATTGAGTGGATCGAAGGAGCTGTTGCTTGTCCTGTGCGCTGTGTGGTCTGGCATGCTGCTGGAGTAGAGGACAAGCACATAACGCAACCAAATGGAATTATTGGTCACACTTACAGGATCCCATCAGCGAGTGGCGCAGAAGCGAGTGATCGTTGAGAACACGTTGAACATCATTCGCATCTGGGAATAGCTGAAAGGGACATGTTGCACAAGTAGTACCGCACATAATGCCCAGTTCTAGTGTTCAATTTTCTTCGCAATAAATGTGCGCACTTTGTAGCACGTTAAACTATCGGCAGCCTTCTCGGCATTATGTTGTGGGGTATTCAGGATTACGGCTGAGCGTGATGCGTCGCATAAATATTCCCGTAAGATCAGGGCTTAGTATCTGGCGCTTATGAGAGAATTGCTTCGATTGCTTCAACCTCCGAGGTTCGCTTTCAAAAATTTGGGAAAATGAACAGTCGAACCCCCTTTTGGCCCCATATCCATGACGACACAGCCCGACCCTGGATACAAATGTGTCGATCCAGATGAAATGAGATCACTTGCGGGACTCGGACCGGGTCAACTTTCAAGCAGCAAAGATTTTTTTTTGTAAATTTCTGCCACTTTTCTGCCTCCGTCATATGGATTGAATATCATGAAGCTTGGGCGATACCTGGACCGAGTCCATGCACATCCCAATATTAAAATTGAACTTCTTGACGGAGCCTTCCGCCCGTAATTCTGATGGTACAATCTCGTAGCGAGATTTAGGGACCGCCGCGGTAATACAACCTTCCTTCCTTCCGACTAAAATATCGAGATATCATCCAGGTTGTCATATCGCGCGGCTTTTTAGCAAGCACCGAGACTTGAGTTACAAAAATCAAAAATGATGGTATACTTGACTATGGATACATACAGAGAAATTATATTTGTCAACAACGCAGAATATGTGTGGCCCGCCGCCCAAAGATCGGTATGTACAGATAAAATACCCGCCCCCAGCAGACGCCGGATGGCGCCAAATCCTAAATCAAGATACTATCCTGAAGATGCCTCCGGAAGATTTCCTCGTGTACTGTGGCACACGTGAGGTCAAGCCAACATGAAAACAATCAATGAGATCGCGTACCTGCCCCAATAATCTTCGCGGTCGAACGTGTATCCTAGGCACAAAAACGAGTTCAAAACGAAGGGAGAAGGGCAGCAGAATAAATAGTCTTACGACGGCGGTAGTCTCGTAGTAGAAAAAGTTACGCGGCTTGGGCGAGGTTCTTTTCTGTGGTGGAATATTCAGACCGTATCATATCTAAAGATAAAATACTCACGTGGTATGCGCGGAATTTCTCTTTGAAATCTGTTGGATGTAATCAGGGATATCCCGGAGCTGAAAGTGGACAGCGTCTCACAGGATGTAGCGCCCGCATATGTGTTTGGACGGTCCGCAAAGCTCGGAACATATTCCTTGATTATCAAACCCGCGCGCAGCTTCGCTTTCAATATGTCCATCTGCAGGAGATCCATGAGAAGAGGACAACGAACAAAAAGCGGAAGAACAACAGAAAATTGTGACAGCGCACCTTGTTGAAGAACAAAATAAGCTGGCAGTTCTGCAGATGCACATTCGCGCAAATCTCCTTCCACAGCACTACACTATCCTCGAGCCGGTTCACTCGCGAGTCCTCCTCGAGTACTTCGTAGAATGAAAGCGGGGTCAAGAATACGATGGCTTGGACTGCAAGAATGACCTAGGATTTAAGGAAAGGGAAATCAGCCAAGAATGATTGCGCACTCATATCAAAGAAAGGGATCCTGTGGATGGGTGACGTTATGAGTTGGCAGATGGTCAAGGTGCGAAGCTAAAGGCTTGCCATGCCGCCCGAGATCCTCGCGAGCCGGGAACATCGTATATCCAGAAATCCTTGACACCGCGAGTTCCTGATTTCATGGCTTCAGATCGGAGTTTTAGAGGGAGTGTAGTTGGTTGTCCACACCTGACTGGGCCTCCTTCTCGAAAAAATGCTCTTCTACGCCGATCGTCTTTATCCTTGCACGAAGAATGTCAGCTGTATCAGATGGAATCAGATGTCCGAACTTTGGCCGGTGTACATGGCGACGACGCACAATCTGTGGGAAGGTAGTCGGGTTCTGTGACGCGCGAGACGTCGTCCATGAAGCTGCACAAGACCACGAGTAAATATTCAATCTTGAGTGAATTTGAACGAGGACGACGCACTATCCGCCTCCATCCCGCAGCGAGATATCCTTCTTCTCCAATAACTCTCTGACGGCGGTGTCTGCCCAGAGTGTTTCTATTTCGTCGCGCATGGAAAGAACAACTGAAGCCGCGTTTTGTGCTATCTCCGATGTCGCTAGGATGGATTTCCATTCTCCTCCAGGACGCACGTACACCTCGCCCTGTATTTTTGCTGGAGATATCAGCTTGTTTATTATGTCCTCTTCACGCAGGACGGGTGCGAGGTCGGCGCAGCGTTGTCGGTGGATGTCGGACACAAGGCTGAATTCCGGTGCCTCCAACTCGCTCTCAATGGTTTCACAGATCACTCGCAGCGATCTGGAGGGAAACTCAGTGAGCTGTTCATGACCGGATTGACAGCCGGTACCCGATGAGATTGAGAAGAACCACCATCCTCCATGCCGCCCGCTCTCCGTCGAAATATTGCGGCGTAAATCGTAGCCGGAAATCTGCGCCACAGGGGTCAGAAGCCATCGACGATAAAGGAAAGCGGAACCAAAACGCACTCTTCAACACCGTGCTCTATATAGAAAATACCGGATTGAGTTCCCGCACAAATAAAATGGGGGAAATCACTACTGACTTTGCCAGACTCCGACTGCCCTATAGGACACGCATGATGAGCCCTCTGTGAGGTGAAAACGAGGGGTTTACGCACCTAACAGGAGTATCTTAACGTCCGCCTTCTTCTTGTCCAGCAGTTTCTTGGATTGAAGCAAGACCTCGTCTATTTGTCGTGACGTTTTCTCCGCATTCTGTGCGGCCGCAATCCGAGCCACACGCTGCTCTGAAGTTTCGCCTTCTGGAGGGGCCATATGCACGGCGAATGGGTCATCGAGAGAGGCGCTCCGAGCTCTGGCCACGCTCGTCGCCATAGCGGGAAACGGAAGAGGGATTCGTGAGAGGCTGTTACAAGTGGCGCTGTCACGGAGGTATCTTATATTCCGGTCCGTGATCATTGACAGTTGATCATCAATCCAAGGCCCGCGGGGGTAATAATCCGGAAGTTTCCGTCCTAAGGCTACACCAAGGATACTTTAAAATCTGCCAGAACCTAGACTCGTTCAGGGATGTATCAGTTTTTTTTTTTTTTGGGATATGTGCAGACATTTTCTCGTTCAATTTCGGCGTCTGAGCAAATCGGCTTGGCGTCTGGCCGTGCTTGATGTTTAGCAAATAACCGCAGAACCGAGGACTGAGAATATCCTTCATTGCCATTGTTGACTTCCCGCATGACTTTAATTATGCTTGCTTCGCAGGCCAAGCGGCTTAATGAAATATTAGGTCATACCCAGACGGTACTTACTTAGAATATCTGAGGTAAAAACACCTTCGAGTTTCGTATAATCTAAAGAATCAGGCCGACAGAGACCTCGGCATATCTTCCCGTTGCGTGGAAGGAAGGAAGCAAGCAAGATTACACGGCACGGTCCCGCTTAATAGTTGATATAATTCAATCTTGAATTTTTCCGCTGTTTCAAGCCTACAACTTGAAGGTTCAGTCAGGTTCCTTTTATTTATCATGAGTGCATTGGCGGGGATCGACGAAAAACAATCGCAGCATGCAGATCCCTTACGGCTAACCCAAGAATAATGGTGCAGAAGAATCATATTCCGATCGACTGCAATAATGAAAACCATGTGCAAAGTTGAAACCTATTTTCAACACAAATTCATGCACTATGAAGATCATGAATTTTTTCCCCGCTGAGACGAGATATGGACATCGATCAAGTCATCTTGCATTGCGCCGCGATACCTGAAGCCACAATAGCGAAAGGAATGTAAAAGAGCCGGGTAAGGGGATTAAGCGGTGATTGCCGTTCTTCCGTACCTCCAATTGCTTCTTCAAGTTCCCTGAATGCAAAGATGATTAACAGCGATGGAACAGCGTGACACTGCGGACCTTCGTGGCAGAGGCCCCTAAAATTGACCTCGGAATCATCATTCCCACCTAAGCCGTCAGTCAACTGGTCGTCCAGTTAAATTATGACTGGGCGGCGTACGACGTAGTTCGGCATATCGACCACCTCGTGCAGACGCAGGTCTGCCACGACGCTGCAGAGCATGTACGCCTCAACTCGGGAGAAGCCGTGTTCAGCGGCGAGGAAGTTGATCATGTTGCGGACTGCGGCGCGTGTGGCCTCGCGCATGTCCGCGTCGACACCGGTGGTACAGTAGTATTCTTCTTCGAGGTTGATTTTCGGTGTGCTGAAGTGCGGCGTCTTCGTGTATGGGCGGTCTTTTCGCACGGTGAGACGCACGGAGACCGACATAGGCGTCTCGATTGCGGTTCCTGCCGAACCACAAATCACCGATCAGCACACTCGAAGCAATTTCCAACGCACCGCAGACTTCTACTTTGCGAGGTGAAAACTTGTTGCAAAGTAAGGTCAAGAGGAAAGAGAAAATACGCGCCTCCGTCGCCTTGCACGGCATGTCCATCCTGTGCAATTCAACTGGCAAGTTCAACCGTAATATATCAGCCACTGACCCCAATGGAGAACAAAGCGCCTTCCACTTCCACTGGAAGGAACAGCGTCGCTCCCGCGCTCAAATGCTTTGTGTCGATGTTTCCTCCTGTCGCATATGGCGGAATCGTCGAAAACGCGCCTGCTTTGCCCGGCGCAACGCCCATCTCACCTGCAAACGGCCGCAGGGGGATGCGTATCTTCCGTTCCTTGTCAAAGTATGTCACCATCTCCTCCGTGTCCAGCTCCCAGATCTTCAGCGCGGGCTCGGGGAATTCGTCCGTGAGAAGCCCGAAGCCGGGGATACATGCGGTCCAGCCCCACGGCGCAGGCGCGACGCGGAGCACGTCGATCTGCAGCGTGTCGCCCGGTACAGCGCCCTCCACGAAGACGGGCCCGTTCACCTGGTCGAGCTGCGAGAACACAAGAGATTTAATCGAGTCAACAGTGCTGTCTGGGGTAATTTGTCCGTTCGAGGCGTCGAGACAGTCGAACGTAACGGTTTCCCCTGACTGTATGCGAAGCACTGGAGCGATGCTGTTGTCCCAAGCTAAATGGCACTGGGAGCGCTTCACGGCGTGAATGGACATGGTGGGCAGAGCAGTGTTTATAATTGCAGCCGAGACAAAGCGAGCCGAAAGATAAGCGAGAGATATCACCCAGAATCGGCAAACCCCGCCCAGTTCACGCTCCGCCGGTCCGGCTCCTTCGCTATACACACCAGATGTCGCATCGTGGGGCGCCCATGCGGACAGTTCCAAGGCTGATCCATCGTTCCCATGTGCCGGACAACCTGGGAGAGGAGAGAAGAACCAACCACAGTCAGCGCATGCTGCCTGACACGGCCTTCAAGGTAACTTCGACTCACAGAGGTCATTTGGCCCTTGTTGAGCGGCATCCCAATCATAACGCTCTTCCGGCACGCGCGCATCGCGAACATCGCGCGCGCCTTGGAGCAACGCACCATCTGGCCGGTGGGTTGGTCGCGCATGCGGTGGATGATCTCTTCCAAGTCTACGGAACCTATCAGCGGATTGTAACAAGGAATGGAAGAGATAGAATACCTTTCATATCGAAGACGGTGTCCTTGCTGACTGGCTGGGCTGTCAATGATAATCGTGGGCAGAGTGCTGCGCCACCATCTGTCGCTGTCTCCACTTCGAATCCATTCTGTCGAAGTACGTCGATGTTCTCCAAAGCCAGCAGTTCGTCGCCGGCGGTGAGCTCTAGTGGCTGAGACCTTGAAAACCAAGCATCAACACACAGAATATACCTCAGTGAAGACAATAACGCAACCGGAACAGCTTCTGCGACTTGATGCGTGTGGTCTGCTGCAACGTCTCGAAGTTGTACTTTTCGTCCGCAGCGTGCTGGTCGATGATGAACAAGTCATCCATCGCAGCACCGTCGGCGTCTTTTCGCCGACGTGCGATAATGAACCCCAAATTGAACTGACCCAAAATTTCCATCGACCGGAAATCATCCTTGCTGATTGTCCGTGCTAGAATCTCCGTCGCGATATTGTCGCTAGTCGCGTCCGTGATTCCCGCATCCAAAAGTACCGTCGAGGGAACGTCTTCCTCCTCTCGACGAGAAACTGCTATATCAAGGTTTCGGCGCAAACGGCGCCACGAACCGGAGATTTTGGACAGGCTAAAACGGAGGAGAACATCTCCGTCGCCTTGGGAAGTTCGAATCACTTCTGGTCGCGATACCACCTCGTCGAGAGAAGGTGTGGTAGATAAAGTAGTGTCAAGCGCAAAGGAGGAAAGCTCTGAGGATTCAAAGAGATCGTCGTCGGTAAGGACTGACGGGCCACCAAGACATTTTGGGGTCAGCTCCGCGTTCTTGAATGCAATCATCGTGATCTCCTCGATGTCGCGATCAATGTTGGACGACGGGTGGGAACGGGAAGCAACCGCAGGGCCAGCGTCTTGAGCGTCTGTATCAACCTGCATTTGAACGTCTTCGTCTTCATAACCACCGTCTCGTAAAGTTCGTTCCGGATTACAACGGATGGACGGCGGAATAGAGTCCAAAGTATCGTCCAAATCAACCGGCATTGGAACGTCTTCGTCTTCGTCCTCGTCTCTGCTGTACGGGCGGGCATCCCTTGAATGATTGGCAGAACTGTGGGCTGGCGGCTCGTCGCTCCATTCGAGCTCGTCTTCCTCTTCCGCATCCACCGCAACAACTTCCGGAAGCCGCTGACTCCCCATCGCAGAACTGGAAAACCCAACCAGTATCGACCGGAGGTTTTGACGCGCAGACTGCGTGCCAGCCGCCTGCGCCGACGCCATTCGGGAGTTGGGCTCGTGTTCATCACGGTCTGTGTCGTCCGGTTCTGAACGACGCTTTTTCCGTTTCTGTGCAGAGCCTTCGTCTGACGGCGCCGGGATCGAGTCCAGCTCGTCCTCGTCCGGGAGCTTGCGCGCCAGCTGCAGCTTACGCTGCCAGTTTGCGGCGGACGAGCCGAGAGTTATGACCACGTCCTCCGCTGCGCCTTGGGATGAACGAATGGAAGGCAACGGAGGGTCAACCACAGGCCTCCTGGGATCTCGCGGAACCGAAATCGGCTCGGGGACAAGAAACGGGCTGGTGCCTTGTTGTCTGGGGCTTTCAACCCGTGATATACTCGTCATTTGAGTTGGCGTCGGCGTGACTTGGACGGAATCTGAGTTCGGAGCGATCGGGAGCATTTTGGACGCAGGATGCCTTTTTATCTCGATCTCTGTTGCCCCATTGTCAGAGGTAGTTGAATCAGGAGGCTTGACCACTTGGTCATTTTCCACAACAGCTGCTACCGAGGAGCGTTTGTTCAACGCCGGCAGTAGCATCTCGGTCATGGTTTTCTGGTGCGGGGCCTCAACGTCATACGTGGACCGCGAGGAAGCAAAAGACGATTCTAGCGCCGTCTTGGAAAACACTGTACTCAGCTCAAGGTGTTTTGAATCCGTAAAACAATTACCTTGAGTGCGGAGATGAGGTTGGCTTCGTGGTGAAGAAGGATTGACCGCTTGTCCGGGCTAACATTGATGTCACACGAATCTACGACAATGAGTGAGAGCTGCATGAAAGAGATGTCTGGGACGTACCGGTCGGCAAGATGAAGTCTGCGATAATGAAAGGTGATTGGGTGGCGTTGAACGACCGATAGACTTCGTTGAAGGCTTTTTGAACCTGACAGAGATTTAAGAAAAATTTGATTGCTAGTCAGGAAAGAATAGACCTTGGACAGATTACACGGTCTGCCATTAACGTAGAAGAACTGGCGATCGGTCCCTGTTCGCCCGCACCCTAATGAGAACTTGGAAACTAAGCCACGGACTACGACGAGGAAGGGGTTATTGTCAGATTCGGGTGCTCTAATTACGAATCTTGTGAGACACTAAAAGAAAAGAGGAACCGAAAAACCTTTTCAAAGCCAATTTGTCCCGTTCGACAAGAAAGCGCAAATCAAGGGTGGCGATGTCGTCGAGGGCTTTGGGGCCCCACAGGGCTGATACCGATTCGCGCAGCGAAGGAGTTCCCGACGTTCGAATTTGCACAGATTTCTGCCTGCTCGGGATGGAGGATCAGATTTTGTTGTTCAAATCGTCATATTTACCCTTTATCAGCCTGGTTACTGACTATCAGTCTGACGCCGTTGCGGCTTGAACAGGGTCCCAAGGCGTATGCATTCAGCAACGCCAGTGCCTTGCCAAACTCGCGTTTTGCATTTCGTTCAAACTCCTTGCGGCGCACGGGCAGTGTACTAAAGAGATTGGTGAGTGTTATTGTGGTGCCACGCTGAATGCTACATCAATTGAGGCAGAGAAACGAAATGAAAACGACGTACCTGCCGTGCAACCTTTCCCTTATGGCGAATCTTGCCACTTGACTCCATCTCCAGAGTGACCCCCATCGGAGGTTGAGTTGAAGTGGATACCACTACTGATTCGCAAAGCGCACACAAGGATGACAGGGCCTCTCCACGAAAGCCGAATGTGGTCACTGTTGTTAGATCGGCGAACGAGGACAGTTTGGACGTGTGATTCTTCAGCGCTTTCATGGCGGCACTTCAACGAATTGATACTGAGCGTTCACTCCAACGTACCTAGTCCTTCATAGTTTTCCTCGGATATCCCTCCGCCATTGTCTATTACCTCTATTGTCGTCAAGCCATACTGCTTAAATCGCACTTCTGCATCGCATATTAAGTACACACTCGGCTGTGAAAGATAAAAAACACACCCAAACTAGTAGCCCCTGCATCGAGGCTGTTCTCCACCAGCTCCTTCACCGCCGTCTGGAGGTCAATTACGACCTGGCCGGATGTAATCCTGTGAATCGAAGTCTTGTCGATAGGCTTGATACTCATGTCCGATACAGGGTTACAGCACGAATTGCAGTAGATTGTGGTGAGATGTAGGTAAACTGGGGCCGCGACTGCCCCCAGTCAGTAGAACGCGACTTTGGACTCTGGAGTGGAGGAAACGAAAGGGAACGGACACGTGATCGTGACGCTGGCGGTCACAAGGGGGGAAGAAAAACGAACGTGTCGAATGGTGAGACGCGTCTCACAAAAAGAGAGTGGGGACGAGAATGACGCGTCTAGAAGTCGGAGGGAGATATCAAAAGCTGATTTGTGGTTGAGGGCGCACGGTGCCGCTTTTATGATACAACGAACTTGAAGTTTTGATCGGACGGGGTTGGCTTTCAGATTCGCACCAAAATTGAATTCAATGGCATACACTTACTTAGTCTCTTATAAACCGACGCTATAAACATTAACCTTGTGCCTCGGTTTGTTGAACTTGTGCAGTTTCGTGGACCGTATCAGTACTGACATGATACATAATTCATCGCCGCATCGGATTAGAGAGTAATACAGTATAACTCTACCTCGTACTCCTCCATCATTCGTAACGTTTCTTCAACTCAATTTCCACAAACTCCTCAATGGTACCAAATTTGGCTCCGAGAGCGGTGAGGTCTGGATTTGGGACCGGGGTGGACGTGTAGAACCCATTATATTCAGCTTGGGCCGCAAACTGCACGCAATTGTGGGATGACCATGGTTTCGCAAAGCGAAGAATTGACAGAGATCGATGGCTTACCATTTCATCGTACGCGGGATGTCCTGTGGGTGGTCCAGGGGTATAAGTGACTTCTTTCCCCAGAGCTAGTATATGTCATGTTTATGAGTGCCTCTCGAATGGAACACTGTAACTGGGTCCCCGCTAACCTTTGGAAATCATGGCAGCGAGGTCGGGAAAGGTCATATTCCCCGTGACAACAGGATAGGCCTTTCCAGAGATTTCCTTGGATGGATCCGCGTAGTTCTTTAATAAGGCCAGCGTCGACTCGCCCACATCGTGTCCAACCCAGGAAAAGGCCTGGCCAGCGGTGGGACTGTATGTGGGTATGGTGATGTTGAACCCGTTGTCCGTTTTTCTCAGGTTTTTTTGGCTAAGTCGAAGAGTCAACAGGCGAGAAATTGAGATGTAGCTTGCGACCCACGTCCATAGGTTCTCTAAAAAGCCCCCGAGATGAAGCGAAGCATTCGGAACACCAGAGGTCTTCAAATATTCTTCGATCTTCTCTTTGTCTGTCTCTCTAGATAAAATTTCCGCCCTGCAGCTGACTGTTTCGTACGCACCATCATAAAGCGAAGCTTTTGTGTATTTCCCTCCTGACAACTTCGTCAAACCTGGAACCGAGCTTTATACCGTTTTCAGTTCGAGTCAGAGTTAAAAGGGCGGCAAGTCCAACCCACCTGAATACAATGAACTTGACTCCGACTTCCTTTGCTGCATCGATAATGTTCTTCCCAACCGTAATTTCACTGGGCTTCTCCGCGGAATATGGGGGGAAAGTGGAAAGCGTCACCTGCACAAGACGTTATTTTGGGTAGAAGACAAAGCTGAACAGACCCCGCACGACAAAGACGGCTTCGCTACCACGCAGTGCGTTCACCAGGGAGGCCTTATCAGCAGTATCGCCTTGGACGATTTCGGCACCCTGTTCCTTTAGCTTCAAGGCCCTCTCAGACTTTGGGTCTCGAGTGATTGCACGCGGAGTGAAAGTCCCATCCTTCAGGAGTCTTTGCAAAACGGATGACCCTGGTTCAATTCCGTTTCAACACTGGACACAACCGAGGAGATTATCATTGACCTTGTTGACCGGTGGCGCCGAGGATAGCAACGACTCGAGGAGACATTTTTGCGAAGTTTAGATTGGGTTGAATGCTTCAACTTGAATTTATATAACTGTGCCGTGCTTACGCACTTCGGCAGACTACTGCGGATAAATTACCTCTAAATTTATCCGAAGTGCGTATTACGATCTGTCTCCACTCATTTTTTGAATCCAAGAACGGAGAGGTTACCGAGACCAACTAAGATTATGAGGCTCACTGGCCTGATCAAGGCATCCTTCGTCGGCCCTAGTGATGCCCAGGGCCCGGCCTGAAGCCCTCAAGCCCGCCAAGCCCGGCCCGCTCAGGCCAGGCCAAGCCAAGCCCGGCAGCAGGCTTTGGGGGGCCTAGGGCTTGGGCTTCAAAAATCTCAAGCCAGGCCGGGCCCTCAAGCCCGGGCCTACATACCTCGGATGTAAATGCTATAAACCTGAAATAAAATCTGCAAACTGTGAGGAGATTTCTTTTGGCTAATATTTTATGTGAACAAAACCCACCTCGAGGTATTTCTGGCTTCTTTACCTATTCTCGGGAGCTTACAAAATATTTCCAGCTTGGACCAACACCCCAATCCGAATCTAAACCCAGTCTGGATGGTCAGAATTACAGCAATCTGAAGGAGGGATGTTCTCACAGTATATGTACAGTGTTATTTGACTTGAAACTGATACGTAGGGCACAAAGCACGAAGTAGCTCAAAAGCCCGGGCCCAAGCCCAAGCCCGGCCCGACCAAGCCCTGTTTGAGGGCTTGGGCTTGGGCTTGCAAAATCCTGAGCCCGAGCCCACCCAAGCCAGGCCCAAGCCGGGGCTTTCAGGCCAAGCCGGGCCCTGGGCATCACTAGTCGGCCCGGGTGAAAAATTAAAATTAAAATACCTTCTTTTCAGCATGTGAATGGGTTCAGGTCCTTGTATTAGATATGAGGTGCGAATCCCATGGATTCTCAGGAGTTCGTCTTGAGTTACGCCAATAGTGTTGACGGAGCTCACCGAATCCGAACCGCACCTGAATTTAGGTTCGAGCTAAACTCTGAACCGAACCCTAGTTGAAGATTGGAAGATTTGGCGAACCTGTTCGAACAGGTTCAAATCGCTGCGAACCTCATGTTTCCAGTGCAATTTTATTTCAGATTTCTATAGGTTACATGTTATGTAAAAGAGTACAGCGTCGATTGAATGGGTCACGAATATAAAGTAGTACAACATCCAAATATCATTACGGAACTTCAACTGTACTGGAGGAAGCCCCCGAGAAGTTCGTGGTTATGCCGGGCACCCCAAGTGTACTGGTTGAAGCTGAGGGACAGTCGGTTTTCCCGCCGGGTACGTCTAAACCAAGCCCTTCCATGGACAGGGTGGGGAATACCATTGGCTTGATTGTGGGCATTCCAGAGGAGACGGGTTCCACTTTGCCGAGCCGCTGGGAAAGGCGGAAGGTGTTCGTGCTCTGTGCGCGCGGTGGGGCAGGGCGAATAGAGTACATTGCCTGAGAATATGATTATATAGCAGTTAGCGAAATGTCCTTCGAAGATGACGATTGCCGAGGGAGGACGCACTCGCATTGCGGCTCCTTTCCATTGCATCAGAGGCACGATCAAGATAAATAGCAAAACTACGACGCTGTGATAAGTATCAGCGATGTGTAAGATCCAGGCTCGGAAACGTCGACTAACGCAGCTTCACAGCCAAAAACTTGAAACCCGCCGTTTGCCTCGAGCCAAGGTGCCTGGAAGTATATGACCGCGAACCCGCTCATCGTTCGGAAGAAATTGAACAGCGCGCTGACTTCGCCTTGGTGTCCAGGGAAGGAGTCCTGGAGGTAGGCATCTATCGAATAATAGAAGGTCAATTACCCTCAGTTTGATGATCAACCGAACTCGCATATAGCTGTGGTATTCAACATTATGGCAATCTGTTTGCCTTGTGAGCCTTGAGAGATTAAAGTATCGTCGTAAGGCGTACCTGGCCAATGACCCATCCGAGGATCGTTGCCGGTATGTTCCGTGTCTCGACACCATGACCAAGAAGAAGGAAACCTGTGAGGTAGAGTGGAAGCGAAACATAACACATCCTGAACGAGGCTCAGAGAATGACAAAAGGGGGAGAAGCTTGGAACAAACCATAGTCGTATCTCAGCTTCAAAGACGCCTTTGTTCCGCCGGATACCCACTGCTGCAATCATGTCATTTCCGTACCTACCCACCATCTCCCCCAAGATCGTAGCGACCTGGATGCCCTTTGAAATATCCTCGGGGCATTGAGAAAGGATAACATACGATCGGTGTGGCATACATGGCAGCAATCTTTGTCTGGCTAAGCCCAAAACCATTCGGGGGTTCAGTCCCTAGGAATATCGCATTTGTGACCGTTATACCTGGTAGGATATTCGGTCACTGCGTCGAAGATTGGTCGTAATTCAGCCCACCAATACTAAGACCAAATTCCACGCCCTGTAAAATATTAGAGTCGTCTCTTGATAATAACACGCAGGAATGATGCATACCCCAAATATCATTATCAGAAGGGCGTGCGGTCGCCATACAACCCGCAGAGGAGAGACAACACAGTCGTACCAGCTTGGACGGTACTTTGTCATTTTCCACCCAGTGGCCCCAAGAAGTGTCTCGATGCGATATCGAAGACCCAAAGTTGGTCTACGAGGAATTGGACGCAGAGTACGATCGTACAGTCTGATAGACAAGTACATCAGAAAGAACGACGGACAGGTAAAAACACATACGTCTCTTGGCCAAGACAAGCAATCATGAGAAGAACAACGAGTGAATAAAACGCCCCGGCTGCGTAAGCCCATTTGTAGCTGCAAACCCATAAGTTTGGTCCCGCGTAGAAAAATAATGTGTACTTTGCATGTGCTATTAAGAACCCTAATAAAAAAGGCGAAACGAATGGTGATATTATAAAGCCCGTGGTCCATAGATTAAGCTACGAGCGTTGTAAATGAGGGTTCTATACTCGACTAAAGGATCCATACCTTTCGGGCTTGCAGATGAAACGGATACATGTCGGCTACAGTGTACAGCCCCGTAATTTGGGGCGCCGTCGAAAAAAAAGCGGCAATACATCGCATCGCGGAGAATGTGTAGATATTAGGCGCAAATATGCCCCCAGCGAGAAATGCCAAAGCGAGTAGCTGCGACCAGAAGAGTACAGGAAGGCGACCCCACCGGCGTGTGACGATGACGGCAGCAAAACCTCCCCACCCAAGCAGGAAGACACCCCAACTTAGCTTGATGTTATTATTCGTAATTGGCTATTTCGTTTGAAGAACGTACTTGGAAGAAAGGGCATTTATGTGATCAACAGTAGTCCCATACTGCTCAGCGAGGGCGAAGATCGCAGCTACACCGATGCTTCCAACGAAGTCAGGTACAGCACTTGCGAGCGTAATGATGAGCAGCTGAAGGGACTTTTGCCTGTCCGACCACTAGGTGCGGTGTATTTTTCAAATGCGAACAACACGAGTCAGTATATTGGGACACACGTTTTGAGGGTCTTCAGGATTGGAAGTTGGTTGTGGCCAAAGAATACTCATCCCATCCTCGGAAAGCTTGAGAAGAGCGGCCAGCTCTGACCCGAATTCTTTCTCGGCCTCTCTAGAATATCGGAGGTGAATACGTCTCGCAAACGGATGACTACACCCACTTTGGGTCCACGATGAGACGACCAGCGTTGTACTCATGGTAGCTCAGTAGGTCTGCCGCAGTCGTCCATTTGGGCCTGCTGGGACAGTCCTCGTCTGAGCGAGACCCCATCATGAGCGCTGGCAGTGGAAGTCAGCTTGGAAGTCCAACGAGGGTCGGTGTTGGGTCAGTGAATGGGGTTGCAAGCGCGGTGGAAAGGTTGCCGAGGAGGCTGATAACTGGCAGAGGTGGGAATTGGCCTCGATCCGAAGGGGATACCCTGATACTCAAGAAGAGCCGAATACTGTATCTAGAGATCTCTTGGGTCGATACTGGCTTTTCAATCAGCTCATGATGCTCATCTCGGTCATAGAAGCGTACAATTAAGCCGTTGGAATGGCCTGCGTTGTTTCTCCTCGGCGGCAGGTCAGTGGGTTAGACGGGAACCATCATGGGAGATTGGGTTCCGCTTTGCGCAGGAGAACGTGGAAGTCTGAGAGGGATTAGGAAGAACAGGAAGGATTCGATTGGGGATAGTTGGGGATTCGGTCTGATGCGGTAATGTAGATCTCGTTACGTATAGTAAGTAATACGGCACAGGCACCTACAGGCGCCAATCACGTTGCCATGTCGGCCAATATTGCGCAGCAGCCTGCAGCAGCCCTCGAATCCCTTCAAACCTTGTTCTAAACTTCCTTGCCAATCCTACCATTTTGCGCTTGCGCTGGCGCCCATCTATCGTCTGCTCATCAAAGCAAGGATTAGGAATCTCCATTGCCTTGCGCAAACCTGCCACAGCTCGGCTGTCTCCCAGGCGTCCGTCGGAAAATCGGCCTGTTGCCAATAATATCAATATTGTCTCGAGGAAGCTCTCGAGGAACGGCGGACTAAAATAACCGACCTGACTCCCCGAGCTCGTCATTGTTGCGCATCTTACAGGAACATCGTCGGCGGCTGAAAATCTGAACGGCGAGAGCGTATATACCGCCTAACTAGCAGTGTCTGGGGAGACTTTATACCATTGCAAACGCGCTCTCCCGAATTCGGCCAGCTAAATGTTTCTCTCCCATGCTCCTGTGACTTTGGTTCCAATGTAGTACGTGTTGCACTGCGCGTTCAAACTCAAATTCCAAAGAAAGTAATCTCTCAGATTCTTCCAAGCTTTTGCAAAAGGCGGAAAGATTCTTAACGCCGGTACCCATAGTATGAAAAGTGAGTGCATCGCAATATGGTAGGTTTTTGACGATCCATCGTTGGACGTGCTTCAACTCTGAGTAGCTGAAAGCCTTCCTCCACGGTGTATAATGCTCTCCGCGTAACCAACCAAGTGCAAGGCTATGCGAGGCGAGCCTGGCGAGGTCTCGATTCCAGGAGTAGGAGGCACCTGGGAAATTAAACTTGTTCTTGAAGTTGCTAGCGACAAAAATATTGTCGACCGTCACATACAGTTAAAGGATTGTCAGTTATGAGTTGGAATATGCTGTCTAGGGGTTATCCAGGTCTTCTAGATTTGCACACCGGCACTGGATTCCGCAGTCCTATCTCTTCTCTTCCCCTGCTCCCGCGATTTCCGGGAAGGGTAGATAGACTAGTATTCTACCGGTACCAACAAAAAAAACCTAGAGCTGAGAAAGATACTGAGAAAGATTGCAACAAGTACATAGTCGATGTTCTGTTCAATTTCTGCCAGTTGTAGTCTCGGATCTCATCGAACATTTCCCCAGAAAAAATTGAGCAGTGCCGCGTTGTCCTCATTCTTACTCGGAATTTGCTCGGAATCTTAGCAATTTCTCTCCGAGACTTGGTACCAATTAGTCGAATTATTGAATACAGCAGTATTACTTGCCATTGGGGCGAATTTGAGACCATTTCAATGGTACAGTTCCCTTCAACAATGGTTCTAGGGCGGATCTCTCATCAACGGGAATCACCGGGGCACGTGTTGCGACAGCGCACCGTGACCTGGCAATTACCGACTCCCGCTTTTCTCTCTCTTGTACTCACTCGTCATCCGACACGCTTGAAGTTGAACCACTGAAAAAGAAGTTCTATCACCTAATCGGAATGAAAGCATATTCTCTCAGAGACATTCCCCCGGAAATTCTCTCGGAAATCCTCAATTTCCTTGACCCTAAAACCCTCCTTCTATGCTCCTCCGTACGCTCATTGCTCCGTTGCTATTTGATCTGGCTAAGTATATGTTTCCAAGGTCTGTCATCTGTGGTATGACACCGTGAAAAGCTCTCCTGCACTACAATACATTCTCGAGCTATCGGCGGACGGTATGGTCCGTGGCACCTCCGTATTAGCACCCGCCGACGCACTGGAGGCGCTGTATAAGCGTCGCCAAGCTTGGCAAAACCTCGAGTGGACGTCGAAGACCGTTGTGGAAATCGATTCTTTGGCTTTTTGCCGCGCATACGAACTTGTGGCCGGGCTATTTATTCAGCAGCAGCAGGGATCGGATCTTCTTGCTATCTCGCTGCCCGATGTCGTGGATAACCCGCAGAATGCGAAGGTTACGCGTTCTGGTGGCATTGATCTCCGGGACTTTGAGGACTTTTCTATCGACCCGACCCAGGATTTAATGGTACGCTTCTACACGCCACCTGGCGAGATGGCGTTCCTAGAGTGCCGCACTATATCCTCGCAAGAACCCCATCCACGCGCTGTTCATCCCATCTTGAGATTTTCGCTCAACCGAAACCCAATCGGAGTCTTTTATATCCAAATCGTGGATGATGTTATCGGAATATTCTTTCCCGAGCTGCCATTCAGTTATACTCTATTCAACTGGAGGGCTGGGATCATCATTACCGTGCGTTCCAAAGTTTTTGTTGCGTCTTTTTGTCCTTTTTCCTACTTGCGAATAGGAAGTGGGGGATGAAGAAACCTTCGCTGTCCCCGTAGCGGAAATTCATTTGCTGTCTTCCCGCTCATACGTCTTCGCCCACGCATCATTTGACTCCGGATTCGAATCGGGACAGATCGACATTTTCACATTCGACGGCAACAGCACCAATTCTCCGGCCCTTGTAGCGACTCTTGGACTCCCGCCCCTCAATCCCGGCGTATTTATCACGAATATAATAATCCAGGCCGGACCGTTCTGTGCCAACCCCATCTCCGGGACGCCGTTCTCAAAATCCAACGAAAGGCGCATTTACATGTTCTTGATTTGTTACGGTGTTACGAATTGGTGTCGCCTATTCGTGAACTACCGCTGGTTGCATAACTACGTCGTTGATCATGTTCGCGAGAAAACTGGAGCCATCGTCGTACCCTGGAACGAGTGGGGTCCGCAAAACTCTCGCATGCTGCCCGGAGAAAACCATCAATGGAACAGGTTCGTTCGCGGTGTCCGTATTTTCGTGATCACTCTTTCACCGCCTCGTTATTAGACATGTTCACGGTGAACGCGTCGTTGTCCCCTGCGAAAACAGCAGATTCGTGCAAATTTATGATTTTGGCATCATTCCCCAGCGCTCGGCGCTTATACCACCACCGTCAGCAGAGTTCAAACTTAAAGTCAATATGCAGACAGAACCGACTACGCTCATGATGGACGGTGTTTTCAAGAATCTCGTGACAACATCCCTTCCGTATATGCATACGCTTCGCAGCTTGTTGGATGAAGAGCATGATTTGTTCCTCATGGATCAGGACCGAATCTTGGCCATGAATATTGTCGGTGGATTTTCTTTCAAAAAGGCTTTTGACTGATGTCAGTTTATGATGTAGGAGCCTTCCCTGAGCAATCAAATGACGATATATACATTTTGAAACCGTTCTCGGTTTGTGCCGTCCTACGTACGAGTTGCGAGCTACAATCAATGAAATGTCGGTCAAGAGACTATGTCGTATAGATCGTGCGATTGTGTTTATGAACAGCTTCAGATGATCCGTTTCAAACCGCCGGAACGTTCACCGAGGTACGGAAACTTGAGAAACAACCGAGGTGTTTTGAACTTTATTTGAAACTTACCGAGTTCCTAGGCCTGGTGCTATAAGAATGCCACGCGGCCTTCTCAGACCCCGTCTTCATTGACACTCGACAACCGATGTCCCCTACCTCTGTTCAAACATGGCTGATCACCGGTTGCTCAAGCGGCTTTGGCGAGGCCTTTGTTCGCCAGCTCCGTGCAGCGGGCGACAATGTCGTCGCGACCGGTCGAAACGCCTCCACCAAGCTCGCGCATCTGCAGGACACCGGGGCGAAGATCTTAGAACTCGATGTAACCTCACCAGCGTCAGCAATTGAAGTAGCAATCAAGGATGCATGGGACCTCTTTCCTGGCGGCATCGATGTTGTGGTGAACAATGCGGGATACATCGAGAGCGGCGCCGTAGAGGAACTCACGTGAGTGCTACTTCCCATCGAACACCCATCGAGGACGGCGATTCAACTCGATATGCAGTCAGGAAGACATGGACCAGTGTCTCCGAACGAACTTCCACGGCCCCATGAACATCACCCGCGCCTTCCTCCCACATCTCCGCGCCCGGGGCACTGGCACCCTCTTCTACGTCGGCTCTCAGGCCGGCTGGCACGGAGACCCCAGCGCATCTAGTTACTGTGCCAGTAAATTCGCATTGGAAGGTAACTGAGTCATTTGTATTTCGCTTCCCTGCGTACCATGTCAATTTAACCGTTCACAACGCAGGCGCCGTAGAATGCCTTGCGAAGGAGCTCGCCCTGTTTGCACCGCATCTCCGCGTTCATATCGTCGAGCCGGGGTACTTCCGCACCTCGGCCTTCAGCAATATCCGGCACGTCCCTGCTCGCGTGCCAGCGTACGCCGAGTTCAACGCCGCGACGCGAACGTTTGAGGCGAGTGTTGTAGGGAACGAGCCTGGTGACGCGGAGGAGGCGGTCAAACGTATGATTGAATTGGTTAAGGGCACGGGGATGGCGGAGGGGAGGAAAGTGCCGCTGCGCGTCCCCCTTGGGAGTGATGGGTGGGGGCGGATTAAGGAGAAGTGTGAGGAGATGTTAAGGATTTGTGAGGGATGGGAAGACGTCGCGAAAAGTACAGATTTGGCGCAGTGAGGGCAGGATAATCGAGCAGAACCTCGCCTGACAATAACATATCTTTATGCGGGCAATGTTGAAGGATTAGCAGGATTAGCTGTTCGTGCCCTCACCTATTTTTTTCTTGTGGGAGAGAACGAAGAGCCACATCCCATTGAACTCCACGAAACCAGAACTTGTATCAAATTCTTGGAATTTCTTTCGAGGTTCCATCCGCACTCGCGAGCTCAGTTTAGCGGATTACTAGCCTAGATGGCAGGCAGTGTCGCGTCGTCAGTACTTATATCCCGTCAGGTGACCGCGACGAAGGACTGCCAGTGCCGTTCGGGCCGTTGGCTGACAGCAAGCGCTCACAATTGAAACCACATCTTCTCAACATCTTCTACGCACCATACCGAGCCCCGCCATATACGGTTTCTTTTGCGGCATCCATAAAACATACAGCGAGCTGACCGGCTTTTGTAAATGCGTCCTCCGAGATCTTTTCGACGACGAATATTAATTCGTAGTACAGGGCCACAGGAAGGCCACAGGCTCAAGCTCGTCGTTATTGAGTGCGTCGCCTCCTTCTCACTCCCACTTCGACCTCATGATACCGCCTAGAATGCCTGGAAATGTCCTATTTAGCCAGGAAGAATTCACCTCTATTTTTTCTAATTCGACTGGGGCTTCCGACTGCCCTTCGCGTGTTCCATCGATGGGAATGGCTAGATACGACGAAATCTCTGACATCTCGCTCGCTTGTGCAGCGAATTTCCCGGGTAAAAAACCGGAGTTCGATTTTTTTTGGCGGCGAAGTTGGTGCCGATTGGCTTGACGCACCTGGAGACGCGAGGAGATACTCTCTCGAAGAACTGCTCCTGATGTTATATATGCCGGCGGTGTGACCTCGTCTGTGCGTCGTCGTTTGTGACATCCGACCCACAGACGATGCTCTTGATCGCGCCGCCCTTGATCCCTCGCTCAGGCCCCCAATGCACACGCACCGGCTTCAGTCCGCGCTATTGGTGGCTCAGCTGTGCTTTCTGGCGCAGGGTTTCCCCCAATTCACTCCTTGGTCTTGCGTCTGCGTGGATGCCCTTCAAGTCGTAACATGTTTTGGACTTTCTCCGCCCATTAGGACGACCCAGTTGACGCCGATTCACCCACATGGATGTCCACGCCCGCGACCACGACATCGACACTGGAAACTGCCGACTCGACGAGCAGCGCGCCCTCGATCTCTTCAAATGTCACGAAACTCCTTCGCCGTCCAGCTGGTGCTGCCCCACCTACTAGCTGATCTGCACGTCTGACGTGCTCCGCCCATGACCGAGGCTTCGTCAGCGCTTGCTGAAGCGCGAGGGCGGAACACGATGCCAAATCGTTTATGGGCTGCTCACAGCATCTGAGCGCCGAGATCGCCTCGAGCTGATACCACGCGATATCCTCGTGGCCCCTGCGGCCTGCGCGTCTGCGTCGAAGACGCACTGAGGAGCTGCTTGTGGTTTCCCAGCACGACCTCCCATAAGGACCACGCGGAGCCGCTACTCAGAAGCGTCAGCCTGCGGCGACGCCAGTCCCTGCTCGTGCAAGCGATACCCTCGTTATCGGACGCCATTCCCAGAAGAACGGCTCCACCACCTCGTCGTAAACTCCGCACGTAGCACCACACCTGTTCGTCAGACTCCCCTTCTCCACATGCGTACGCCCCGTTTCCGATGGCTCCACCGCTCCCTACTGCACCTCTCGCAAAGTGGCTCCTTGATCTCCATCTCCACCTCCATTGCGACCGAAAGCCCGCGCCTCACATCACGCAAAAGTACACGGACGCCAGCGCCAACGCGACGCGTTTAAGCGGATACGACCTCTCGTCCGCTGAGCCAACGCTTCGCTGCTATAGGACACCTCGTCCCGTACTGGGCAAAGCGGCGGTGAGGCTCTCGGATCGCTCAGTGCGGCTCTGATGTCAGCTGCGTTGTAGGCGTCCGCTCCAGGAAGAGGACCAGCGCACGCTGGTCCATGACTACATCCGCGGTCATCTGGTTTTTGTACGTTCGCATTCGACATTCCTTTGCCCGCGACCAACTCACGAATCTTGTCTTCTAGTGATCGAACGATGGATGCGCGCCTACTCGACGGCCTCAAAGCAGCGTTTCAAAATAAGGAGACGCCAACTACTTTACTTGATCTTCATCTCCTACGCTACCTATACCATGATGAACGCAATCTCAGGACAAGATAAATCTCGACATGCGTATGCATTCGGAATGGACTACAAATGTGGGTAGTACAGGCTAGTAGGAATGTGTTGTGGGGTGGTACAATGGAGTACGGATATGCTGTGGTGAAACACATTAGGTAATCTTGTACGCTGTACGTGTGGGGACATCGAGAGAAAGAGAAAAGAAGAGAAAATGAATATCTGTCTGGTCATCCTCGCCGCTCGCCGTCTCAGATGTAGTCGGGGCCGTCTGCTCCGCCGCTGGATTCGCTCGTCGCCCTCATCCGAGTCGTTGAAGGTCTGAGGCTTGGGGGGAGGGCACGCCACTATTCGTATCGTCGAACCGGACGTGCCAACGACGGCAACGTTATTGCTCATTCTCTCGGTCCATTGAGCTACTTGTCTCACTTGGCTGTCCCTTATATCGGGCCGGAGTTATTGTCACTGGAGAGGCGCGTTCCGGAGGGGCGCAGCGATGGAGGGGAGAATCGATGTGGGTAGGGGGCGGCGACAGCGGATGGCTATAGAATTGAAGTTTGAAAAGTGTCGCATTGACCATTAGACACTACAAAAGGCGGTCAGTCGGGCTGCGAGACGATCTAGTAATTCCGAGATATCTGCATCCGGAACAGCCGGCCTGCCTTGGACATCGCGCCAAATATTCCCTAAGGCTCTGAAAATGTCGTCCGACACCGCCCACTCGTCTTCCAGGAGGGACGCCAGCTCCCCGAATGTGGCGCAGCGGCCGACGCGTTCGTAGACATCACGGCCTATGCCGCCACGAGCTTCCTCCTGGCGTTGGTGATGGCGGCGCCAAGCGCTGCGCAAACCCAAGAAGACATCGTCGGGGTAGTTAGACCTGTCGTAGATATCTGCCAAGTGCGAGAATGAGGGTTCATGCATGGCGGAGAGAATGTCGTTCAATTCTGAACGAGGCGGGACCAGGGCATGGTGATACGCGAAGAGGGTGAGGATGGGCGGGCGAGAGCGTCGGTGGCGAGGCGGGCAGCGTCGGCGACCTGGTCGGCGTGGTCGGCTGCGGCGCAGACGGCGGCCTCCTCTGAGGAGTTGAGGGCGGCGTTGAGAGCTCTGTGCGCGTCCTCACGCTGCGCGTGGGCCTGAGCGAGGGCGGCTGGTGCTGACATCGAAGGTAAGGGTGTCGATGGGGGGGAGGTGAAGATGTTGCGGAAACCCACACGCCTTAAGTGGACTTTTGTATAGGGGTTACAAATGAAATGCGGATGACAGCAATGATGTCTTCTTTAAAAAACTAGAGCAACTCGGCGAGAAGGGCTACACCACACCCGCGACGAGGCCATTGGGATTCTGACTCCGAATCGCAAGCCTTACACGCATCATCAGCGATGCGACAGAAATGCAGAACAGGGCGACACACATATTGGCATAGAATGAGATGATAGAAAGCTGCGCACAGTGGCATTGAACCACTGCAAAAGGTGGTTTGTCAGACTGCGAGACAATCTAAAGATCGTCGAACGTACCTGTATCTGAGACACCCTTCCTGCCATTTGAAACCCGCCAGCAGTTCCTCATAAGTCTGAACAAGTCGTCCGGAACGCTGTGCTCATCCTCCATAATAAAGGCCGCCTCGCCGAATGTGGCGCAGAGGAAGAAGCGGCGGAGGGAAAATGAGAGCAGATTACGGGGACTTTGCTCCAGACGCTGATGGTGGCGACGCCACGCCTGGCGGAAGGACAACAGAACGGCGTGCGGGTAATTGAGACGGGTGTCAGCCAACTCGGCCAAGTGCGCGAAATGCTCCTGGTGCACAGCAGCCAGCAAGAGTGCCAATGTGTGAGTGGACGGCGTCGGCACGCCATGATACTCAAGGAGGGCAAGAATCACCGGCTGTGCGAGTGCGTCGGCGGCGAGGCGGGCGGTGTCAGCGGCATGGTCGGCGTGGTCGGCGGCGGCACGCGCGGCGGACTCGTCTGGGGTGTCGAGGGCAGCGGCGAGGGCTATGAAGGCGTCGTCACGCGCAGCGTATGCCTCAGCGAGGGCTGCGAGTTCTGACATCGAGGCAATGCGACATAGGCAGAGGCCGTACCTTTATGGACTTCAGTATAGGGTTTTGTAACGCTGATCTGTTACATACCTGTTTAACTCTCTCCTCCTCTGAACTGAACAGTTTGTACGCGATCTCTGGTTTCCCGTCGATTCTGCGCTATCCATAACATGCACATTGTGGATCAAGGCGCGCGGCCTCCGCCTTTCGACAGTTCTATCATCCAGTTAAACGGTGGACGGTCGCTAGATCTGGGAGATACGATCTCCCAGGATTGTACTAGTGGGCGGGGGACGCCAAAATTGTCAAAACAGCCACTGACTATGCTCGCGAATGTGGCGATTCCTGGGTTCTCAACCACCTCCCCAAGATCCCACACAGCGAAGAGCGGGAAGCAGAGGGCAATTCTCGCCTTTTGAGGCACTGCGAAGAATTTGAAGGCGAAGAACTTGAAGAATACCAATTCCGAGTTCTACGAATTTAGTCCAGGAAGAACGCCATCCGATTACGGACCTGACCACCGCGGCCGACTTGGGAGAAGCGTTTCGGGGTAAGTATATTCACCTGTCCGGTGTCCTCTTGAGCTAATAATCTTGTTTCTTTGGATCTTACCCACCTACAGGCTACTGATGGTTATACGAGCACCCTCGGATTATGCACTGCGACATCAGCCTCAATAACCTGATGTACCGCGAAATAGCTGGGAAGATTTATGGCGTCCTCAACGATTTCGATCTATCCGTCGTCCTCAGTGGTGACTTTGGCTCGACATCAAAGCAACGCACCGGAACCGTGCCGGCACTGGACCTCCTTGAGCCTGGCCCCCCTCCACCTCATCTCTATCGATTCGACCTCGAATCGCTGTTCTACGTGATGGTCATTGCGTCATGCTCCTATGAAGATGGGGAGGAGATCGAAAACCCGCCATTCGAGAGTTGGGTCGAGCTCGAGACTGAAGCTCTGCGCATCATCAAGAAAATAGTCTTGTTCTCGGATCCAGTTCCCGCCCCGACGTCGAGCTTCGTCGGCTTCAACCGCCTCAACCAGTCTCTTTCAAGACTGTTTGCGAATGGTTATCTGGCACGGAGCATTCATCAAGCACTTCCGTATACTTGTCCAGATCAAGCCGACCTTCCCTTCGACGACGATACTCTCGATGGCCACGTCACCTTTGATACATCCCAGAGGGTTTCGAAGGCGTATCTACCGCCTTCGGCCTGAATCATATTCACAAAACTGGGCGACAGTCGTTGGCCTTTCATGGACTCGGAGATCTTGATGAGATACGTTGCGTAGCTCTGCCGAGAAGCGAAACTGCGGTGACTTTCAGGATTCTTATCATGGGGGCGTGCATTACGGGGGGTGGCTTTTGGGACAACCGGCGCTGGTTCAGATGTTGGTGGTTGAGAGAAAGAAAGGCAAACAAAGAGCAATCAGGACGCGATATGATGGGATAAAAACTTGATTCAGTAATACAGGATCTCTCTTTGTCGACTTTACAATACTTTCGTTGCTTTCTTATCTGGGCGGTGGGCCCTTCGCTGTCTCCGTCTAAATGTAGATCGGGAGCGTCGGGTTGAGTCCCTCCCAGTCGGCATTCTGGACAAACTCCTTCTCGTCGATGAGGAAGTCCTGTGCACGATCCCTTCGTCAGTCCAAGGTGGGAGGAGTTTAATACAGACAGAGATACGCACCAAAGGACACTCGACAAGCGCACCCTTAATCTCCGAAAGCTGCTTCTTGACGCGTTCGAGCGGGATCCCAGGGACGACGTGCCCAGTCTTCACCTTCGGGACGTAGTTCTACATCGCGTCGCGTCATCAGCCAGTCACATTCATGCCGAGCACAACGCACCTCATACGCCTTCCAATCGCGCACCAAGTTCGTCGGCGAAGGGCGGAACACCTCCGTAAAGATCTCGCGGTTCCTGCGCGCCGTGGAGTGCCACAGCTCGAGCGTCGCATCGGACAGCGGGTCCGCGACGAGGAGGTCGTGCTCCGTGCCCGTCTCGTCGGGGTTGGGTGTCGGGGCAGGACGCATAAACGCGTCGGGCTGCTCGCTGCGGCCGCCGATGGACTGCGGCGGGATGAGGCCGAGGTGCTCTGGAGATATTCGTGGCGTCAGCATCATTAAGGTCCCAAGGGGGCGCCTCGACGTACCGCGGAACAACTGGCGCCTCAACGTCGCTGCAAAGCGCGCAACCCTGTACGGCTTGCCGTCCATTGTCGAGTCTATCATGTCCGTGTCTTCCACGACGAGCGCAATCTCCGAGTCCCCATCGCCCTTCTGGCTGCGGTCATTGAGGTTCGCGGAGCCCATCTGTACGAAATGTCAGCCACTACACTCTATTGGTATAAGTAGACGATACTCACAATGACGCGCTTATCATCCACAACCATGAGCTTCGTGTGGATGTACAGTAACTCTGAGACGTATCTGCAACCACACGGTCAGCGCTCATGCATCTTGTAAAGATAAGAGGGAAGAAACACGCACGCATCCAATTCCTCCTGCTCAGTCCCCAACCACTTCTCCTCAAGCAGCCCGGTGCGGTCAGACAGCATATGCTGCGCCACATTGTCCGCGACGTCCTCGTCCCCACGGACCGCTTTCGCAGCGGCCTCGAAGCGCTCAATAAGCTTGCGCGCTTCGTCCTCCGACTGGGGGATCGGGATGGTCTCGGTCTTGGGGGGCGTCTTGTCGGAGACAACGACCGATTCCGTGGTCGCGACGGGGATGTTGAGAGTCACCTGCGGGTCAAGTTAGAAGATGAAGAACACGAGGAGAAGCGGCCAACCTCCTTCTGGGTGCCGTTCGAATCGTCCCCGACCCACTGCCGCGCTAGCGCGACCTGTGCCTGGAGGTACTTGACCCCGCCCTTCTGCTCGATCTCCTCGATGTAAGTCGCTGCACCAACCATCAGTGCTCAGAAGGACACCACGGCACCGAGAAGACTCACACATCGGCGCATTGATGCGGTCGTACGCACGCAGGTGGTAGAAGCGGATGTAGTCGAGCCTGTCGGGTGCGGCGGGTTATAAGACGCGTAACCGCCAAAATGGATAGCCAAACACTCACGGCTCGTAGCCCGCCTTGCGAATCTCCTCATAGATGGAGTGCCCGCCGCGGTTGATCGTGCGATACTGCGCCGCCATGATAATCTTGATCGAGCCCTCGTCCTTAATGTTCCCTGCGAAGCCGGGCACCTCCGGGATCGTGACGATGACCTGCAGAGTAAGGTGAGTACGGCCTCAAATGCTCGTGTAATGAAGGGAAGATGTCCACCTGGAACTTCTCATCCGCCTTGGCGGCACGCACGATGCGCTCCACCAGCGCGCGCGCAATCTGGTTCTTCACTTCGTCTTTATCGTACGTGCTGGAGATACTATAGGGAGACGAGTCAGCCAGCGAGCGTGTGTGGGTTAGCGAAATGTATGGGTGTGTGTGAGGTGGCGACATGTAAGTATGCGCGTGTGGGAGACGAGCATTTCGGAACGGAAGAGGGAGGAGGAGGTACGCACAAGAACTGGTTCTCGATATAGATGAAATGCTCTGCTTCCGAGATGAGCTTGATGTCTGTGTACCAGGTCAGCGAGCAGCTCGTTGGGTCTCGATACACCAGTAGTAATAGAAAAACGGATGGGGTGGGCATGAGAAGAAGTCGTCAGACCATCCACAACAAGCACCTACTGCTCGCCGCACGCCTCCCCACGACCGGCACCCACTGCCTCCTTGGTCTCGGGACGCCCGCTACCTCCCACACCAGCATCCCCACGCTCCAACGTAGTACACTGCGACAAGGCATCCGCAGAACCCACACGAATCCACACCCAAACAGCTCCAGTACAAACCAAAAGCAAAGGTGAAACCGAAAAACATGTCCAGAAAGGAACTCACAAGCATTCTGGATACTATGCTCCGTAAGGACGCCATGGCTCCAGTCGCTCACGCTGCGCACGACTTGGACGTGCATGCCGGGGTTTTGTCTGTTTGGAGGGTGAGCATCGGAGGGGGGGAGAAGTAAAGAAACAGGGAAGAGGAAATAAAGGTGCAAGTCAAGGAGACGCAGGACACAGTCGTCCGCTTGCCTAGGCTCCTCCTACTGCACCGGTCCGGATACACGTCTCTCCCCGGCCACGAAACACCTCTGCCGAGGCTGAAACGAACGAGCAGAGCGTCCTGCATTGTCTCACCGCTACAACCCAGCCCCGCCCACCAAAGGGACTTCCGAGAGCGACACCACCCGCACCTACACCCGCGTTGCATCTACCGACCTTCGCAACGACAGCTCCAGCCGCTGAAACGACGAACGACGAGAGCTGTGCCGCAGTCTCTCCACCTCCACCTCCACCTCCACCTCGATTTCAAGAACCAGCGTCGTTCTCTCCCCCAACTCCTCGCTCGCGCCCCAAACGCCCCATTCACATCCACCTCCCCACCAAGCCTCCCCGCCCCAAACCTCCAACGGACCAACGCAACGAAACGAAACAAAACGCCTCAACCTCAACCTCCAACGAAACACAACGAAACGCCCCAACCTCCAACTCAACTGAACGAAAACGAAACCCAACTTACCTCTCCGCATACCCCCTATCCGGCTCCTCGTCCTCAGCCGGGTACCCGAGCCAGCGCTGCTTGTAGCGGTGTCCCATCGCGTGCCACGTCTCGCGGTGGGGGTGGCCTGTATGGGGTGGGGGGTTAGCGAGCGAGCGTGAGGAGGGTGTGGGGTTAAGTGGAGATTGGAGTGGATTGGAGTGGATGGGACGCGAAAGGGAACACAAACGGGAACGTGGGGGGCGGGGGTTAGCGAACGTGAGGAGGGTGTGGAATTAAATGCAGAATGGATTGGATGGGGAAGGGAACGGGAAGGCCAAGACCGCCACTCACGCGCAACAGCCTCGTTCGGGCCCGCCTCGATGTTGTGCGGCAGCGCCAGCCAGACGACCTCCCTATATTATATAAGAATCCGTTAGCGTGAGCACTCGATAGCCATGGGCATAGTAGAGAAGAGAAGAGAAACGCCCACTCACGCCTTCTCGCGATACTTCCGCTTCTTGATCTCATTCCACCGTTCCACAAAGTGCTGCACGATGTCGAGCACGACAGGGCCCGTGAGCGTCATGTGCACGTCGTGCCACGGCATGCGCGCGGACTCGAGCGAGGAGAGCGTGTTGGAGGCGTAGTTGTAGACGTTCTGGAGGGAGTGTTAGGTCAGTATGAGAGGGGAAGGGAAAAGGTGCGCACCTGGAAATCCAAAAGACGCGCATTATTGTAGTCCTGCCCCGGGAACAGCGTGAGCGAGAAATCCGTCGGGTGCACGTCCGCGAGGGGGTGCGTGTGCGTGTCCTGTGCGGCGGCGTCAGCACTTGAGGTTTACAAACAAGACGACCCACCCATCGCCCAAAGCAGATATCCAGCCCGCCGATGCACGCATAGTGGTTGTCAACGACAACCACCTTTTCGTGGTGCGACCAGAACTCGACCGTGTCTGCGCCGATTCCAATAAAGACATACACAGACAGATAATGAAAAGGACTCACCCTTGGATCCAATATGGTCCGGGTGCCTCAGGCACACGATATTCGGGTGCAGCGCCTCGAGCGCGCTCTTGGTGTGCTTCGAGGACATGGACATGGTCTGTGTGACCTCCTTGTAGACGATGACATGGATCTTGACGCCCTGCTCGGCCTTGCGCTTGAGGAGACGGTCGAGGCGGTACTCGGGGTGGAACGCGGGTGGGCGACGCAGATACATCTCCGGGGTGAGCCACCAGTCCTGCGCAATTATTTATTCTGTATTGCTCGTTATGCATTTAGTAGACCGCGGCTGACCAGGATGAAGATCGCCTCGCGCGCGCTGTCTATCATCTCGGACAGCGCCCAGAAGTAGTCGTGTCCGTCGACGTGCCTTCTCTCGTCTCAGTAAACGCAAAACCACCCGGAAATGACCCACCATTTGACGAAGTTACCGTTGCGCTCTGCCGCAAAGCTATCGAAGCGATGGCTGGCGTTGATCTCAGCACGGATCGCATCCTGTCTCTTCTCCTCTGGGTCGTCGTGGCGGCCTGCGCACCCCTCCTATTAGCTTGCAATCCTCATTTCGACTTGAAGACCTACGATTCGGATTGAGAATACCAATGGCCTCGTCGCGGGCGTGGTGCAGCCCTTCGGGGACCTTTTCGACGAGCTGCTCTAGTTTCTTGAAGAAGCTCATGGTGGTTGTAAGGAAAGGAGTTGTTGTCAATCACAGCGCGCATTCAATCAGCTAGCTATAGATTCGAGCCACGTTCGTATCTCCGCCGTTCATCGCCTCTCACTGCCTCCGATGGATCCTAAAATGCTCCTCCGTCGCCGACGGCGACAAGATGGGACCGACGTTGGGGCTCAGGATCGCGGTCACCTGAGCTCAGAAGGGCGCGACTCGCGCAACGCGATTTAGCTCATGTTTGTCGAGATCGTTCCAGATGCGACACCCCAGAGCCTCATTGACAAGCACCTATCACCCTTGACTTGCAGTCTGTTACCTCGCCTCAATGTCAATTACAAACAGCAGGAATTAATCTACATCTGGACGATCTTTGCAACTCACGCTACTTGGGAAATGTGAGACCTCTTAGAGACTCGGAAGCGCGACGGAGCATCAAGAACGGGAGGGATGTCGGCCCCGAGTCGTTGACATTGACATTGACACCGTCGCGTTCGTGCTGACGTTGTGAGAGACGAAGACTGAGTGCCAAGCAGATATGTCGGCGGACAAGTGTCAAGAGAGTGCGGCGTGCGTGCGAGAACTGGACAGACGAGTTACGAGTGGGCGTAGGTCCGTGCGCCGAGTCGAGGAACAGATGTGCTGCCTGCTCGACGTGCTAAAAGACTCATTAGTGCGAATTCGAAAGCAGCGAAAATAAAAGAGAGAAAGGTGAAAAAAAGGACGTACGCTACATATCGGGCTTAAAATCGAAGTCACTAACGCGCGAGCTCCTATATGGTCACCGCCGACGACGCCGAGGTGAGGGGCCCGAATAGAGTAATCGTCGTGCGGCGGCAGCACGGGAGAAGACCTTGAGCACAGTCGCTGGCTTGCTGCTGGGGTGCCGGGGGTTAACTGTGGCCGTAGTGCTGCATGCGCCCGGAAGAGCGGTTGGTGTTAGTGTGGGTGTGGGTGTGGGTGCGGGTTGTCGGGATGACGAGAGGGAGTCGGGGAGTTCTGCATTTGCGTTAGTATCACCAGAAAATGGATGAGAGGAGAGAATAGGCATGAATACAACCAAGAGAAAGGTATGCGCAGAAGTGAAAAAAGGTGGCTGAGAAGCCGAGGCTGGATAGAGGAACGAGGAAGCTCGAGTGGAGCTCCAACGACGGGCAAACGCCCGTAGCCATTGATTCCCAGTAAGGAAAGCAAGCTCTCAACTAAAAGGCGAGGCAGTCATGAAGGAGCACACACGTCCGACATCATGTACCGGAATCGGGGACGAAGAGGAGAAAATGACCGAGACCGAGATCGCTCGAGTCCATCGACGATCATGTTAAAGAAGAAACAGAAGCATGAATAGCGCGCCAAAAACAAGAACATCCACGCGCGAAAGAACGATTAAGGCCATGTCCATGTTTCGAACGCCTTCAGCACGGCTGGGAGATATCATCCAAGAGGGTGGGCGAAAGAAGACGAAGATATGCAAAAGAGAGCACCCGGGACGAAAGACGCGTCAGTGACTATCGGTACCGTCTGCTGGGCTATGTTGAGGACATCCTGGACGCCCGAGAACAAAAACCCCCGGAAAAAGTTCCTGAGGACTGGACTCCATAAGTATCCTCCACCAGACGACGACAAGGCGGGTCCTAGACGTCCCGGAAACATCCAGCTGAAGGCAGCCTCCCAGCAAGGGGGTACTTTTTTGTGAATGAAGGAACATACGTCGGTTTTTGTTTTTTCCCGAGTTTGGCTGAACCAACCAACCACGTCATACCACGTGACGTCCATATAAGGCAATGATGGCCCACGCCGTCAGCTTTCAAGTGCCGCTCGTTCTGTGTTCCAAGGCCAACGACGACCGGCTGCCTCAGGCACCGCAAGAACTTGAATACTATGTTTATCTTGGTTATCCAGCTTTATATCCCAACACAAAAGATTTTTTTTCTAGAAACATCGGGACAAAATTTAACTAATACTTATTACTGCTTCGCGACGCGCCGAGGCTTGGAATGAATCGGACCATCATCCACTGGTCTGGATAAGCAGCTTGATGAATTCTCACTCGGTACATACAAGACCCGCTGGCCCGTACATTGTGGTCGTCATCGTGCAAAAAATTTGCGCTTGATGGGCTTGATGGCGGCAGAGCAGTCAAGTTGGCGCGTGATTTTTTGCACGTCATACTACCGATTCGTGAGGAAAACTACAGTGCGACTGCAGTGGGCCTACTACTAGCCTACTAGAGACATTCAAAGACCATGTTGATACCAAATATGCCATTATAAGCTGTTTTCAAGCTGGAAAATTTTCCTACTGGAAATTTTTTTTACGGACCTGGCCGGCCAACCAACCACCCAGGGTCCGGTCCGGCATTCACGGGCCGGCACCCCCTTGCCTCCCAGAGAAGGAAGAAGAAGAAATCCGGACAGTAAGCCATCACGCTTGCAACAAAGTACGAGAAAAAAGACAGAACAAACGCGATAAGTACTAAGGACTGAGCGAAGAGGCGAGCCTAAGATACGATCCTTCTTAGAGAGGAAACGAAAGAAGTTCAAGATCTGCCACGGTGTGCGGGTTTGAATTGCTCTCGAGGGTGGGAGGCCGTATTTCAAAGAGGGACAATTGCGAAAGTGGTGGACGGCGGAAGAATGGTTTGACGTGCCGATTTGGTGCCGATCACAAACAAGTGCACTGAGTCTCTTTCACGAATCACCACTAGGGTGCAAAACTCTGTTACCATTCCCAATGACATTTCAACTAGAGCGCGCGCAAACAACTCGGGATATGTAGAAGAAATTGTGGTAGCTTCTGATCGTAGCAACTTCTATAAATGGGAACTGACACCTGGGGAGCCTACGAAAAGTTACGACAGGCTTCTAGAAGATGGTTTTAGTTGGGTAAGTAAATAGCGTCTAAGTGAGCGTGCGGAAGGCTAACCTCTGGGTTCTATTAGGTCGCGTTACGGTTCTTACTCGGCCCAATCCGTAAGTCCCCTTTAGGAAATGTCCCATTTCGGTAATGCCTCCGCCAGACCCTCTGCAAAACTCAAAAACACAATTACAGACTGTATTCAGACGGAATACGTTACACAAGAAGTAGTACAGGGTATTATGCTACAAGGAATGTATTCATCTACAGAAATGACAATATACAATAAAAAGAGGAGTGAGGCAGAGGGTGGTAATACAAAAAAATAATGCGGGCCCTGCATGTTATTCTCCAGGGCAGTCGCGACAGTGGTGGCCAGCACCTCGGGCAGAGGGAGGCGAGCAGGGTGTTGAGTCAAAACCCGGGGGCAACACAGACATCGTGCGCACGGAGGATGCAGGCGCAGAGGGTGCGGGTGCGGAGGGTGCAGGCGCGGAGGGTGTGGCGCGGAGGGTGCAAGTGCGGAGGGTGCAGGCGTGGAGGGCGCAGGTGGTGCTGCGCTGCAATGAAGGGGGTCGGGCTCGGGGACAGGCCGATCCCTATCCCCACCACTGGGCTGGGGCCTGCGACAGCCTGCGCGCTGAATAGGTTCCCCCCCCCCCCCCCGCGTGCAACATCAGGAACCAAGAATGTCGACGGCTGCCCGGCTTGCAGGTGCGGTTTGACTCGCTGCCACTCTCGGCCACGGCTTGACGACATTTCCTGGGGCGGGGACCTGCACATTGTTGGTGGTAGATTGCGCGGAGGGTTGCGACACAGAAGGTTGTGCAGGGCGAGGGGCAGTGGGGCGGATCGTGCCGGGGATACTTCTGCGGCCGGGCGATGCGGTGGTCCTCGTCAGCTGGCCGCTTTCCTCCTGAGCGCGGGCGAGGTCATCCTCGTCTTGATACTCACTCGGTGTGAGTCGTCTACCTCGTCTTCAATCGGGACATCGTGGCCGTATCCTCATTCTTCACGGTCGCCTCGGTAGAGGGTTTCACCTTGGCGGATGCGGAGGGTTTGGTAGATGTGGAGGGTTTTCAGCGTCCAAAAAATGGAGGTGAGTGATTTGTGAAAGCAAAAGTCCTGGGTTCTGACTCCACACTCACAAGGCGCACGTCGTCTAAGATGCACGTCGAAAGACGCGCTTTTTGAACCTCGGCGGAGGGTATGGAGGAGGTTCCTTAGTACAGAAAAAGAGCCTCTGCAAACTGAAAGTCAGTGTTCGGTTAGGGCAGATGTTGGACACTGTACACTTATAGTGTGACGCCGTTGGAGAGGTGCATTTTGGGATAAACCGGGCGCGATGAAAACACGCGAGGAGCGAGGTGGAGGGAGGAAGAGGAAAGGCGGTGGGCTGTGCCAGGTCATATGACCTCTGCGCTGGCCGTACCGCGTACCCGGTACCGGCGTACCGCACATCTCTGACACCCTCCGTCCCAGCCTCCGACCCCTCCGCCACGCACCCTCCGCAACCCTCCGCCATCGGCTAACACGTAAGATCGGCGGCGGCGCTGGGGCTTCCATCAACCAATAGCATGCATTATAACGGTTAGCCCAGAACTTTTTTTTTTCCTGGCCACCCCGGTAAGCAGTTCTGTGGATCTCAAGTGCGGAAACCCTTCATTGATGTTGCCCCAGCTCGAATATTTTTTCTTTGTATTTTAATTCAGAGGTATATCTTGCGTACATGTTTGAGCCCGAAAGGTCGCCTTAATGTAATTAGCTTTCATACCTCTACAACCATCTCGAATATGGGTCAATGTGCTATCCACCCCAGGCAGAGTGCCAAGGCCGCCGCAAAAAGAGGACAAGTGAAGAAGTACTCACAGACACCGCAGTGCGCCCTCATTTATCGTCTTCCATGTAAATCAGCCTGTTTTAACGAATCTCCTATTTTAGTCGTCGAACGACTAGAGCGGAGGGGAGAAAATCTCAACACCACCAGAAGGGAGCGAATAATACCGCAGATGGTTCCGCCAAATGCCCCTCGCGCTTTTGAGATCTCCCCACGCCCACCACCTACTTTCAAGAGTGGTACAACGCACCACTGCCCATGCATGAGCACCTCTGCCGGAGGCTCTGCGCTCCCATGACGCCGTGGGACAGCGACCTCGGAACATCCGCAATTCTCAGCGGAGGGTGGAGCCTTTGGAGAAGGAAGGTCGCAATGTTGCGAACTCTTATTTTACTGCTGGAGAATAGTGACAAGGCTTTTGATTTTATCCCCCTTACCACAGCTCCCGGAACATGCAATGCTCGATCATATATCCTCCTCCTTCTATCTGCAATGCCTCGGACAATATATCCATTGGATTACTTGAGATTTTTAGAATGAAGCAAGCTTTTCAATTATAAAAGAAGAACACATATTTATTTGAGTTACAAAAACATCGAGAGAGCCTACATGATCAAGAGAGTCCGTATGTATACGCAAAAGTGATGTCGTCGGCGGTATGTATTGAAGAAGGAAGAAAGAAAAAGCAGCGTCCTTGCGAGTGTGTGCACTGTCGTGTGGCTGAAAAACCCGTAAGCTCTAACCCAGCGAGTTCGGAATGGTGGGGCTGCGCACCGCCGAGATGGGAATCGAGGCGTCTTGACTGATTGTGGTCGCGGCTTTGCCGAAGGTAACGCATGCCCGCCGCGCACCCGATGAGAACAGTAGCGGCGTTGGCGTTGATGGAACTGGTGAGCAAAGAAACAAAGAGGACGCCCAGAGCGAATTGAGGGCACAGAAACGGAGAGCACGGACGGAGCAGACGCTGCGCCTGCGGAGGCAGAGGGTGGTGCGGAGGATTTGGTGGAGGGTTCAGGGAATACAGCGCGAACGCATACGAGGTATGGGAGTGTACTGCCGATCCCCTGCTGTTCGACATCACAAACTTCTTCAAGACGGTTGAGGGCATGCGTGGGCGGTGGGCGGCGCAGGCAGCTGCGAACAGCGAGGCGGCTGCTTCGAAGGGCGTTAGCACACCGGTGGAGGCTCCCAAGAAGGCGGCGGTGGAAGATACGCAAGTGTCCGTGCTAGTGCAACGTGCAGGGTTTTGTTTATGCGGTGGTGCGGAGGGTTCGGTGGAGGGTGGGGTGCAGCGGAGTGACTGAGGGCTCCTTGTCGATACATGTGGGAAGAGATATTGAATACCACTCACCCAGCCAGAAACCACAGCGAGTCCTCGAACAACTGGCCGCCCTGGTTGCCGTCGGGACTATCTGCGGAGGTTCCGCATCCACCCATTCCGTGGCGTCTCCAGCAGCGTGGCGTCTCCAGCAGGCTGAGGCTCGATTGGTAGCCTAAGTCGCGACGAAGAGGAGGCCACAGGTTCCAGTTGTTCCAGTTGTGGACAGGGAGGCGCGCGTCAAGTCGTATGCGAACCTCCGAGCTTGATAGCGTGTCCAAGGGAAAGCCTTGCAGGCTCTCTCTTGCAGGTATTCCGGTTCTTGAGGGGAGTGGTGAAGGAGCAGCCCATGGGTCCTCGCGATGCTGGCCTGTCCGCTCTTGTAGAGGGCTTCGGGAGGGCGCCATTGCGAAGACGGCGGGAGGAGGAGAGGCACGCCGCCTAACTAAATGGGGACATTACAAATAGAAGCACGAGAAGGCCGAGGTTCCGCGTCCTCGGCCTCACTTAGACATTTTACTCTTACCTAGATAAAATGCTCTTCTAGACGCTTGCCGTACGCTTGCGGTAACGTTTCGTAGACTCCTGGGGTGGGAACTGACCACTGTGGAGGCCAGGGTGCAGGGAGAGCCATATGAACTGGCTGAGGACGGGGGATGGAGAACCCGGAGTCTGCATGGCCAGGACGGACAAGGAAATAAGTAGGTGGCGCCTTGCCCTACAACAAACTTTTCCATACCTGCCTTGAGGGGCCCGCACCGGTCTTCGAAAGCCCTCGCCGCTGCCCTCGACACCCAAGACGAGACCGCCGCCCGCCGCGCGCCGCCGCCGACCACGCCGACCAGGTCACTAGGCTACCGACGCGGCCGCCCGCCTCGCCGCCGACGCACTCGCCCAGCCGGTAGTCGTTCTCGCCCTTGTCCACTATGACGGCGAGCTAACCCCGTCTGAGACTGGATGAGAAATTTCAGTATTCAGAGGCCATACAAATGCATAATGCATCTGCAGTGCCAACGGTAACATCGCGTCGTTGATATCCGTTGGATCACCTGGAAGTCCGACGAACTCCGATATCTGCTGTTGTACACCGATTTTCATGTACGCCGACGTGGGCCGTTCAGCTCCAAAACTATTTTCTTCCAAAATCTGCCCGGACATTTTGGGTCCGGAGAAATCAGGCTTTCTCGACGCATATCATTGAGCCGCAGCACTGCGGCACTGCCATTGACCATGTATAAAACCCCCCACTCCCAACGACGTCTCCTCAAAAATGGTTCTACGACTAAGCAAAATCTTGGTAGTGGCAGCAGCAATACTGTCCGCCCGCTGCCAATCAGCTCCCATTATTGATCTTGGCTACGCGCAATATCAGGGCGTTGTCTCTGCGGCCAACATTTCTCAATTTCGGGGGATTCGTTATGCAGCGGCGCCACTTGGTCCGTGATTGCTCCTGACCTCGTTTCACCGCGACTAAGCCTATAGCGACAGGTGATCTGCGTTTCCGGGCCCCTCAGCCTCCAGCGAATGTAACCGGGGTGCAGCAGTCCACGGTCCCACCGCAGTGCTTTCAAGCGTCGAATGGACTCTCTCGACCAATCCGTTAGAAACTCGTGCTGAGCCTGTAGAGCTCAGCTCGGCAGAGGATTGTTTGTTCCTCAAGTGCGTTGAACTTCGATCTTGCGAACACGGTTCAATATTTATTAACTTGCTTCACAGCGTGTTCTATCCGAGTGACGCCGCGGGTACTCCTGTTGAAAAGCTTCCCGTGGTGGTTTGGATACATGGTGGAGGGTGCGTTTCAAAATTGGCTCTCCCATCAATGAATGAACATCTGTGCAGATATGTTTCGGGCGAAGCCAGCGTCTTCGACGGGGAAGATCTTATCAATCAAAGCAACAGGGGACTTGTCGTAGTTACCATTCAGTATCGTCTCGGCCTCTTTGGTGCGTACATTCCTCACCATCCAAAACATTCTCTGAAGTTCAATCGCCAGGGTTCCTCCCGGTGCAAAAGTGAAGGCGAATGGAGCTTTGAATGCCGGACTGCGTACAACAATTTCATTCGAGCTCGAAAAATATTTTAACAACGAAATCCCTCAGTTGATCAAGACTTTGCACTGAGATGGGTCAACAGACATGTACGTTTTCCCGTCCCCGATGTCTTTTTCTACCGCGATTTACGTTCTTCGAAGATAGGAAAATTCGGCGGAGATTCATCAAAGGTCACGATCTGGGGAGAATCCGCAGGTGCGTTCCGGCTTCTTGCGCAAAGGAGCCTTATGTACGGCCATTTAGGCGCGGGATCTGTACTTCAACATGTCGTGGCCAACAACGGAAGAACCCAGCCGCAGCTCTTCCGAGCCGCAATTACCAGTTCAACATTCCTCCCATCGCAGTACAATTACAACGATCGCATTCCCGAAGTGAGGAACTAAATTTGCCCGAGTGCCACGACGTTCCCTGATTCATCCACAGTTGCTATTCAGCGAAGTCGTGGCTCAAACCAAGTGAGCAGTATGGCTGACGTCGAGCAGAGTTCAATAACCTTCCACGCAGTTGTTCGGCTTCCGCCGATGCAATAGCTTGTTTAAGGGCGGCCGATGCCAATGACTTGCAAACAGCCAACACTCAGATCAGTAGCGGAGCATTCTGGGGGACGTATTTATTCGTGCCCGTCGTTGATGGCTCTTTCATTACGCAACGGCCCACACTGTCCCTCCTAGAAAGCAAAGTCAACGGGGTCAGTGTTCTGATATGTTCTTTGCAAATCACAGGTTGAACTTCCCCGTTTAGGACGCACTTTTAGCAGTTACGAACACATTTGAAGGAACCGACTTCGTCGATCAAAGTACCGGAGCCACGGCCAATGCAACCCAGTACGCCCTGGACCTATTCCCGAAGTTTGGTCCTGTGCAGGCGGACAAAGTGGGCGAATTATACGCTGGCTTGGGCACGCCGTTGTTCCAAGAAAATGCAGTCCAAGGAGAATGTGCGTATCCCTTTGATCCTTGGGAGTGCGCATTCAAAACGAGTCCGCAGCGATCTTCATTTGCCCGACCTACTATCTTCTCAATGCCTTCGCTGGACGTTCTTTCAAGGTGCGATAACACTCGAATTGGCTATTTCTTATAAATCTAATTCCATCCCACCAGGGCGAGTTCGCGATTCCGCCTGGACTGCACGGCGACGACCTGTTGTACTACTGGTCCCTACCCGGGTACACTCCACCATTCCAAAACACGGACTTCATCAACGCATTTGCGCAGAGCTTTACGGCGTTCGCGATCTCGCTTGACCCGAACGTGAAAGTCAGCCCAACTATCACGCCGAGGTGGGACAAGTGGGCGCTGGGCCACACAGAGATGAATTTCAACGAGACGGCTGGGGAACCAGTCGTGGGGCCTGTGAAGACCTCTGATGCCCTGCTTGAGCGGTGCCAGTGCGTTTTATATCTGTGTGTTAAGTGTGGAGTTACTGAGATTTCTTCGAACAGATTCTGGGACAGTGTAGGCAGCCTGACTGCGCAGTAACGGTCTTGGTTGTCCGCGTCTGAAATCGTATACGAACGAATTGCAACTTGTCAGCCTCTCACTCTCACTAACAGCGATATCTCTGTTTTCGGTTCAAGACATTGGCAGCCCGGCTCCCAGCATGTTTGAGGCTCTTTTCGCGGTGAATTCTTTCCGGGCGCCGTCGGCACCTATGTACAACAGCAAGCAGAGCTCCAAGTCGGTTCAATTTCTCTGTGCATTGAGGCCAGAGAAGTAAAGCAATTTAATAGCCTGAGCGCGAGAACCGCCAATCAGTCGCTCGGGGTAAAAATGTGGGGCGTAAATGTATACCGTTCACAAGAGTCGGTGTAGCTGTCCACACGGTTTTCGGTGTGCCGCAGCGGGTGTCAGAATTTAAAGCGCTCGCCCTCGCGGTCGTCGACCATCACCCAAAGCCATATTCAACGAATGTTTGTTAGATATTCCGTGCACAAGGTTTGGGAGTGAAAGTTGGTTGAAATCAGAAAACTGACCGCATCACTGTGATCATTGATGGCGGATGCGCAACGTCGACGCTCTCAAGTCGGCCGCAGTGGTCAGGTCCCTGGTCCGTAATCGGATGGAGTTCTTCCTGGACTACAATTCGTAGAGCTCGGGATTCGTATTCGAGTTCTTCAAGTTCTTCGCAGTGCCTCGAAAAGCGAAGCTGGGGAGAATCTGCCTCTTCTTTCTCTTCGCTGTGGAGGATCTTGGGGAGGTGGTTGAGAACCCAGGAATCGCCACATTCGCGAGCATAGTCGGTGGCTGTCTTGACAATCTTGGCCTCAGACATTCCGTTCTCGGGTCCCCAACTGCACTTCACGACCACGTCCTTGGATTCCATCGTTGCACGAGAAACACAGGTCCCCCGCCCACTAGTACAATCCTGGGAGATCGTATCTCCCAGATCTAGCGACCGTCCACCGTTTAACTGGATGATAGAACTGTCGAAAGGCGGAGGCCGCGCGCCTTGATCCACAATGTGCATGTTATGGATAGCGCAGAATCGACGGGAACACCAGAGATCGCGTACAAAAACTTGTTCAGTTCAGAGGAGGAGAGAGTTAAAACAGGTATGTAACAGAGTCAGCAGTTACAAAACCCTATACTGAAGTCTATAAAGGTACGGTCTCCTCCCATGTCGCATTGCCTCGATGTCAGTACTCGCAACCCTCGCTGAGGCATACGCTGCGCGTGACGACGCCTACATAGCCCTCGCCGCTGCCCTCGACACCCCAGACGAGTCCACCGCGCGCGCCGCCGCCGACCACGCCGACCATGCAGCTGACGCCGCCCGCCTCGCTGCCGACGCGCTCGCAGAGCCGGTCGTTCTTGCCCTCGTTGAGTATCATGGCGTGCCGACCCCATCCCCCCATACATTGGCACTCTTGCTGGCCGCCATGCACCAGGAGCATTTCCCGCACGCCGTTCTCTTGTCCTTCCGCCGGGCGTGGCGTCGCCACCACCAGCGTCTGGAGCCAAGTCCCCGCAATCTGCTCTCATTTTCCCTTCGCCGCTTCTTCCACTGCGCCACATTCGGCGAGGCGGCCTTTATCATGGAGGATGAGCACAGCGTTTCGGACGAGTCTTTCAAAGTTATGAGAATCTCCTGGCGGGTTTTACGTGACATGAAGGATGTTCCAGACCAAGTAATTTATTAGCCTATCTTAGGTTATGGCTGGTCCAGACTAGTGTTGCCGCGAGGTGAGGTTGATGCACCTCAAGGTGACCCGCCATCAACCTTGGTGCCTTGAGGTACCTCCGAGGTCATACCCATAAAAGGAAGATAAGTGTCCCACGGTCTCCCGGCTGCTCGTTTTATTCTCTCTAGACTGTCCTGCGGGCTACAAGTACCTGCAAAGGGTTCAGCAGTATATGCATACCATTTAGAACATCAGTAAAATTCAAAAGCAAGTGTTTTATGCTTTATCGAGCCATAACACATAGTAAACATTGCAAATGAGGTTAAGTATACTGTAAGTTGAGTAGTAACTATTGCATTCAAGTTGGGTAGCCAAAAGAAATTGGCATTCCAAAGTATTGACACATTCTTGAGCCTATTTGTATATGGCAGGCATACCTGAACTTCCCGAGTGCAATATGCGTCGCCCCGAAAGCAACCCCCTCTCAACCTCCTGCACAGTTGCTGAGTAATTCCCGACATTGTAATTCAGAGCCGATGTGCCAAACCTAAGACAGAGCAGTGAGGGGATGGCGGTAGAGGCGGACAGCATTGAGGATGGTGAGCGGGAGCAGGCGCGACGCGACAGTCACTCCGGCAGTCACACCATCTTAGTATGGAAATAGCCTGAAACGGTAGCTACGGCCTCGAGGTGCCTTGAGGTGGGCCGAGGTGATGTGACCTTGAGGTGCCAAATATGGTAATGGCACCGAGGTGAGGTCACCTCACCTCCGAGGGCCTCGACCTCGCGGCAACACTAGTCCAGACCAAATTTCAGACTTGGGTTATGGAAGGACTCGAGTCATTATTTAAGTCATATACACGTAGCAGACAGCTGAACTACCTTACCACGACCCCTTTGCCGACAATTAACTCGGAACCTAAGTCTACCTCGGAACCCAAGTTCGAGGTAGCACCTAAGTTTCCTTACGTTACTCAAGTCAGACGCGGATAATAAACAGAAATTCATTGTATCGCTACAGATAAAACGACTAGAGCCCCAGCTAAAGCTTAGGCCCCTGGGACTCAAATCCAGTACAACAACCTAGGTTCTTTGCAATTTGAGTTTCATCACAGAACCTAGGTTGAGATGAAACTCACTTTTTCGGGTGCTTGGTCGTGCGATCAGTGTTTGCGAGGAGTGGCGCCGCATTGACCTAGCACGCACTTCGAGGCAAGTCCCACGCTGACTTGAGTTCCTCGCTCCCTACAGCAAAAAAAATACCTCAGTGCTTCGCCAATATGAAACAAGTCAAAAAATTAGAATGCATCACCTTACTGATATTACGAGTACGTTAGTAATCGTTCTTCATTCTCGTGTAGGCCAGTTTTTCGTTCGCGGTAATATTCTATTCGTCAACGGAAAATAGTGGCGGTGCTTAAATTCGATAGATTTTTGTGATCGTTTTTTTACCTTGTCAGTAGGTCGATTTGATTCATTAGATCTCAATCTAATGGTCCTTATGCATCGTGGGAAATGCTTACATCACAGAATCCGATTTTCCTCTCTGTCCTCAGTGTTCCACTTTTTTGTTTTCATTCTGGGCGGCTTTTGTAGGTGAGACTCATATCTAGCCATGCCGTATATGATTCCACGCTAATCCAGCTCAAATTGAACAGAACCGCCATTTCGGGAACCCGATCGCCCTCATTTTGTGACCGGCTTCTTTGTTTCGAGTGTTTTTGTGGTACCGTTGGTTTTGTTGAGCACTTCTACGACCTTCTCCAATGTCAGAATTCATTCAAAGTCGCCCTGGTGTATGCACTTACGTTGAACTTTCGACGTTGATCCCGTTTGTCACTGTGTCACACCTGTGACTTTCCTGCTTCGTCCACGCCACTACGGTCCTCAGGGTATTCTCTCCTACCACGCAAACGGCTCCGAGCGGAATCTCAGAATGAGCGGTGTCTACACAGACAATGTGCACTCCGACGCATTCTTGACCTGACCGTTTTCCCTAAGACTAGACAGGAGCGTGCATGGCCGGAATTCCTTGACATCCGCGTGTACGAACCCATCGTTGCACTAGTGCCGGTGCCGAGCTGCAGCACCGCGAGTCTATCAAGTGCGAATGGGTTTGTGAATCCGAGGGTCGTGGGGTGCGGCGGGGGCAATGAAGGCGGTGTTTCAATTTTCATGTGCACCTCCTATCCTATCCAAAAGTTCCTAATTGCTATTGTGAAACAGCTATTATTTGCCCACCCTGCGCACCTCGCGAGGCGCCCTCCCCGACGACCTCGACATCGGCCGCCTCTCCTCCGAGAACTCCTCGTATACGCGTACGCCGCCCTCGTCGCATCCTTCGCTCATCTCGCATACCCCTGCCCCACGCTTACGCCAACCTCGTCTTTCTCGGCGATGGTCCATTTCGCACCGAGCTCCAGACCCTTAGGCTATGCTCAGCGTCCCCACCCTCTTCACGAGGCAGCTCACCGGCCGCGTCAGCCAGGTGTTTGAGCGCGGATGTTAGGAGGTGCGTTGCCTTCTTTTGCTTTGTTTTCGCCTTTCTTGCCTTCCTCTTTTTGGGGTTATTTTATGGTCTCTTTTTTTGTGGGGGGTGCGGGAGAGCGTCGTGTTCTTCAATCTGAAGCCACGGGCGTCTGGTGGGAATTATGCACGCCTCCCTCTTCCTACCTCCTCTTCCTCTCTAATCCCCCCTATACGCCCCACGGCGGGAGTTCGACCTACCTAGGGCGTTTTTGTTCGTACCCCCCCTCCCCCCACCTCGGACGCCCTGACCCCGAGAATGCTGCCACGCTCGCTCCCATCTGTCTCCGAAAATCACCAATACTAACCCCTTGCGCCAAATCGGTATTCCACACACTCGAACAACTTTTCCTCCTCTGCCTGCTCGCGACAGCCGGGAAGCCGTCGCGGCGCAGCTGTCACGAAGCCCTTATTGCGCAGCTCGCGCGATGATGTGATGTGCGTCTACGTAAAGGATGCGCTGGCGCCGCTGGCGCGCTTGCGGCGCATTGAGCACCGGGTTGGAGAGCAGCATGGGAGGCGCTAGGGAGGCTGCTGATGATGGGCACAACACCAATCGTGCGGCCTGCGCGCGCAGTGTTGTGGGGTGCTGGTTTGTTGAAGTTTCTCGTGTGGAGTTGTCGACCTCGGCACTCAAGTTCTAGTCTTTATACATGTAATAATATTTTCAAGAAAAACGTACTCGTTACCGCCACGCGCACAGCGTCGGCCCCACCCCCCAAGTTCAGTACTCGTTACTCTGGGCTTTGACGGAGATCCAATGATAATATGAGCCGTGTAGGAGGTGGTGGCACAGCGGTAGTGACATACAATGAGGTTGTGGCACTCGACGTCCGACGGTGGGAGTCAACAACAGAAAACTCCGACCTTGACTCCGGCGTGATTGGCAGGGAGAAAAGGAGGTTAAGGCAAAGAGAGAACATACATGAGACTGCTGCTTGAGAGTTCGGTGCACATTGTGGGACGAAGAGAAGGACAATTGTCACACCGGTCACTCAGTGCTTCCGTTTGAAGGTCGGCGGATCAGTGGCAGTGCACACTTCATCATGCCACCGATCATTCTTCCTTCTTCTCGCTCACTCCCACCCAGTCGAGTCTGCCTCGTCGTGCTCTCTGCCAGACACGAGCACGGCGTCGTGTTTCTTTCCTTGCGGTTACATCTCTACGCTCCCTCACAGTTCACCAGCCCGCTCAATTCCTGACATGCCATCTGGACGACAAGCGCGCTGCGCCGGGCACGTACGATGCCACCAAGGCGGAGAGCATCGCGTCGCTCAAAGGCAAGCACCGCACCACCGAGGCAACGTCATTGATAACGTAGGAGGTGGAGCGGGGGGTGCACCGGGAATCCGTACGTCCCTCGCGCATTCCTCACACACGCATGACCGGAATTCTCGGTGGACATCGGTGGACATCGCGGCAGCGCACCACGGTAAGCGGGTGATGTTCCATATACAGCGAGAGTGCGTTCCACCCCGCATTATAACCCCTGCTTTGTACTTACTCGCTTGCATACTCAGTCCTCGACGCCATCCTCAGCGAGCGAGCGCCTCGACATCACCAACGCCCGGCACCGTGCGCACGACTTCCGGGAGCGTCATCCATGCGGATATATCTTGCGTCTATTCTCCTTTTTTACCCAATGCTTGCTCACGCGCACTTACGCTCCGCAGCTCCGCACCAGCCAACGCCCAAACACGGAACTCCTCCGCGCACCGGACTCCCGCACAGTCAACCCGCGCACACAGCTCGTGCGTGTCTTGTGTGATGCAGCTCGGGCTGCTTTCTTCTCAGCAGGTGGTACGAGGAGCCTAAGTCCGCGAGACTTGGGTTGGAGGGACAACTTAGGTTGGGCGACAACTTAGGTTGGACGACAACTTAGGTTGGAGTGACTTGGGTTTGGGGACAACTTAGGTTCGAGGGACTTGGGTTGGTCGGTGGTGTGTGCCTGGTGGGTACAGGCACGCACCCATGGGGTGCCTCGTATGCGCAGGGACGCAGAACTTAGGTTATTGAAGGACTTCAGTCTTAATTTAAGTTCGAAAAGTAGTCTACACCGAAGTAACTTAAATTAGGGTAATTTTATTTCATTCCAGACACGGGTACGCTCGATAATCCTTACATCGCCTCGCAGGTTGACAGACCACCTTTTTCAGTGGTTTAATGCATGTGGTCTGTGCGCAGCTACTCGTAACCTCATTCTACGCCAATGAATATGTGTGTCGCCTTGTGTCGCATTGCTGATGTGCAAGACTTGTGATCTGTAGTCAGAACACCAATGGCCTCGTCGCGGAGCGTGGTGCAGCCCTTCTTGCCGATGCTCCAGTTTTCTTGAAGATCTTTGATGGCTGTCATCCGCATACCCCTATCCAAAAGCCTACATAAGGCAGCAGGTTTCTGCAACATCTTTATGGGACTGGGCAGCGATCGTGCCATCACTGATATCTTTGTACATGTTTATTGATCAAGTCGTCCTGCCAGCAGGTGCTCCGACCGCACCGACCGATTTTCAAGACGGCACAGACAGTTGCCGGTGAAGGCTAAGAAGCCGAAACATTTTAAATGACCATAGCTACGAGATGTAGTTAGGAATTTCTCAAATTCAAATTTTCAAGGGTCTTAATAGGAGCCTGCATGAGCAATACCACGACTGCTTGGAATCCCAAACTACATCTTGTAGGTACACTGAAATAAAAAATTATGACACCCGAGCCGCAATGGGTAGTTGCCGCTGCATGTCACAAAACGTGCTACAATGAAATCAGCGTAACAGTGACACAAACGCGTGACATAACCGTGACCCGACGCGCGCCCATCGCCGAGAACGCTCCTTTTCGGCCTCTGAACGCGCTTGTGGCTCCGAAAATATAGGGGAGGTGATCGTAAGTCCTTCCACTGTCTAATGAAACTCTAAAGGTCTCAAAAAAAAATCAATTTGAGGGGACAGTGCATTAAATCAGCCGAAGCACATACCTGCGCACGACTCCCTTCCTCCTCGCATCTGGGTCGTATTATGGGCAGACAAGCGTCAATACGTCATCCCAAGAAGCGCTCTCCAGCTCAGAATGCCCAGTCAAAAGCCCTGGGCAAGGGAAACAACGGGAACAAGGAGAATATATCACCCAAATCCGCTGCACAGTCCCAAGCAAAAGCGCCGAAGAAGCCCAGAGATTACAAGAGCGATTACCAGAATTTGCAGCGCAAGACTCGGCGTCTGATTTCGCATCGAGAACGGCTCCAGACAGCATTGGACAGCTCCAAAACACGAGAAAAAGACAGCAAATCTGCAACCGAGGCAGCCAGACTTGCCGCAGCTCAATTTCGACATCGGGAAGCTGCTCTCCAAGGTGCCCTCGCCGAGGCTCTGTCAAAGAGTACCAAAGAAGCAAGTAAATCACAAGAGGTTGCCGCCGCACTCCGCAAAAAGAATAAAGCACTGCAGCAGAAAGTCCAAAGAGCAGCCGGAGTCTTGTCGCGATCAATTTCCCGGGCCAAAACAAAGCGTACATTATGCCGGGTTACGCAGAAGGGGATCTACACCATCCAGGCTCGCAAACTTGCCCGATTAATGGTCGATGCTGGCTGTGCTCGCGGGAAGGTCGGCACGTTGATGGAACGAGTCGGAGAAATTTTCGGCGTGCATATTAATCGTGTGATGAGCCGTCGCACCGTTGGTCGGGCCATTTTGGAAGGCGGCGTTGCTGCGAAGATGCAAATTACATATGAGCTTGGCCTGAATCAAGGTAAATTCAATCACTTATCCAAGAATGCGCGCTAATATGGCACAGGAATTTCCATTAGTGCGGACAGTACATCAAACCGCGGCATCAACATCGAAAGCGCGCATATAGCCCTTCGCGCACCAGACTACAAAGGAGGGTGTGTCAATATTGACCCAAGCTCGACGCCGAAAATTCGCTCGTTGGGTGTCGACAAAACAAAAGACCACACAAGTACCGAGTCCGTGAAGGCATGGCAGTCCCGAATCGAAGAAGTCATGGATCTTTTCAATCGAAGTCCGCTTGCGACACTGCTACAGAAAAAATACACCTTCCGCCATTTTTCTCAAGGTTTTGAAGGCGATGAATGGTGACCATGCGTCGAGCGAGAAAAGCACAGCAAACGGATTGGGAGAGATGAAGCACATCGAGGCGGTCAAGGAGTTGGGCGAGGATGCACTTGCTGGAAAGACTTTCATCGACCTTGTCCACTACCTTGCTGCCTGGAACGCGAAGAAAATCGCTCGGCTTGGTGGGGTCGAAGTGTGGGACACATTGTCGGACGGAAGAAAGGCGGAGGAAGACAAAGCGCTCATGGAGGAGATTGTTACCTCCCTGGGAAAGGAAGCGTACAACACGCTGTCGCCCGTCGACCGCCGGCTGATTGATCTATTCATTTGGGGTGGGTGCTGTATGCACAAGGATGGGAACAGCTTTGGAGGAGGTAACGCGGAGATGATGCTCGAGTGGTCCAAAATTGGCGTCCCCGGACCCATCCTGCTCGCGAACAAAGGGAATGCCGCTATATTGCGCAACGTGCTGGATCCCGCTGTCTCTGCCGACGCTGCGCTCTCCGAGGATGAGCTCCGCGCTTTCCAAGCATCTACTTGTGGTGGCGTCAAAACCTGCGCTCTTGCGGGCGCCATCTTCAACAATAAAGATGACAAGAAAGGTCAAGCCGACAAGCATGTCGATTTTATGACTAAAAAACTCGGCAAACAGCATGCTCGATTCCCCGACACGAGTAATACTCGGTTCTCAGCCACGGAAACGCCGCCGCCGAATTGATAACCTACCTCCCCGAGTACAAGGAGATGATGGAAGTCATTCGGTGGTCGAAAACCAATCCCTCACTCACGAACATTGAGAAAAATCTCCGGGACGCGTTAAATGACCCAGCAACACTCACCGAGCTTTGCGCGATGGTTCTGTACCAGCAAATCATTTCCCATCCTTACCTTCGACAAGTTCGCGGCCCCGGAACAGAAAATGTCAATTTGTTAGATCTCGGCCCATTGCATAAAGCTGTATGCGATCACATCCAGTCTATTCTCGACGACCCAGATATCCTTTTCGGTGACGAGCTGGCATTCGAGACTGGCACACTCGACGGACAGCCATGGCACGATCCACTGGCCATAGAGGCAGTCATCAAAATAATGCCATCCCTTCCACATCTCAAAGCCGTCACCTTGGCTTTTCTTCGTGGTTCACTCACAACTTGGATTCGGTTCTCCTCGGAGTTTGCGCCTGGCGGCCTTATTGATGAATGCTCGGCCACAGAGAAACAGTTGGCTTGGATGCCCTCGACGAATGATGCGAACGAGGGCGCACTTGGGGCCTACCGTGTCGCAGTTCGTGGAAAACCCTCGTTAACACTGCAGCAGTACAACTCGCAGGCAATGTACAGAAGGAACGACACCCAAGACTTCATGGACGCCGTTCTGAGTGACGGAGACCATGCATATATAATGCGAGAAGCCCGGAAGATTGATTGCGATGGACTTGAGCGTCTACGCCGTTAAGAAATCGTTGATTTCCGGCTCAAGACCGCGGAGATGCACAAAGCCAAAGTGATCGCAGCGGCCCGAAAAGCTCTGGAAACCCGCCGCCAACTGCGTAAAATTACCATTGTTACTCGGACGACGAATCTCAACGACCTCACAATTCCCAAAATCCACTTACAGCTCAACGCACTTCGTCTTCGCGGTGTGCCGAATATTTTGCCAATAGCAGGTACCGCGTGAAGACGGCGAAGTTAGAGGCTCTTGAAGCTGCTTTGCGCCTTTACCTCGCAGACCCGTCAACATTCCCTCTCCCTCATGATCCGGAGGCTGATAGGGAGCAGGAGGCATTGGTGATTGAAACGGAGATTGTCGAGGATTGGGGTGCCGAGGAAGATATTGATATGGAGGAATAAATAAACTTATAGCCACATTAAAATTACTTGTAGAGCTGAATCATATATAACAAGCTATATAGAGTATACCTATCTAGTATGGCACGCCCGGAGCAGTCTAGCTGAGTTGCTGCACGACTTTCGCAAGTTCGGCGCCCTTTCTGGTGGCTGTGTTACTTCCCATCAGCACATCATGATGCGGTCGCTGCCCAGTCCCAATCTTTACCTCGCTCTGTTCCCCCCATGGAATCACTACCGTCATTGTCTGCACCGGCCGCCCTCGCTCAGGCAAACCTGGCTCGAGACGCCGCTCAGGCACCCCTCCCCACCGCCCTCAACACGCCATACCAGGACGCCGCCCACACCGCCGCCGACCTCGCTGACGCCGCCGCCGACGCCGCCCGCCTCGCCGCCGACGCATCCGCCTCGCCGCTCATTGCCGCCGTTTTCCTACGCCACCAGGCCCCGATCCCGCCCCGTCTCGCCTTCAGTAGTCTTCTTTCCGCGATGCATGAACCTTCTTTCTCGAACGTCGCAGATATCTGCGACAGGTCTCACTACCCCGACAACACTTTATTGGGTCTACGTTGCATTTGGCGCTGCCATCACCATCTCCCGGAAGAAGTCCGTGGCGGCAGGGTTCACGATGTCTACGAACGCATCGGCCGGTGTGCCACATTTGGAGAGCTGGCGGCCCTGCTGGAGGACGACTGGGCGGTCTCGGATGACGTCTTCATCATGGCCGCCACCTATTGGCGTCGTGCCCAAAGTACGGCAGCACTCCCGCGTGCAGGTACCTCGCCAACTATTAGATCGCCTCACAGCCCGACTGACCGCCTCTGCAGCGTCCAACGGTCTGTGCGACGCTTTTCACACTTTATCAATATATTGACCGAATGTGCGTTGTCTTGCTCTCCATTAATATCGCTGTCTTATTGATGATTTGTGCCCACAGTTTAGGTTCTCTTCATCCCCCTGTCGCAGGCCCTAGCCATCCCCCTGCATCGCCTCCTCCCGTCGCTGGTCCCAGCGGTCCCCCTCCATCGCCTCCTCCCGTCGCTGGTCCCAGCGGTCCCCCTCCGTCGCCTCCTCCAGCCACTGGTCCCAGCGGTCCCCCTCCGTCGCCTCCTCCCGCCGCTGGCCCCAGCTGTGCCCCTCTGTCGCCGGCCCCAGCCGTCTGCCAGCACCCCGCTCGTCCCCCTTGCCCGGCCACTACGATGCAGGCGCTCCAATTGGCCACACCCCACCGGAAATTGAACGTCACATACCCAGTTCGATCCTTGCCACCCAAAGCTGGAGTGTCGCAGGCACCAGCGACGACTCGAGCGTCATGTCTGATGACTCGAAAGATTTGGACTATCAATACTCATCAGCATCGGACGAAACTGCAGGTGATTGAGCCACATTTGTTAGTTTGTTTTTTTGTTCAATTTCCACATTCCTCCTACTCTCTCGCCTTACCAATGTATTTCCCATCCAGCACCTCCTGTCATAT
>JARJCV010000186.1:0-89359 GCA_029281435.1 Mycena haematopus | reverse complement strand
CAACCAGTACGAGCCGTTTATACGTCCCAAGGACGATCAAGGTACAACCGGGTTGCCGGTACAATAAGTGTTCATTGGAACAGTGTAGTCTTCATCGGAACGTCTTCATATAACCACACAATATAACCAATGATATTCGAAACCACAAAACAAAGCTTGTGGACTCCGAAGACCGACAAGAACATCCCCAGGCGCAAGGCCAAGGCCCGCTTGTGGGGGGAATGTTCCGTGTCGTCCTCCGAAACCTGTAGAACTACTTATACAATAAAAGATATGACTATGACAATGCAAGTTTAAGTAAAAAGGTCCTTTTATCCGGCCAAAGTCCGTGTACCCGTCTTGGCAATCGAAATAGAAAGAGTCCTATTGGTTGGAAACACCGAGAACGGTGTCCCAGGTATAAAGCACGTCATCTTGGTAACGCACTGCACATGATGGAGTTGATGTGGGCTTCAAGACATCACCATCATGTGGGTCCTTGATAGAGACTTCGTTGTTCCCGTCGTCCCCCATGCCCAGCTATCGTCGGTAAATGTTCCCCCTGACTTGTAGTTCCATTTTGATACCCAACTTCGAGGTATGTCCCAGAATGGGTTCTTGAGAAACGAGCCGGCGACTTCCCAATTGGGAAGTGTCGGTTCCCAGATCGACTATCACTTGAATTGATGGACCGGAACAGTGTTCCGTTCAGCCGAAACACCCAGAGACCTGCAAGACGCTGAGTACCAGTCGTTCCCGCGTCACCTGAGGTATCGTGAACGTGTTCCCTAGGCAAACATTGTACAACAGATGCGCCAACACATTGTACCAGCCGTTCCCAGTGTAGGGAACGTTGGAAACCATTGTGCCGTTCCTAATGTTCGATGGGCTACACTATCTCCTACATGTTTCGGAGCGAACCCATGTCAGAGGTGCCCAAGGATACCCAAGGGAACACCATCCCGTAGTTCTAGTGATGCTGGCCGCAGGCCAGCTACTTCGGAACGTGTAGTACTGCCTCTAATAGACGATAAACACTGAATATGACACGCTTGAAAACGAGAAAATAGTATGTTTTCAGAGGTGCGCAAATCCACTGCTTATCAACGACGTGAATTTTTGACTTCCAACCAAACTTTAAATCCGTGGACCATTGCATAAACAACTGCTGTCCTGGGTGCCGGTGCCATCACGCAAGCACAAGCACCGCCGCAGGGGGCGTCCATATTTCGGCATGGTTCTTGGCCCACTACACCCGCAGCGTGCTAACTTGAACTTCACATCCAGTCGCACCTTCAGCCCTCCGGACCACTATAGGGCATCCAGTCGTACTTGATGGACAGTGCCAGAATAAATTGCGTACCTTTCTGCGATGTCAGCTTGAAAATACGTGGGTCCAAGCAACAATATTCTAAACTGCGAGACTGTCCTATGCACGGTCCATGTCAGTGGTTGGTTCCATGCAAGCAATGTAACCGACTCAGTAACTGTCGAGGGGTTCATGATGGAAAGAAATTCACATTTTCAATTACTTAGTACCACACATAATTAAACTGCCGCAAAAGTGCGCTTTCGATGAGTAGGCTATCGTTCAGAAGACCCCTACCTAGCCCGGCAATAAGTAGCTGTGCACTATCAGTTTTGAAACTCCCTTTCTTCCCCGTCCTCTTTCCTTTTCCGATTTCTTTTTTTCTTTCATCCCGGGGACACCCAGTACAAAACCTGCGGCGGACGCAGGGCACCAGGCAGGTAGAAAGTAAACATGTACAATTTGATGGGTCCAGCTGTCACATTGGTCACATCAAGAGGTTTTTATTCCAATGTACTGGGTCCCGTGGCCAGAAAATGCGAAAAAGAAATCAAAAAAGGAAGGAATGCGGGAGAGTTCAAAAATTCACACCAATCTCACGACAACTGTATGTACCAGTCTTGCTACGACATTTCTACAACACTGCTCATTGCCTTGGCCCACCAGCAGCAGAAAAAGTACATTTCCGAGTCTTACTTATCGACTCTTCTGTATGCAGCGGCGACACAAGCGGATAGACCGCTGCCGATTATTGTCAGCGAAAACACGACGACACTGTCCACCTGTTGATCTGTTCTATTAGCTGTCAGATTGCAAGACGAAACAAACTCTTACCTTGATTCCTTGTGTTCTGATTTATGGATGGGCTTTGTTCTTCGATAGCATTAAACAACCTGCATCCCGTACTTAGTAAAATGAATCCTATTTTCAATTTCAAATCTTACTCTTCAGCTGCAATGCCGAAATCTCGCACATCTCGACGGCTAGAGGCTGGTTGTTAGAAGTAGACTTCAAGTAGTGGTGCCGATGCTCTGGCCACTCGTGGAATTTGGAATGTTTTTCGGTGCCTCAATCAAGTTGTTGGCGATGACGGGTTGAATCATTGCAAAGCATGGACATGAAATGGCAAGGTCGAGCGAGATTGAGCTCGCCAACAATATAGTAGATCTTCGGGTTCTGCGAAATCGGCAACTCCACTTTGGGGATGAGACGTGGAGGCTACTCTGAACAGGGAATCTGGAGAAGGAACATACTGAGACTGGAAAAAATCCCTGCCTTGATTTGCCATGGCGCCAGATTCAGTCTACCCTCAACTCGGATGGGCTCTTGCGAAGCGCGCACATTGAGTTTTGACACGTGTTTTTCCGATTCCGGACGTGTTGTAGACTGCACAGCGAGTGCCAGAGGCCAGAAGAATAAGCCAGCAAGAAAATTGGGTCAGAGAACCGGCATGCAGCTGTTGGATAGCGAGTTCGCGACGGAAAGGCTGTGACGTCACGTTATCTGCCATTCACCTTGTTATCTGCCATTTGGCTTCGTTCCTCACAATCAGAGAATTCTCGGGCATTCTGAACAGACAGAATCAATCCAATTGCTTAATAAAGGCTCTCCGAATATTTAGAAGTAATAAGGTCAAGGAGAAATGAGAGAAACTCGAAAAGTGGCAGATAACCTCACAGCCACATGGCAGATAACACCCAGCTGATCGGCACATGAACCCATCAAGAAGCTGCCATTGAAGCGGAGGACACGTACAAATAGACAAAGATAAAAGAGAGGCACTAAATTCAGTATGCATCACAGCACGCCTTGAGGTAAATTATTTTATGTTGTATAGCCAGGGAAGTACTTAAGGGTACATGAGAATAGCACACCATAAATTGAGAACCTTCACAAGCACGAAGGCAAAATTGAACGGCCCGCCCCAAATTTCACGTCTAACTCTGGCGCCTCAAGTGCACGTGACCGTGTTGCACTCTAAAGTTGTGCCTCGCCCCATTGGCAAACTTCCCTTCACTGAGGCTTCAGCAAGTCGCACTCAGGCCCATTCGTGCACATGAAGTCCAGGAGGTCCAGGCCTCTGCAACAAGGCAAACAAAAATAAGTGTGGCTGGTGATCTACTGATTGGCAAGTGTCACGGCTGTCAAAGATCTACTGCCTGGTGTACTGCGCGGTGAGGTGCGGGGTGACCTGCATCCGCCGCATATTAAAAGTTACTGTGTGGGACTTTGCCCCCTGTGCAAGCACCGGTCCCCTACTCTACCTCTTATTCAAGTTAAAATGTCCTCCGGGGCTTGTATTCACTCAAATCCGGGTTGGATTGCGTTCATTCAACAACCCAACTGGTTTCCCCAAGAGACCTGACCCAAGTTATGAATAAAAATTATAAATGCTTGCCAATACAGATCATTGTTTCAACTTGTGGCCTGAGATGGGATAAAGTTCTAGGAAGCCAAAAATTAATTTTTATGCTTGGATTCATTTTCTCTGAACTCGGATTGTGTTGACTGTTAGTCTGTTACGTCCTACTACCTACGGCTGGGCGAATTCATAAGTACGATGTCATGATTGCGTCATGGATCACGTGACGGTCTCATCGATTTGGCACACTTGTCACTGATGGTCATTCATGCCCACAGAACCCTTCTCTGTTGCACAGAGTAGGGGATCCGTCGATTTTTAACATGAGGGGCGGTCTAGTCCAAAGAGGCCGGTACTGATGGCGGTGGGCCGTGTCCGCGTCATCCACGCGCTCGTTCCCGACCGTTCCGATGTGGGCGGGATCAACAAAACTCTTGCGGCACATACATCGTAAGCACGGCACATGCCGCCGGAAGCACGGCACATTTGATCAAGCCCGGCACATTTTCCCTAAATGTGCCGTGCTTTTTGTTGTGCTAGCGCAAGTACGGCACATGCTGCTATGACACAATGATGCTTACCTCACCGACGATGCCAGCGCTCGGCAAACAAAGACAAGCGGTTGTCCTTAAGCCTCTGGAGGTCGAGGGGTGATTTCCCACCATAAACTACATGTAATGTAAGGTAGATAATGATGAAAATAGAGGATTCTGAACCCCATATCAAGGGCGGAGCCAGGGATGTCCTAAACTTTGAAGAACTTGGGTAGCGCCCATGTGGCTGTGCCGGCGCCAAAATCGAATTCTGTCTTCGAGCGAGTAAGAGAAAAAAAGATAACTCAATCTTCTACGCGCGATATCTTATGAATCAAAGTTTAATTATATTCGAAGTTTATATCTATGCTCCACTGTCATTCACCTGAAAATCCGTACTGTTAGGCGGTAAAAGCTAACCAAAAAGGAGTATCACATACGTGCGGGCTCGTTTACCCTGGCGCCGGTTTGCGGCTTCTTCTTCAGCAATACGTTTGCGCTCTGATGGAACACGGGAACGCGCCGATGTGATGATATTTGCTGCATCAACATCGTTGTTGCGAGAACGCCGAGATCTCGGCACGCTCGAGCCAGGTTCTGGTCGATCGACAGGAGGGGAAGGGGCTGGGGTGTCAGGGGGTGGTGGAGGGAGAAGGGGTAATGAATAATCGAGAGATGGCCCGACAGAAGTCGATGGGAATGGCCCGAAATCGTTGGTGTTCAGATCGAAAGCACCATAAACCCCATCGTTCATATCAAGCCAAGGATCTGGGTCAGACGCACTATATGGCATCAATGTATTGAAGTCGCCCGCAAGCCCGAATAAATTCGGGTCGAAGGTGGTGTGCTCAAATGTCGACAAGTCGGCATTGAGGGTCTGATCAGCGGAACCCACCATATCGAAGGTATTCATCAGCGATGCCAATTCCATGTTGAAGTCGAAATCGAATGCCGCGTCAGCATGGGCTTGATCCGAACTGAAGTTAGCCATTGACGGCTCCGCAGCGGCAGAAACTGCCTCTATTGGCGGTATACTGTCGAGCAGCAGCAGTACATTGTCGGGCGGTGTCGGTACATTGTCCGGTAACGGTGGTGGCACATTGTCAAGCTGCATTGGTGGTTCAGACACAGGAAGATCTGAATCTGAAATTAGTACTGCAGTAAATTTAATTCAGTCAAATACCATGTATCACATGTGCTGTTCGCACGCGTCCGCTCGAGCTTGCAGAAAGCAGTCGAACAGTTGTGTCTTTCGACTTCCCTTTCTTACCCGACGTACCCTTCGCAGCCTTGAGTTGTGCCTTCAAATCCTTGGACAGCGCGTTAGAAGCGCGACACTTTTCTGCCTCCGCGTCGATCTGGACCTGGAGTTCACGCGATACATCACTGAGTTCGTGGGACTCGCGTGATTTGCGTGCGATGGCTGATTGACGCTGAGAGCTCCTGGCCACACGATGCGACATTTCGTTGTTTGGGTTGATCAAAATGCCAGTTTGGAGGGACATCTTGATCTCCTGCGCAACATTCTCGTCAACCTTGCGACGACTGTCGAGTAGTCAGGAATACATAAAGGATTTACATGAAGGATTGGAACTCACCTCTCCAACGCCTCGACCGGAGTTAACTTAATCCCGGTCAGAGTATTGGTCCAGTGATGTTGCGCCTCGTTTGTGTTCGTTGTGGATGGAGTCGCATCCCAGACGTCAGCGGGAATGAGTGACTGTGATTTAACAATACACGGGATGATCCATTCGTGCATTTCTTTGTGTCGCCACCAGTCTGAAAATTCACAGCAGTTAAATGAAGAGCTCGACACAAATGTACGCGACTGACCTGCAATTTTCTTGATACCGAGACCATAAACAAACGAAGAAAACTCATCCAGAGATTCTTTCGAGTCAATATACACAAAATCCATGAGGCGTTGATACTGTGCCTCTGATACGAGTGATTTAAAGTCGTGCACTGGCCTTACAAATACGATCAGCCTCAGAAATGAAGCAATAGTAGGTCGAGAGGAGGGGAGATACTTACTCCTTGCCGTGGCGCCAACATACTTTGACGAATTTAGGCGCAACCTTTTCGGGAGGGGTGTCTTTAGGAATGCCGCTGTATTCCGGATCACTGTACTTCAGAGCAGACCGACAAAAGCCGAGAACCTGTGCAGGCTCCATATCCACATTCATCACAAGCACATTACCGCCTGGAACAAACGTCTTAAGTGGAATAGGTTTGCCGGTGACCATCAATTTGACGCGTTGAAGCTCATCAAACAGAAGCTCGTAGAAATCCGTACTCGCGCCATTGATATAAGCACGAAGAATGGATGCCGCTATTATCGTGTGTCACCTGTTAATGTACGAAAGAAGAAAGAAGTCACATACCGCGTTGAACAACTTTGGCAAATAAAGTGAGTTCCCACTCATTTAATTTTTTGTCCTCGATCCCTTTGAAAGTTGTGTCACCGTCGAACGAAGTGACTCCAGGATCATCGAGAAGCTTTAGAAGGTAGGGAACGAACGTCACAATAATTATCTCGCCTTTATCTGACTTGAGATAACTGTGGATGTAACGCTCGGGCAGTGGTTTGGTCAACTGCGCATAGTACATGGGAAGGATGGCTTCAAAATGTGTGAGAGTGTGCTACTAATGGCCAGAAATCACTACGTACCTTCGACACCAAGACCATCAGGATATTTTTCAAGCTTCTTGGTGCGGATCAGATTCTGCTTGACTCGTTTATTTTGTAGCGGCGCCGCATGCGCCCAGGACCCCGTTGGCCTCAATGCACTCCGAGTATTCATCTTGTAGGCCAAAAGTGAGTTTTGAGAGTGTTGGTATCGGATGATTATGCCCAGTTTCATTGTGAATAAGCAGTACTTTGCAGATCAATGAGTCGTTGGGGCTATACATATAGCGGACGGCGGGACAGAGATAATTCCGAATCAGTCCTTGGACTGGCCGCCCATTCGCGATGTGTGCATGTGCTTAAAATAAATCAGCCCGGGTGCGCAGCAGAAAAAAAGCATGGTACAGCATTTCTTTTTCTTGAGTCCGGTATGAGGGTGAATGAAGCCACTGCAAGGCGGTGTATCCTTGCTCAGATCGTCAGCTAGAGGCCGTCCAGCAAGGCCATTCGCGAGCAGATTCTCGTCGACGTTGTCTGGAATGCTGTGTGTTCGGTGGCCCTCTTTGAATTTCGGAGTCCGCCCGCTGCACGCAACGAAGAATTGGTGACCCCGTGACGTTCCCTACGATATCAAGACTCAGCGAGAAGAAACGCACAGTGAAACAAATATACGGAAGGTTTGGCCTTCAATATCGGGCCGCCACGGCACTTGTTGCCCTTCGAATCAACAGCATTGCATTTCGCGTCTCGGATGATTTTGAGAAATCTGTGTGTAATGGTCAGACATCAGAACACGCAGATGAAAAGACTTACATGACGACACGCCCTTCGGGAGTATTACCTTCTGTGCGCCGGGTCTCTTGCTGAGCGGCGATGATAGCATTACGTGGTGCTGGATCCAGTTCGAAACGGACGACGTTCCGAAGCGAAGGATCCATCTGATCGCAAGCGTGAGCACCTTTGCATTTAAAGCGAATGCGTTGGCAGGCGATTGACTTTTCGCCAGGCGCAAACGTGACCTTCGGGCCGTCCAGCATGCTGCTGCTCCAGACCCACGAGTCGTTATCCTATCACCACCAAGTATCAGTTAACGCAACTCAATTTGAAACAAAAACAAACGGCATTATTTATGACGGTGTTGAGACTGTGTAATTTGTTGCTCTTCGGGTCCCTAAGCCAGTATTTGCGGTCGCTGAGGTCGACCACAATCCCGGTTCGGACACGACTGATGGGGTAAATGGAAGCGGGGCCTTCCCGATACTCCATACGCTCGACGGTAGTCTTCAAGGTGAGACGAAATTTCCCAACATGCATGAGCACAATCCCATCATCGTGCCATACCGTGTCGGACTCGGGCAAATTGGTATTTGGGGCGGCATCTAGAGGTATAATGAGTCGTAGTAAGTATGCACGGAACATAGCACACCGTCAAAGGAGGTCTCATCCACCGGGGAACTTCGGGCGTCGTCTAGAGATGTGATGAGTTGGACTAAGTAAGTATCCATAACATAGCGTACCATCAAAGACGGAGGTCGTCTTGCGATCGGCATCAGGTTCCTCGAGGTCAGAATTTTGATCGAAAACTTCTGCATCCAGGGAAATGTATTAGCACTGTCAAAAATTCCTAAAATGTTCGCACCGGACTGAGGGATTCCGCTGGACGACCGAGAGGGAGGGCGGAGCACATCTATTACCTCCAGATCAGAATCCCGGTCGTCGCTATCAGTCTCCGAGTCCGAAAGGAGTTGAAAGACTTCTCGTCCGTTCTCGTTCAGTGTCCGCATCTTGATGTCCACAGACGACTCGGGCAAGCTCGGCACCCGGGGCTCTGTTTTGACGCAGACAGCTGACTCCGTGGGTACCGACGACGGGATGGCTTCGATTTTGACGCAGACCGGATCAGGAACTGTGGATGAACGCGTCGATGAACGCGTCGCAGACGCGTGTTCCGGGCCAGTTTGCTGGAGATACTCCTTGAGAAGAGCAATATCGACCCATTCGTGATCAAGGAATTTGGCTGCATTGAGAGCGATGAATGTGGAAGAAAAAAGCTAGGCAAACGCGTAAGCACCCAAGAATAGCGGTAACGACACCGATGTACGTAGTCTCGGAAGTCCATCAATTGCCGATTAGAAACATTGTCCAGGTATGCTTGATCTTCTGGCGGGTGTTTGCTGGCATCGCTCGGCATTTTGACGCGCTTTTGACGCGACGGTGCAGAGGGCAGCGACGGTGCAGAGGGAAGTGTGGTGGTAGGAAGAAAAAAATGCTAAGCGGAGGTGCCTGACACGTGGCCACTTCCGAAACGAGCTTTTGCCGATGCACTGGTACATCCGAAAATAGGATGTGCCGCCTTTGAGTCAAAAGACGGCACATCAGATGAATGTGCCGTGCTTGAGCTCTATGTGCCGGGTTCTTCCATGTATGTGCTGCAAGACCTTTGTATATCCTCCGATGTGGGCGGTGGTCCAGAGGTTAATAAAGCGGGTAAGGCCGACGAGCGGCAGGGCCCACTACCAGCTCTTAGTGTTCTCAACATTCCAGCTCATTGTAAAAGGCGTCAAATTAACATGCGCATAAGAACAGACAACTTGTAAAATGTACGTGGGAATGAATGAGTGACTAAATATATGGAGCGAGCATGTAACATGAATTTTATGCAGTGCGAGTCTTTTTTGAACGGGAAATGTTGTCGAAGCGGGAGGGTTCCACGAGCACCATCGCCATTGTCTAGACTCTAGGATCGTCAGTTTCTCAATGTTGATGTGACAGACCTGGTTGACCAATGCAGCGCGTGTAGATGCAAAACTCACCTTGGAGTTCATGAAGCGCGGGTTCTGTTCCTTATTAATGTATGTTGACAATGAGACCCGGGCCCAAAAGAGAGTTTTTCATAGAGCTCGGGGGGTGCAATAAGGGTGCCCTTCTCATCCGATTTGGCGCTGGACAAGTCGAGACTTTTTTTGCGGAAAGTAAGGTCCCTTGTGTCGGGAAGCATGTCCAGAGAGTACGACTCTGCATGCGTGCTCAGCTGCGATGCACTGTAAGTTGATGCTGCCATCAGTATCAAATACAGGTGGAGCTCACCTGTATCTACCGCTCCGGACATTTCTGCGTCGTCCCCATCTCCCGACGGCGACATCCTTTCTCGCAAGTTGCGAGAACACATTTGGGGCGCAAAATCAAGGACGCCTCGAAGATGAGAGAAAGCAGACATTCAGAACGGAATCACGAACATAACAGCTGCAGTCACGACCCAGGACAAGATCAAAAGGGAGGGAGAGCAAGTTGCACAGTGATACCACACCCGGATCCTTCGATAAGACACCCGAGGTTAAAACATTTACAGCACTTTGCGGAACATAAGGCGCGGGCCAATTTTTCATGTTTTGGGCAGTTTTGACCAGAACACATGCCCCGGCTTCAATTTTGATCAGATTACCTTAGGGGTAGGTGCGTTGGAATCGCATTGAAAATCCGCAGGGGACCATATGCCGGTTTTCTTTATGTGATCACCTACTGTAAATTTCCTCAAAATATCATAGTTTTCAGTTGGACACCTGTAGCACAATGAGTACTGGTCCGATTGACCTAGTTTGTGGATATGTCATGTATCTAAACTATCACTAGGGGATCATGAGGTCTACAAATATAGGTATAGACAAAATCCCATACGGAATTTTACTTATCCGGGGACATGAATATGACCCCAGCTAGAATGGGCACCAAACCATGTTCAGCTAGAATATCGCCTATATACATGCGCCATTCTCTAGACATAGTTTAGATACATAGTATATCCAAAAAGTAGATACATGACATATCCACAAACTAGGTCAATCGGACCAGTATTCATTGTGCTACAGGTGGTCAACTGAAAACTATGATATTTTGAGGAAATTTACAGTAGGTGATCACATAAAAAAAAACCGGCATATGGTCCCCTGTGGATTTTCAATGCGATTCCAACGCACCTACCCCCAAGGTAATCTGATCAAAATTGAAGCCGGGGCGTGTGTTCTGGTCAAAACTGCCCAAAACACGAAAAATTGGCCCGCGCCTTATGTTCCGCAAAGTGCTGTAACGCCGAAAGCCAGAACCCAGTCCAAGGATGAGACAAATTGTTCACGATCCGGGCTGAAGGTAGTCGAGAGGGGAAGATTGAAGAAGCTAGCAGAGGGAGCCATGGGAGTAGAGTAGAGGGCGACAATGACAGGTTTGGGAATTTGAAAACCGAAGCGCCAACTTAGACAGCAGAAATGACCAAATTCGCAGAGCTTACGTGAAAAGTGCTGATGAAAATGTGATTTACTGCGAGCAGTGAAAATAGGGCGCTCTAAAACCCTTACCTAAAGGTAGCGGGAATAATGCGGGTGAGTGAATAACAGCATCGCGAATGCAGTAATACTATGAACAAGATAAGAACGAATTTTTGTGGAAATATTCGGAAGAGTTAGCCATAGAAAGAACGGATACTATCGAAAGCACTTTCTGGGTTGATACATGCATTTAGGTACTGGCTGGATTAGTCATCTGTCCAGCTCCCATGGTGGGATGGGCTCTGCTTGAATATCTAGTGAAGGTGTACTTGGCAGGAATGGTGGCAGCTGCAATACACGGCGGTCCCATTCGCGCCAGACAACGGTATCGAACCCGTGATAGAACCACTCCTGCTCCCATGAGAACGCTACAAGTTGCAGGTGAGGGAGGCCGTCAAACAGCCAGTACGCAGCGCGGTGTTGCGGAGTTTCCTGATCGCACTGGCGCTCCATAAAGTCGAGAGAAATCCGCAGATGGGTAAGTAGCGGAAAGGCTTGAAGTGCGTCCAGAATGGCGGGCTCAACAAGGTATATGATCAATATAACTGTAGGTTTTTCTGTGACGGTACTCACATCCCGGACGTCAGCGCGAAGCTGGCCGCTGTGGTTGTTCAAGTACGAGGCGTGCCCGAGCCCCAAGGATCGCAATTGAGGGAAGATGGCCGCGATATGGTGAATAAGGCTAGGCATCACGAAGTTATCCAACTCCAAGGATAATTCCGTGAGATTGCCCAAGTGAGACATGCGCTGCAAGGCGACCACTGCAGTGGTGTTGGTGAGAGGGGCTTTCCACAAGTGTACGGGACCGTTTGGATCGGGAACGAAGTTGTCGACCATTGCACGGAGATGAAGCGAGGGCAATGCGCACGGAAGCTGGGCGAATATTGGGTCTGCGGGTTCTAAATTCGACAGGGTGGCAGACTTGAGGAGCGGTGAGCGGCGCGTAAGCAGTTCACCGCCTACCGTGCCGAGCGTAAAAGGCGGATAAAGGCCACCCGCGTCTCGGTCCCGGCTCAAATCAGCGGAGTACAGAATTAACATTTCTTCGAGGAGCAGCATCTGTGAAACCAAGTCGGGAACCGGTATGTAAGGCGTCGGAGTATGTTCGGTGACGGTGAAAGTGCGAAGTCGCTGCCAGATTATGGAGAGAAATCCCACGCCGAGGAGATCACCCGAAATTTGTAGCGCCGTCAAACTATGACTGAGAGCCTTCAAAAGGGTAACAACATTCCGAGTTTCTGTCGCTCGATTAATGTTATCCCGACGAACGACGCCGCGGAATCCGGAGATGCTTAGCGTGATGCTCTGGAGAGCGGAAAATGGCATAGGATAGTATTGCGTGGCCCTATCGAATCGTGCTTGATGGATCTCGAGGGACAGTAATTGAGGGCACAGTGACAATGCATGCAATAGGTCCGCAGGAATGGGAGCGTCAAGGTGGAGAGTAACCTTGGTCAAAGAAACCATCATTGGCAGCGCTTTGTACATTGCGGGGAACAAAGTAATGTTCGCTGGCTGCCTTATTGAACGATCTCTGATGTGGAGGATGCTGTTATGTCGGGAATTAAGGACGCTTCAAAATGAAAGAAGTGATTATTACCGAAAGAAAGGCCAGAGAGTGTCGGGCCAAATGCTGCCGTCGGGATGATCCCAATTGTAGACCTCGCGAAAGAGCCATGGCCGGGTTTGTTCGCGCAGATGCCGGGAGCATTCGGAGAGCGGCAGGAGGAATCTACCCTTGCTGGTTTCGTGATCGAATCTTATCGTGCGACGCTCTGCGAAGGGGACCCAAGGGTCATACAAACGCTCGAGAATGAGGTGGAGAACATCGGTGGGGAGAGTATTCAGCGTAGGTGGAACATGTATAGAAAGCCTCTTGGTTCGCCGGGTGAGTATATTGAATAAATTTGGGGCCTGTTGTAAGAGTCCACCAAAAAAGCCGAGTGCCATGGCCAAGGTGCACGCTAGGAAGATTGGAACGAACCGCGCGTCATGGCGTATCTGTGTGACGAGTTGCCGCTGGTCAATCAGCAGTAAAGCACATCTCGTGTTCAACGCACCAAACGCTCAGATTGGCTGATCCGCGAGACGGCCAGTACAGCGGCGTGCCTCTCCCGGTCCCTCTCCCGGTCGGTGGCCACCGATTCCAGATGCATGCGATGTATGCTTAAGTCCAGGTTGATCTTGATATCACAATTTATTTCAGCACACTTGGAAGGTAGAGAGACACGCACACTGAAATGCAGCATTGCCTCGTCCAGTAATTTTTCATACTCGTCGACTTTGCTTTTGTTACGATCTTGGCGCGCTAATCGTTCGAAAAAGTTCTTTTTTTGGAGTTCTTCGAGGAAATTTTTGATCTCTTCGACTAGCCTGCAAGTCAGGTCGACAATCAATATTCAATGAACGGTGCAGGCACATACCTTTCGATCTGAACGATGCTCTCCTTCACCTCCGCCGGCATCGCGTCATCGAAATCCTTCGTCTGTCTCCAAATATCCTGCACAAGTTGTGCGGAACGTTTTGCGATGTGTTCGCATCCCTTTGTATTCGACTTGGCTTTCTGAAGCGTCGATACCATAGGTAACCTAAAAGATATGCTCGAGTTGAACGCTCACCTCGCTCAGCTCCAAGACCACCAGAACGGCGGATACAGCTGATTTGAGAGGTGGAAAGGCGTTCGTAGACGCTTCGATCGTTTTGAGAGTGACCGTCGAGGCATCCGAGGTGATTCTAGTCGAGCGGGTGCGACGCATTCTCGAATGCATGGCAAAGAAGCTAGCGAGCAGCGAACGGAAGCAAAAGGAGGAGGAGGAAGAGACGCCGGAGGGCTCGTAGCCTCGTACTTGGCTCGTCCGGGGATGATATATTGGAGTGACGCATTCTCGAAACACGTGTATGGTGTAACACCGTCATGGTCACATTTGACAGCGAGCTAAGATCGTTCTTTCTTAAGAACTCACTGAGTATGTAGAGTGGGTGGGTGGGTCCTAAGTGTATTTCACTTTTCCGACCCAAGTCTATGTGTTGAAAATGTGTTTTAGACAATTAAAAAAAAAGAAATTGGATAAATATTTATTTTCAAGCCAAGATTTGTCAGCTGCGTATCAGGCTGTGGACTCGGGATTGGTGGAGGGTGACTACTTACGTCGCAGCCAGGCTTGATGGTGTCCGCGGTATCTTCCCGTGTATGCTGCACACCCCCGTCCCCTTCCCCGTACGGCTCCCATTGCGCTCGCAATTGCGTCTCGTCGTCGTCGTCGTTATGCTCTGTGTCTAAGTCCGGGTCCGAGGGTGCATCCCCGCCAATGTCGACGCGTGCTTCGAATCCGATGCGCGTAAGAACAAAGCGTATCCTCGTCTTGCCTGCTCCCCTCGCCTTCTCGTACACCTTCGCCCACGCACCCTGCGTCCAAGTCACTTCTGCTTGCACCTGCCCCCCGTCTCTCACTGCGTTTCCCTCGGCGTACGTCCGCGGGTCTGTGCCTGCGCGCGCCTCGACGTCGACGTCTGCGTCTGCGTCTGCGTGTGCGTCTACATCTGCGCGCGCGTCGTTGTCTACGTCCGCGTCTGCGTCTGCCGCGTCTGCGTCTGCCGCGTCTGCGTCTGCCGCGTCTGCGTCTGCCGCGTCTGCGTCTGCCGCGTCTGCGTCTGCACCTGCCTCTCCTCAGCCCTCCCGCCCCCTCTGCACACTGGTTCTCAACAGGCTCGTTGCCGACGGTGGTGGGTGTAAGCGCGTTAGTGGGTGCGAGGGCGGGGTGCGCGTGCGATGGTGGGGTGCGCGTGCGCGTGCGGTGGTGGGTGCGTTGGCGCGTGCGCGTGTGGACAGCGCCGAGTACTGCGCGACCGCGGTTGCTTCACGACGGTGCGGGCGGGTGCAGGAGGTGAAGAGGGCAAAGAGCGATTTCACGCCCGAAGCGGGAAACGCGTTGGGGGCGGGGGGTGAGGGAGGGGACGGGCTTGAGCGCGGTCACTGCGCTGTATCTTCCCGCGCGTCACCGCACCCGTCGTCCCCGTCGTGTGTCGTCTGTGCCCGTGCGGCTCCCTCGTCGCGCTCTGGGTCCGGGTCCGGGTCTGGGGGTCGTCCACGTCGACACGACACGCTGCGCACACTTTATCCCCGTCTTGCCTACTTCCCCCACTTTCCGTACAACTTGGCCCTGCGCCTCGCTCGCCCCCGTGCGTCTACGTCCACGTCTACTACGCACTGTGTCCACGTTCACGTCTCCTTCGACTTGTACTCGCCCCTCTCCCGGCCCCCAGCGTCTACGGCGGCGCGTGTCGCGTCTGCCACGCCCACGTCCGCGTCCGCGTCTCGCCCCGCGTCCGTCTCCATTTCGCCGACCGCGCCCTCTGGGCCGTGGTTCTCAGGAAGTCTAGGCAGGCTGCCAGAAGGCCCCACCCACCCTCCTCCCCTCGCCTCCCGCACTAACTCGCGCGCCGCACCATCCGCGCCGGGTACCGCGGTCGTCCGCGTCCGCGTCCTCACCCTCGTCTTTGTCGTCCCCCGCATGTCTTCTTACGCGTCCCTCCCCCCTCGCTTCAGTGACACTCCCATAGTTACGCGCTCCTCCCCTCCCACGATCCGCACGTACCGCGCGATCTCGCGGCGCCGAGGACGTCGAGCGTGGCGGCGACGAGGGCCACGCGGAAAGTCAAGGTCTGTAAAAATAGGGGAGTCAGAAACGGAAGTAGAATCTGAATTAGAGTGGAAATCAGAGTCGGAAAACGGAAAGGAAACGGAAAAAAGAGAGGGGAGACAGTAAGTGAGCGAGTGAGCGATTGAAAAAGGAGGAAGCGAGTGGATGAGTGAGTGGAACGAGGGATGGAGCGAGGGAGGGTGTGGAGGGAGGGTCTGAGTGAGTGAGTGAGTTAATGAGTGGGTGAATGCGTGAGTGAGAATGGACGGAGGGGGAGGATACGGAATAAAAATAAGAAATAACGAGGGAGAGCGAGCGAGCGAAGGAGTGAGGGAGGGAGAGCGAGCGAAGCAGTGGGTGAATGAATGAGTAAGTAGCCGATTGGGTGGGATGAGCTACGGAATAGAGATATAACTTGAAGATCGGTGACCAAATGAGATCGAAGAGGGAGGCGGGGAATACAGACTGAGGGAGGGCGGGCGGAACGAGCGAGGGGGGAGCGAGGAAGACAGGGGGAGGGAGGGAGGGGGTGAGTGGATGAGGGAGGGAGTGGGCGAGTGGGCGGGTGAGTAGGTGAGCGAAAGGGTGAAGGGTGAAGGAGGAAGAAGGAAGAAGGGGAGTGAGCAAACGAGCGGGTGAATGAGTGAGGGATGGGCCAGTGAATGAGAGTGAGCGTGAGCAAGAAGGGAGGGACGGAGAAGGGGAATGAGCGAGGGAGCGAGGGATGCGGTGAGTGTGGATGAGTGAGTGAATGCGTGGGTGAGTGGAATGAGTAAATGAGCGAGCTAGCGAGTGAAGCAACAAAGAAGGGGAAGAACGTCGAGCAATAGAAGAAATGGAGAGGGAGGGGCTAGGAAACGCGACACACCTCCCTCTCCGCAACCTGCACCCTCTGCGTCAAACGCGCAACAGTCGCATGCAGCGTCTCGAGCGTCGTGCGGGCAACGCCTTAAGGGCTGAATCCCGCCCACCAGATGCGATTCACCCGGGTCAGACGTGCAGCGTCTCCAGAGTCGCGGCGTGGCGTGCGCGCAGCGCCACAAGGGTCGAGGTCGTCGTAGTCTGCTGTGAAGCGCCTATGCTCACTCCCATTCAGAGTAGAAAAGAAAAGGAACGAGGCGGACACGCACATATACCGCTCGACCATACCCGCCGCACTCCGATCGTCCACCCTCGCCTGCTCCCTTTCAAACTTAGCCCGCGCGAGCTCGTCGCCGAGCTCCGCGACGAGCGTGTTTGCCGCTACGAGCTGCGTCTGTGCGACCTCGCGCTCGGCTTCGAGGGTCTCCACGCGCGCGGCGAGCGCGTCGTTTTCGTCGCCAAACGTCTGCACCAGGGCCGCGAGCTGTTTCTTCCCGTCCTCCAAATGCGATTCGGAGTCGGGGTCCACGGCCACGAGCGTCGGCGTGCTCCCGCCGGCCACATCCCCCTCACTTCCCGCCTCTGATCATCCAAGTTCCGCACGAGCGCCGCATACTCGCGCACGACCCCATCCGTCAGGCGCGTCTCCTCCCTTGTCTGCACCAACCCGCGCTGCAGCGTCGCCTCGCCTCCTCTCGGGCGCGCGTGCGCCTCGTCGGCGGCGTGTCGCTGCTGCGCTACGCGCGCGGGTGTACTCGGCGAGCGCAGGCTCCATGATCGAGAGCTTTCCGCTAAGGCGACGCACAGAGAGTGAGCTCGGCGACTGTGTCCTTTTCTTTGTTGGTGTTCTCGGATTGGTGCGCAAGAGGTGTTTATAATTAGGAGGCGGTTCTCCGCCTCGAGGCCTGCTGTGCGCGCGGAGGTCGAGAGCGCGGCAGAAGAGTGAGCTTCCGTCTTTTTTTTTGTGGTTAGAGTAGAACTTGAATATGAGGTGAGATAAAATGGGCCTGGAAACGGTCAACGAGGGCACGGAGAGTTGACCGCTGTTCCTCCGTTAGAAGATGCGAGGTGCTGAGGCCTGAGTGCACGCAAAAAGCTGCCGGTCAAAGCGAGATCTACCAACTCGACGTGGACATTCGCGTTGGTCCTGTTTGCCATCATCCTTTTCGGCAGTTCAACTGCCCTTTCCGGATGATCGCCCCTGAGTAGCCGAAACAACACAAGTGTTGGCGAAGACGTCGCGAAGGCCTTCTTTCTCATCAACGGTAAAGCCAAAAAAACAGCCTCTGCAAACTGACATTGACTCAGCCTGATTCGAACAGACGTCGGCTCCAGAGTCCACATGTGTGGGTGCATCAACTTCAAGTCTACTTACCGCCACTGAGTCGTTAAAATTGCTTGTACCGCCTCAAATAAGGATCAAATTATCAGGCGACAGCTACATACGGCGAGACGCTACTACTGAGATAAAAATTAAGACTACTTACTTAGACACATCAGGAAAACATAATGTAACTATGGGCCCTATGCAGCGCTTGATAGCGCTTTATAGCACTTGAGAGCACTGCATACTGGCCATAGTTACATTATGTTTTCCTGATGCATAGCGCTGACGTTCTCTGTTCGATTTATTGGTCGATCCGAGGTCGAGACCTTGGAGGAAAATCTCGCGTGGGGAGGCGGCATGGTAAAGGGCTATACCCACCCCAACGAGTTCGTAACAGAATCGAGCCTCTAGAGCGGGTTATTAACAGTTACTCCCCGTGTAAATTGAATTACTCGCGCATGCGTTCCGCCTGGGTCCATCATTCTGTTAATTCTTACCCGAAACGCGGATCACCTGAACGTCTGTACCGAGACAGACTTATATATACGTATACGAGCGCACAAGGGCTGGATAATTGAAGACGCATTTTGTTTCTAACGGCGAAAGAATACATCTCCATAAGTAACTCATTCATATATCATGATTTAAGGCGCATTTTGGGGCCAGAGCTCGCGCACGGAAATTGAGGTCGCGCTTGTTGCTCACCACCACCATCATCTTCTCATCGGTTCCGCGCGGGCTGCTGCGTCAAGAAGTTATACATCTTAGCCTAAGTACGCTATATTAGCCAAGGCCTGACAAGGTTGCACGTGGCACTGCCAGTTTGTGGGATGACTCGGGGGACTTGATCTAAAAAAAAAAAAAAAGACGCCGTCCACATAGCCGCGTGCTTCCCCATATGGAAGTCCCCTAGATCATAGTCAGATACCAGCCTCATACGAACGAACAGCACTTTATTACATACCGCGTATCTGCGTGAGAAGCTGCTGCCAGAGGTAGCTCGTCAATTAGCAGTAAACACATCTCGCGTTTGACGCACCAAGCGCTCAGATTCGCTCATCTTCGAGACGTCCAGCACAGCGACGTGCCTCTCCTGGTCGGCGGCGACAGATTCGAGTTGGAAACGAAGTATGCTTATTTCCAGGGTCATCTTGATATCGCAATTTATTTCAACGCACTTGTTGACATCGAAGGAAATACGCACACTGAAATGCTTCATTGCTTCGTCCAGTAATTTTTCATGCTCGTCGACTTTGCTTTTGTTACGATCTTGGCGGGCCAATCGTTCGAAAAAGTTCTCTTTTTGGAGTTCTTTGAAGAATTTTTTAATCTCTTTGACTAGTCTGCAAGTTAGGTTGGTATTCAATATTCCACACTGTACGTGAACGGAGTAGGCACATACTTTTCGATCTGAACAATGCTCTCCTTCACCTCGGCCGGGATCGCAACATCGAAATCCTTCGTTTGTCCCCAAATATCCTGCACAAGTTGTGCGGAGCGTTTTCCGATGTGTTCGCATCCCTTCTTATTCGACTTGGCTTTCTGAACGGTCGCCATGAGCAAGCAAACAACTTGAAAACGTGCTCGAGTCGAAAGCTCACCTCGCTCAACTCCAAGACCACTAGCACAGCGGATACAGCCGATTTGAGAGGCGGAAAGGCGTCTGTAGACGCTTGGATTGCTTTGAGAGCGACTGTCGTCGCAGCGAAGGCGTCCGAGGTAATTCTAGTGGACCGGGTGCGACGCATTATCCAAAGCATGACAAGTGAGCTAGCGAGCAGCAGTCGGAAGGCGAGAGGGAGGAGGAGGAAGAGACGCCAGGTGCTGTAGTATCCCACGAGGTACAGGCTTCAGCGCTTCCTCCGCACGAAAGCTGTTGAGACTGAAATTGCAGTGCACGTTTTCGAGATGCTCCGGTGGAAAAAGAAAGTGATGTTACGATCGATAGAACACCAGCGCAAGAAACATGGAGAATGGAAGAACGAGACAAGTATTCAACCACCGCGGAGGTTGATGGCGTCCATCACGTACGGTACGTCCTCCGTAAATCATGTCCTGAAAAGCTGTTAAAACACGTCTTCGAGATGCTCCGAGAGAAGCCAGAAAGAAAAAGGAAATCTGCGTACCGACATACGCGCCCCGCCCGCCAACGCCCCACCCCCGGTTGGTCTGGGTCCGAGGGTGCATTCATCTCCACTTCGCGTCGTCTTGCCTTCTTCAAATTCAAATTGCAATGGTCAGGCCGTAGGTGGCGGGTATCTTCATCGTCGAGCACAATACTTGAGCGAGGAATTGTCTGTCTGTGTGCGGCTCGGCGGCGGTGCGAGTCTAAGGCTCGAAGTCAAGTGCGAGTCACTGGTTGCGGTATACAAATGCTGAAACCATAAAAAAAAAAAAGTGCGAGTCACTGATAGGCACGTGTCCTGGTCCATCACGATCACGCGCAAACAACCCACACGCAACGGGGTCCGTGCGCGGAGCGACAGTATAAAGCGAGCCCTCATCTTCCCTGCAACTCATACTTACCTTGATGGCACAGGTCCCTTCACCTCCCTGGGTCTGTGGGCCGTGGGATCAATCCATAGCACGGCGACCCTGTCCATACAGAGTGCGCCCGCGGCTTGTATGTGCTTAGGTGCATGCACCGTCTCAATATTTTCCTGTTCCACCACGGCCACTCGGCTGGGTGGACCTTTTTTTTCCATCTTCGGTCACCCTAACCCTAACCTTACTTGATTAGAAATAAATCGCTTTGACCGTTTTTTATTTCGTCATGTTCATCTGAGTTTCGCATCTGAAGTGTGTTGAACATACTGTAAGCTGCGCGCCCGTAAGCCGCTGGCTCACCCACTCTGAGTGACTCTGAGCGTTTCGCTGCGAACTGTGAACTTCGTCGAATCGCCACAAAATAGACGCCTATTACTTACTAGCGATTACATCTACTTGGATCGGCGCGACCAAATGCAACCAGGGTGGTGCCTCGTGAGGCTTTTCGGATTTCAACACATAACTAATCATGGTACAAGTACTAGTATCTGGGACGCGGTCTTTGAGATTTCGCCATTCCATGATCAGACATCAAGGCCTGCAGCGCGGATAATATTGTCAATGTGAATAGAATTCAGGGTGCACGAGCCATACCGCCGGTCCCCCAGAGAAAATTTCCCAGTCGCCCGCAAGTACAACGCAGCGCAAAGCGCGCAAGCAGATTACTTGTTTATAATAACTTGGCTCCACTCACCGAGCGAACGATCATATAGCTGTTTTGGTGTTGATGGCATCGTGAGCGAGGGTACGCCCTGTGCACTGGTCTCCCCGCACTACAGATGTGACGATGAGGAGAGTGCAGAGGGCTTCGGCGACCAATGAGTGAGACGTGCGTGGCGTTTCTTTATTTATTTCCAGGTACACGGGCGTCGAGGAGGTAAACAGTGGAGGGGAGGCGAAATTCAGCGTCGACAAACTTGAGGTGAGGATCACCTGTGTATACTAGTGAACCTCGCCGTTGAGGGAAATGCGGATTTCGTGTGCCTTGAACAAGTGACATGATTTTCGGTTCCGCGGAATCAGTAATTTGATACGGGACCGGTCATGTTCCTACCACTCTGGCCATTCGGCTTAGATCAAGTGAAACTTAATGAAAACAGCTGAGGTGGGTAGCTCGAAAGTGGCATACGACGTGAATTATTAGACCGCCAGATGAGGTACTCGACACTCCTGTGGCTTACCGTGGCTGAAACGGATCCACAGCAACTGGGAATTTGGAATTTACTCATTTCGGCGGTCTCAGGACGGAAGACGCTGCGTACCTTTTACGGCTTATACTTGCTGAGCGTTCACCTTAGTATAGCGGAACGATCTATCACCAGCCTGTAATTAGCGTAGAGCCATGATATATAGAAACCTCTAACTTAGAGGTGCCCCTGATATATCATGGCAGGTTCTTTGGGTAGGTAGTGGGTGACCGCCGGCACCATTGCCCACGACGCAGGTGAATGGCTCAATTGGGACTCCAATGAAGAGAGGACGTGGTCGTCGCCATCAATTGTGAGCCCTCGGCGTCGTCGTCGGAGACGACGACGACGAAAAATCATCTTAAAATGCCAAGAAAATCATGTAAAATACAGCCAAAAAATACGGAAAAATACACAAAATTGCAGGTAGCTACGGCCCAGAAGCTGGAGTCCACCAATCAAGAAACAAAGCACAAAATGTACAAAACAGCGCCAGAAATCACAAGTAGGTATGGAGACAAGGTACATTCGCTCCTAACGGCCCGTACGCATGGCGATGTAAACAGCGTGCACTCCCGCAGCAAACGCGTACACAAGAGCAGGGGGCGGCGGGCTTTGCGCGCTGACGGACGGCGGCGGGTGCTGGGGGTGCCCGCGCTGAGGGCCGATGGTGCTGCTGCCCCTCGCGCTCGCTACACCACGCCACGCACCGGCCCCGACATCCTGACGCGCTCCCAAGGCGAGGCAGCGTCAGGATGCGAGGGTGGATGGGGTGCTGCTGCTGCTCCCCGTGCTCCCAAGGCGAGGGTGGCATCAGGATGCGAGGGTGGATAGGGTGGGACTGCTGCCCCTCGCGCTCGCGCTTGGGACGGACGGCGGCGGGTGCTGGCGGTGCCCGCGCTGAGGGCCGAGAGGGTGGGTGGGATGGTGCTGCTACTGCGGTCGCTACATGACCAGCACTTCGTCTGCATATGCCGGATTGATGGCACGCCGAGGTAGACTCGGTATAGCCTCCTCCTCCTCGTCGCTCTCCCCCTCCCCCTCCCCATCTCCCTGGTCCCCTGCCGCCCCACCCTTGTCCACGTCGTCCAGCTCCAGCTCGCCCGCCCTACCCCGTTGTATCAGCAGCGCCAGATGGTCCCACTCGCCCGCGAAGCGTCGTGCCAGCCGCGTTTGGATTCCTCCCTGGCGAACAGCGTACGCTGTTTCTCCTTCCAGCTGCGCCTCATCGATGCCTTGTCGTCGCCCCTGCTGCTCCGTCCACCACCCCGATCTCCAGCTAAGATACCGAAGTACCCGTGCCATCTCCTCCTCGAGCAAATCCACCTCCTCACGCCATCGGTGACATCGCGCGCGTGTCTTGGCCCATTCGATGCGGACCGCTGTTGCTGCATTGTCAGACCACAGTGACTCGGCAGTAACCGCGGACAGACCTTCATTCATTGCTACCCCGTCGGCCGGGTTGTACTCCCCACCTTGAGTAACCCATATCCACGACAACGCACGCTGCACCTTTTTCTTCCTCCTCTTCTTCTGCTTCCTCTCCGGATCGTGGAATGTCGATTGCGGAAGGCCCCTCACATCATCCGCCCTCAACTCTTTAAACGATCGCTGCCACTCGTCGCGCCTCAGCACCCGACCCAGCGTCACCAACGCTGCGCGCGCCACCCGATACTGCGTCGCCGCTCGTTCGACCTGGTTGTTGAGCGTGCTGATCTTATCCTGCGAGCGCGTGTTGGCTCGCACACCCCGCGCGTGCGTATCCTTCAATTTGTAGAGATGTGTCCGCACGAGGAGCAAGCGGCGCACTTCATGTAGCGCCTCGTGCGCCTGCCCTACCCGTAGCCGATACTCGTTTTGCTGGACGGCGGTGGGGACTGAAACCCGCGCACAAACCCCGGAGTCTGCCGCCGCGACCGCCGATGGAAGCCACAGCTTCAGATCCGACACGCTGACCCCTGCAACAGGCTCGGTCGCAGCTTGGCGTGCACGCTCCTCGTCCTCGAGTTGTCGCACGTTCTGCAGCGCCGGGAAGAAGTTGGTCTGGAGAGTAATCCATGTAAAAATCTGGCGGCGTAGCTTGCTGGTGCGCTCAATCATCGCGCGTCGTTGACCGTCCGTGGGATGGAGACCCGTCGAGGACACATCAAATGCAAGGATCCGTCTGTGAATTGTATCAGCGGCTGCACACGCCTAATCCAATGAGACGTACTGCTGATTCTCGAGCTGAAGGCCCATCGCCAGTAGCTCGCTGACGTGCACGTCCCCCCAAAGGAACGTCGGGTCCTCTACCCCATCAGTTTCCCTCTGTGCTGCCTCCGCTGCCAGCTCGACGCGCACCTGCGCGACGTGCGAGTCCTTGCGCAGCGTCTCGAACGGGTTTTTCTTCGTCACATCCGCCTCCCACGCCTCCGCCATCTCTGTCCACCCCTCTACGACACTCGGTCCTAGTGACTCCTCCAGGTCGCGTAGCGCCGCCTTCGTCTTCACCATCTCAGGTACTGCATTTTGGGTTTTGCGACACAATGTACGTCCTATAAACAGGAATGAGATGTAATCAGGCTAACTGTACCCTTGCACTTACCGAGTGCGACGATCTTCTTGTGGTTCCAGTCATTGAAGTGGTCGTCGAGTGTATCGCGCCGCGATCCCGGCCCCATCTCCTTGGTGCTCCGGGCGAGGGGGTTGGCGTCCGCCCAGCCACGCTCAGGCGCCTCCCCGTCCGTCTGTCCAACGTTGGGAGTCAGGTTAAAGGAATGTTTGAGGTTGCACGCTTCGATGTGCGCCGGAAGGTGAAATTTCGGGACGAGGAACGTCATGAACTTGCCTCGTCCGTCGATCGTGATCTCCGAGTTCTTGTATTCGGCCATCCGTATCCAAATGTTGATGTGCCACTGGCACGCGATGTCGTACGACACGTAAAACAGGATGAGTTCGGAGCCTGCGATGCTGATTAAAAACATATAGTCCATGTTTATGTATCTGAAATACATATTCAGGTCTCGCTACCACCACAATAAAATCGTAGCTTACCGCTCGCCGAGTTGCAGATCACCCACCGCGTTAGGTCGCTTCATGTTATGACGGGCGCAGTCTACTGCACCAATGCCAGACGAGGCAGTGCCGCGCGCCTCCCGGTCCGGTTTGTCCACCGCGTCGTGAGCTACGCAGTGGCTTCGCTGGAAGTTCGCTCAGCCCTTATACTCAACATTCCAGACAAAATAAAATCGCACTCACATCCTGTTTGTAGTTCCAATGCTCCTTGACATGTCGCATGTACGCCTCCACCTCGCAGAAAAACGCCCAGCCCTTCCCAAGGCCCGGGTCTTTGCTCTCCGTCGACACATCCTTCCGCTTCAGTCGAAAGTTTGCGTCCATGGCCAGGTATAATCCGTAAAGGAATCTAGAAACCGTCAGTGTCTATATGGTCCTGCACGCGGTGCACTTACTGCTTGTCGTCTGGAGCATCCTTCCAGTTCGCCGGCAGGTTCTTTCCAGGCTGAGGACATGCGGGGCAAGCTAGAGCGCACTCGCCGAGCTTCGTATTGGCTATGCCGTCGGGGTCGTGCCCGCGTCCCGCACGCTTGAGCATTCGGATGTGGCGCCATTCCCTTGTCATTCGCAAGAACCCATGATAGCGCTCCTGGAGGTTTTTAGTCAGTCTCCTCCGTATTACGCCGAACGAACCCCATACCTTTTCCATTTTTTTGATCTCGGAGTCATCTCTCTCGCTTGCAGCTGCCTATTATCCCACATCAGCCTTGGTGCCGTCGATTTTGAGGGAAACACGTACTTGATTCTGTCCAGACCTTTTTCGTCTGTTCATCCCCAGATTATCTGTCTGCCTTGCGAGGCTCTGATAAAACTCAAGTGCTGAACATTTGGATTCGAAGGAGAATAGCTGGTATTGGCGCAGAACCGCGAAGGTCGCGGCCGTCTTGGGGTTCGTGGTGGTGGCAGGCCACAGCTGTGCACGAAGGAGCTGACGGGTGGGGTGGCCTCCCTGCCCGCAGCCGCAGTAGTCGAGCGCGACCTGATGGACACCGTGGACGTCGATGATCACAAAATCGTCGGCAATAGCGGGCTGGGGGACGGGACAGGCTCTGTTGAGGTGGGACCAGTGGCCGAGCTGTATACGCAACCCCATACTCTTCAGAGAAACCCGCTCGAATGTTGTTCCCAACCAGTGCTGTCAATGTCGTGCGTGAGTATCTCAGCCTCAGTTACAAACCGTACGGCGTACCTCAATTTGGTGGAATGGCAGTCTAAGGTGAGCGTTGACCACACACGCGTGGCACATCAGCTGGCCCCCGCCCAAACACTCGCGGCAACGGTAGTCGGCCGTCCCTGCGCCACACAGCCGGCAGGTCGAGTGCGTATGATCTCCCCGCCCTTCCAGACGAAGGACTTCTACCAGGTAGGTTGCGCGATGATCTTCAACCCACTGACGCAGAGGGTCGTCCTATAATAGTCCCAACGTCAATTAAATGTCTAGAAGTTCTGGGGATACACATACCGAACCTCGCGCATCCCGCGGAACGTCCTCGTCATTGTCCACTCGATCCACATCGATGTCCTCCCCGCTGTACCAATCGTAAATGGGCGGCCGTTCCTTCGGTACATCTGGGTGAACCCTATCCCCAGCCAACGCGCTGACCTCTACCACGGATCGCGCCTGCGAGACATGGCCGTCCAGATGGTGAATGCGGGTCTTTTCGAGCAGAACTCGGGCCGTGGATGTCGCCGCAGTCGAACTGGGAGGGTCTGGCGCGATAGGCACTGTTCGCGCGGCGAAATGGTGGACTGTAGGCTTTTTGCGTTTCGTGCTCATGGTCCAGCGAAGGCACGAGAGAGGAATCGAAATGTAGACGAGAGCGCGAGAAGTAGATGGAGATAAACCCAGAAGGGGCCACTGACGAGCACTTCGTGCTCGTCAGTGGCCAGTGGCAACAACCAACATGAAGGCTGTGCCAGCATCTTGATGTGGTTGCACGTCAACACTGATCACGGAATTGCGTGCCGTCCCGCGATATTTGCTGGTTTAATCCAAGTTTAATCAATGTACTCGAGTGGAATATATTTGGAATTCATAGAACATTATGGAATGCGTGTCTAGTACTCAATGTAACCAGTCGTCGACGTATCCAGCCACAAGGGGCCGCTGTTGGCAAATGAGCGCCCATTGAACTCTAATTCCTCCTGCCTGCGTTGGTCGCGCTGCCATTCGCGTCGGTGGAGCTCTGGGATGGTGTCCGAAACCTGAGAGATTAAATAGTCCCACGCGCGGTCCAACTCCTTATCCCGTTCCTCGCGTTGCTCGGCAAGCCGCTGCGTCTCGTCATCCGAAGATTCGAGTGGAATGAGTGGAGGGAGGTTTTCCTCGTCGCTAACGAATGAAATTGATGGAATTTTGTCAGCGCTCGGAGGGCAGGAACAAGAAGAGAAAAACTTACTCGTCGCTGAATTCCCCCGCCGCCAATTGCGACACGGCTGCGGAAACTTCATGAGCCATCTGTTGCCATTGGGCTTCTGCAACCGGAGGCCATTCCGGGAGCACGGCAGCAGAAACGGGCGGCTCTCGCTGACGGCGCCGCTGACGGCGCGACATTGCTGGCGAAGCGGGCCTCGGTGGTGCCGAGAAAGGTAACACTGTTGAAGTCGTCAGTTTTTTTGGGAAGGAAATGTAGAATCACGTACGTGAACGTTTCTTGGTTTTCGTGGTTTTCATCAAGGCCCACGCGAACTCAGGTGACTCCCCATCTGTCTGTTCACGGTCGGGCAAGGTAAAGTTACACTTGGTGATACAGGACGACATGGAGGAGGAGGAGGAGGAGGATACGTTGACAAGTACCTGGAGGAAGATAGTACCTTGAGAGCAAAGCGTCACGGCGCACGCCATCATCAAACTACAGTCACAAGATAATGCACTCCGTACACCGAAAGATGGATTCCACATGCTTACGGATCGCGGCGCAGGAACCGGCGTAGCGCCAGGCGCAGAGATGGGCCGGGATTATTGAGCATGGTACGCATGGTTTGGAGAGCAGTTGATGGTTCTGAGCGGTGCCCATGGCAATATCCATCGTAGCAGGTGGGTGGTAGTTGTCCGATTACTGACTGAGCGGCGATAGCTTGCAGGTGATATCTGCACCCGATTGAGACTGCATCACATTCGTGTTCGAGGCCTACCGAGGTCCTAGAGATGGAGCAGCCATCCAGGTTAAGCCATCCAGGTCAAGACGCCGACGGTAAAATGAGGGGAGGGAGGGCTCGCATAGGGTCAAGATAGGTCGAGATGGTACGATGAGCACTTATCTGATCAAACAACGTCATGACAGCCAACGTCATGAATGCCTATTGCATCGGATCAACAGTATCTCAGCTTCTTTCGTAACATCGACATACGAGGTTGAATCCGGCCAGGTACTACACCACAATTATATGACATTGTTGAGTATTACATTACTGAGTATTATTACTGCACATCAGTAATATTCATCCACCTCATTAAACAAAAAACCGTAGTTAGCACGAAACAAAGGTAAAGGGCTCGGGGCAAAATACGAGATGGATTCCTCATTCCAATCGGGGCAAGAAGCATACCCGTCGCGAGCTGAGAAGCGAAAAGCACTCAACATCGGTGCCGACACATGTCCGGACATGAACTTGACGAAACAGGCCGCGTCGTTACGCGTTATCAATCTGCGGTTGGCGCGATGGGCCAAAGTCTCCGAGCAAACCAAAAACACGCTCTTCAAGCGTCGAAACTTTTCGTCGAGTAGGCTGACCAATGGCGCAAGGGAACTGCCTCCCTGAGAGATGGAAGATGGAATGGAATCAGCAAAGAAATTAATGGAAGAGTCCCAACGCAATCAACGCACCAATCCTTGAGTATCCGAATTGAGTGTAAATGCGGACCATGTCAAGTCCTCGTCGAGGACTAGGTGCCGAAGAGGGAACACGACATGGGGGGCGGCGCGGAGGAGGCTCACAAAACCCGGCGCGCAAATCCTAAGAGTGCACAGCCTAGAACTTGACGCCCCAAATTTGGCCTGGTCGTCGGGGTGCAGCGGCGCTCCTCCCAGCGACTTCCCAGTGTAAAACCACATGTCCTCGAGACGGTGGTTGAAGGCAAATTTTGCCAGATCTGCAGGACGACCCTTCATGCTGCGCAGCAGAGGAAGTTTGCCGGGTCCAGGACAGTCAAGCGCGTTGAAATGAGAGGTAATAACAAGCCTCAGGAGTCGGTCTTGGGACACGAGTAGCTGTGTCCACGGAGGATCCACGCAGGAGATTGAACCGAAAAACCCCAGACGGAAGGTGATGAGGGGAATGACGTGTGGCGGCAGGGGAATGCGAGGAGTGATGATCAAGAACCAGAGATGGGACAGAGCCGGAAGGACGGCAGCCCATTGTGAGATGTCGACAGATGCCAGGAAGTCGGTGAAATAGATGGATTCTACCTGGACCCAAGTTAAACAATCGCCAACCATGAACGAGCGTGCAACGTACGAGCGGCGGCAGAAGTGAGTTGTTGGCGAGAGAAGCCACCATTTTTTTGGCGGACTTCCCTACTGAGATATTGCGGTACAATAGGTGGACGAGGAACAAGTTGATAGATTTGGAAAGGCGCAGGAGAACAAGGATTTCGGTGAGCTCACAGAGCCCCGCGATCTCGCGCCAAACGTAGCCTGGGTGAGGCGGCATGAGGGGGATCAAGACAAGAAAGAAAGGGCTCGTGTTCTTATATAAGTCAGTGGTTCGAAACATTTGCGTCCACTCACCTTGACCACAAGGAAAATGGATCGCAGTCCCATCAACATCTATCTCCACGCGAGCATCGGCTGCACCGCTGGTGCCGGGGCCTGAACGACTGCATGAGGCGTTCTCCTGCGCACGAACACTTCAAGAGTCCAGGGTACTGAGGCTAGAGGATGGGTGAGGGCGAGTAAGTAACGACAGTGGTTGGTGGTGGCTCGGAACAACAGAGCACGGCCTCGCGAAGCTGCACAGCCTTGCGATTCTTGCAATCCGTGACCGGGCCACGCTTCCGAATGCGACGTAACACAATGTTCTGCTGGTAGATGGGAACGGAGGGGTTGGGAGGTAAAATTCCAGAGGAATAAACTGAAGATTCCATCAGCCCTGCCTGAATATCACAAATGCAGAGAAAAACTACGGTGGAAATTGAATTCTCTTTCAAAATCAGCCCCGTAACAGGGGATTGTAGTTAATGCGGGCCTATTTCAGACAGTTAGGTGGGCAGTTGGGTGTGTAAAGGCGTCCGAACATGTCAACGAAGTTCTTGAATGACCATATCTCGTGGATTGAATATAATGAGATGGATTAATCGAGGTCACAGCCACCTGATCGGGCACCGGTCCACGCTTCCGAGAGCGACGTAACACGACGTTCTGCTTGTAGTAGGGAACGTAGGGGTTGGGACGCCAAAATTAAGAGGCCAAACCTTTATGTTCGATGAGCCCTATCTTTGGGTTGCTTCCAGAGGGAAAACGCACGCACTGTGGAACTGAATTCCTCGCCAAACCACCAAATCGCGCCGTAACAGGGTGAAGTCAGGGGAGTGGGAGGAGAGTAAGGTTTAGGAGTCTGTGGGTTCACTGACCTTGTCAGTGAACCCAGCCAAATTAGAAAATGTCCACAATTTCTAGCTTGAGCCAGAATATAATAGTGTATATGGGATGACTATGAATGGCACACAAGTCATCGTATATCACTCTGCGCAATGTTCGAACATACCCAGAGGTGAACTTCAGTTCTCGGGCCAAATTTATTTTTTTTCGAGTACATAGAATCAACTTGAAGTTCGAAACAACTGTTTGGATGGGACCGTGCTGAAGTACGGGGAGGGGCAAGCCAGGACGTCTTGGGGGCCGAAATGGCCGAACCAGTGAAATGTTGCTTCAAATCGTGAATTATGAATTTTGCTTACCTGGATAATCAAGCCGTTGGGCGCAAGAAATGCAGTCAAACTCGAATCTGAAGGATTTGGAGTGAAACAGGACACATAGAGGACGGGAGGAGGAAAGTCGGCGGAAAGTAGAATGTGAACATGTCACAACGTGACAAGCTATCTTGGTCTCAACTTCTATGGCGGGCACCCGACAGAAACGCAGAGGCATACCGGATGCCTCCACAAAGCACAAGTATGTGTTCCATTGCAATATAAGCATATGAAAACATGACCGGTGGGGGAGTAGGCAGAAATTGGCGGCGCAAGAGAGACGACGACAACGCGATGCCAAACACCGCGAGTCTGTGGTTCCACCCTGCTCGGTTTTCAAGCTCTGATTTTGGCAGGACTCCGGGAGTACTAGAGAAACAGCGCCGAAAAATGGCAGAGCGACGGTAAGGCCGAGTAAGTCATTGAAATCACCATTGACGCTACATGGACCTGGACTAGTGCCTCAGTGAAGGCACGTCGGCGACAATGGGACACACCTAAGCAAGCTAGACACATCCCACCGTTGCTACCCGCTTTATCCCGAAGCCCGGACGCGCTCTCAGATCCGGAGGATTTGGATGGCGAACTTGTGACATCGGCAGAACGGTTGAGATCGGCAGAACAGTTCGCTCTGGGCGTACTCGCGGACATGGCGGCAGCTCGGTGCGCCAGCGAACCAGTCTCGGGGTAAGTAACTTCAATTGGTTAGGCCGATTTCACTAATCTTAAGATTCCAGTCCGGCACCACCATGCGATCCCATTGTCAACTATCCTGATGGCGCGTCGGACTTCAGCTCGCGGTGCGTCCCATTACTTTGTGTGTTACCGTTACAAAAATGACGAACATTGGGCAGGAGCTCCCTGCCGTTTTCTGTCGAGGCGGTGATCGACGCCCCTATGGGGTTCGTGAAACTCACCACGGAGTACACTGCAGATCCCCTCCCTCCATGTCTATCGCCCTTGACCCCGTTGCAAAAGAAGATCCGACGCGAATTGGGTCAGGTCCCGCTCAACGCGATCCAACAACTTCAGTGGGCGGCTAACGACCTTGCGTTGCCGATGACCGAGAGTGAATGGGAGATAGCGGATGGGGAGATAGTTGATGAGGATGTCCTCGAGGGGTCCAGGTCACCAGGTCAGCCCACAATCTCGGAGACGCGCATTCGTCTGTGGCGCCGACATCCGGAGTACGAGACCACTTGGGACCGGGTGACACGGCAGAGATTTGCGTCGGCGGCGTTAGCACAACGGTAGTCGCACGTAGAAGATGTCTCGTATGGAAGGATTTGCACTCAGATTGCCGAGCTTCAATTCACTCATAGTCGACGTGGGATAAGTCACCTACATACCACACTTTAAATCTTAAAACTTCAATCAATGCCCTCTGGGCTATTTATGGCAAAAGAGACGTAGTATTCATTGATGCGAGAAACTAATGGGAATTTCCGGGGACTACCTCAACGACAACATGCGAAGCGGGGGGCGCTTCGGAGACGCGCTCGCACTCGCCCAACGCGTACTGGGACCTATAATAAAAAAGAGCCTCTTGGCGGCTATCCTTTTTCTTGCGGGACTGATTGGGAATGCCCCGCACTTGATCGTCGGCGTCAGCACTGCAAGAGATACAAGTGGGATTAGTTAGAGCTCGACAAGTGCAATAAGGACTTGGACTTACGAGGTGGCGTATAGACCCGGGCGCCGCCCTACGCACACAACGTGCCACGCCAAGTTGTCGCCGTACCCGGGGGGAAAGAGCTTGTCCAAGTCGTCGGGCGCTATAGCTGCGCTGCGATAGAACCGAGGGGCAGGCGCTACAGAAACAGTAAGTAAGTGCTCGCTGTGAGACCACACCGTGGATCTACTTACGAGTGACCTGCGCGACTGCAGCAGCGACTTGGGCCTCGAGGAAAGCAGGGAGATCGGCTGGAGAAAAAAAAAGGTAAGCGGGTGAGGAACAGGGAACGCATGGAGTTACCGTTGACTTCGATGCACAGACGAGTCACGTCCAAGGCGATCTTGGACAAGGAGGTCACTTTGGCGACCCACGCCGCTAGCTCCTGCTGGGCCAGAGCCGGATCGAGCTCATCTTGGGGGACGGGGGCAGGAACGGGGGCAGGGGCGGGGTTGACAGTGTCTTGAGCCATAGAGGATGGGGGTGGAAGGAAAGAGACGAGGTGGAGATGAGGATGATGATAAGAGATTCACCTGATTGGAAAAAAGCACATGCTCAATTTGTGTCCCGTTTCGGGGTTGCGAATCGGGAGAGATTATAGCGAGGGGGGTATTTGAGAGAGGGGGTTGTGACGAATTGGGAAAGAGAATTAAAAGAAAAATATAAAAGAAATAAAATGGCGTGCGTTTACATCGCCTGGCTTTTACTGTCGCAGCACATCGCATTTCTTTCTACTCGGTCACGTCCCCCAAAACAGCTATGGCGCCACGGAGTTGGGCCACAGACGATCAACAGAAATGGCTTCACGCCTGGATGGCCGAATTTGTGCGGAGGCAGGCAGAAAAAAAAATGAACCTTTTTTGGCCGGTGTTGTACGACACCTGGTTTCGCGACTTTCCTGAACACACGGGCCTCGGCCTTCCACTTCCCGCCGACGCCGACGCACGAGAGCTGACTGCAGACGAGCTGAAAGCTGTGGGAGCAGCGATTCAGGCTCGAAAACACGTAAGTAACATGTCGCGAGACTCGAGGTGTCCTTAGACTGACGCACCTTAACAGCAACTGGAAAACTGGTTCCGGTACCAGCGGAAGAAAATCAGCAACGGCAGCGGCGTCGCGTCCGCGAAGCTGGGGGCCATGGTCGATTCAATCTTCGAGATGAAGCCCAAGAACAGGAAACGCGCTCACCAGGCGATCGAAATATTCCAGATGCGTAATCGTGACCTGATCAAACAAGCGTTGACGCAGGCAGGGTACGACAAGGTCCCTGAGCGAGACGACGAGGAGGACGACGACTGGACCGACGAGGCAGACGGCTCGGACGCCGCGCGAGCGAAGACCCTCAAGTCTGAACGGATGCGCACACGAACCCGAGTTGTGGCGGGACTATGGAAGGACGCGTCGCCAGAGGAACAGGCAGCGGTTTTGGCCGAGGTGGAGAAGGAGAAGGAAGATATTGCAGCAGCCGAGCTGAGTGACGAGACGGCGGAAGCAGAGCGAACACCGGCGCAGTTACAAGAGTGAGACGTTTGATTTGTTTCGTTGGCCTGGAGTTTTGCTAACAGTGTTATAGTGGGGTGGACGCACTGGAAGCCTTCTTCACCAAGGTCCACGGCGCAGTATACAACGGCGCGAAATGGGTTGGGATGTCGCTGGTCGGAGGTCCTAACCCCAGGATGGGCGGCGAGTTGAGCATGAAAATGTGCGTTTCCCTTTTGGGATGTTGGCTCGGTCACCTGACCACGTTCTCTCTCTCTTCGCCACCTCCGCAGAATATGCCACGGCACAACTCCTGCTGGAAATGACTTCGAGGACTCATGCGTCGACTTCAATAAACACATTGTGGAGGCGTTTGAAGGTTTCTTGCAGTTGGTTTTCAGTAAGTCGTTTTTCTTTCTCTGGCTGGTCAGTCAGTAACGAGGTGGATTGTAGCTCCCGAGGAATGCCGTGCGCGAGCGCTGGAGACGACAGTTCCTGAGAGAAACGACCCCGCTCGACCCGCTACTATCATACAAGCGCCGGTGCCTGTGCCGCCTCCTGCTGTCCCCGCCAAGAAGTCGAAGCCGAAGCGCACCAAGAAGAAACCCGCGGCCGCAGGAACTGGCGTGACTGGAGCTCCATTGGCGACCACGTCGGACTCGGTGAACAATGTCGCCGTTATTACTAGGTCAGTCTTTTTTTTTCACAGACGGTGGATATTAATCTGACGTATACTTGTCAGCACCGTCTCATCTCCGTTATCCCCTGTCACCGAGGCTGGCGTCAACAACACCGATCTCGAACCTGACGAGGCCGCATTCAGGTAAGTTTGGAAGTCGCGCAAGTTGGGACCATATAACTGAAGTGTAATATTAGCGACACCCAGGATTTTAATGGGCATTTGGATGACGACGAGACGTTCCTTGAGGGGTGAGTCTCACTTTCTTCTGCCTTTGTCAACTCACTGAACCTCGAGCAGTCCCCGTTTACCGTCTCCGACTCCTGACCACCATCGCTGGCCGCCGGGGATGTCAGCTCCCCTTAGCCCTGACGCTGCCGCCACGCTCGCAAGGTGGGAGAACCGAGGCGTAGTTAGTGGGGCGACGATGGCGATGATCGACCCCCTGCTGCGGGGACTCGAGGAGCCTCCAATCCCATCACAGCCGGCAGGAGAGCGTCCTCGGCCGAAAGCTGCCTACCGAGGGGCGGCAGAGTCAAATTCAGCACAGCTACCTGCTCCGCCTACATTCCGGCTCAGTCCTCTGTTTGACGCGTTCCGCACCCCCACCCGTTCGACCCCCCCTCCTCGTGCCAAGGCGAATTTGTTTGGCTTACCGCCTTGGCCCGGATCGCTGGCCTCGCCGTCATCACCTAAACCCCTAGGATCCCAAACCTCTGCTGCTCGTCTACTCACCGCCTTGATTGCGCCGCCCACCACTGTCGTGACCCCTGCCCCTGCACCCGGTGTGACCCCCACCCCCGTCGTCGGCACTGCACCCGTCGTGAGTGCTGCGGTCGTGACCCCCACCGCAGTCATCACCCCCACCGCGGTCGCCACCCCGGTCGTCGTCAACACCACCGCGGTCGCCACCCCCACCACGGTCATCACCCCCACCGCGGTCGTCACCCCCACCGTGGCCGTCACCCCGGTCGTTGTCAACCCCTCCACCGCGGTCGTCGCCCCTGCCACGGTCATCACCCCCACCGCGGTCGTCACCCCGATCGTCGTCACCCCCACCACCACCGCGGTCGTCCCTCCGGCACCGCAGGTCTTCTTACCGGCGTCCCGCCCTATGGCCAGACTACCCGTGGACAATGGAGTGGCACCGAAGAAGGCGGCGGCGCCGAAGAAGGCGGTGGTGCCGAAGAAGGCTGCGTCGAAAGCTGGAGGAGCAATGCTTGCTCAGAAGCAGGCAGCGGCGACACAAGCTCAGACCATCGCATCGAAAACAGACACAGTCAAGAAGAAGCGTGGCCGACCCTCGAAGGCGGACAAGATCGCTGCGGAGGCGTTGGCGGACATCACGAACGTGTTCGTCCCCGAGGCGCTCCCCATCCCCGAGACGCTCCCCGTCCCCGAGACGCTCCCCGTCCCCGCTGTCCCCCCCGTCCCCGCTGTTCCAATCTACACCGTGACGAATAACAATCGTGCAGGGGCGAAGCGAGCCGCAGAGCAAGCAAAGGCGGCAGAGCTGAAGGAGGCAGAGGACGCGCGGAAAGCTCAGAGGGCAAAGGGCTGGGAGCCGGGGCTAGTAGATGGAACCGTCGTCATCTTGCGCACCAGAAGGCCGGCCCTCAATGCGGACGGCACGGTACGACAACGTGTGGTGAAGGGATCGGCGGCTCCTCGGCTCGACGCGAGCGAGAAGGCGTTGCTGGCGCGTGCAAAGGCGGGGGAGAAGAGAAAAGCTGCCGGCCCAGCGGCTCAGGGCCCGAGTAAAAGGTCAGTGTATTTTTCGTCCGTCGTCATTTGGCGCTAACTTAGTTTGTATAGACGCAAAGCGTAAGTCTGTTATATTGAATAGGTCTTCAACGGCCTTCGACTACGCTGCTCAACCAGCATGAGTGGCTCCTCAACGAGCCCTCCCCCCCTCTCGCTGCTCAACCAGCAACTGACTGTCTCCTCAACGAGCAGTCCTCCGAGCTAGTTTTCAATGTTGTCTTCAACGGCAGTTTGTAATCGTAGAGAGCAATTTAATTTATTGAGTGGTTTTATGTATATCATGCTTCCATGAGTAGTAACAGAGGTAAGGTGGAATAATCGGTGACAATTGGGACTTGGTGCTGTCGTTTTGGATGCTGAGTCACCTCGGCCTCGTAACGCTATCAGATTGTTCCGAGCACACGTCACGGAACTGCGGAGCCGATAGTTCCGACATTCTCCGATCTCCGAACACGCTCAAATGCACAAGTCTCACAAGTCATACGGGACTTTTCTTTTTGCAGCCCTCTGAATTCAGTGAAAAGGGCTCTCGATGTATATTGGAGCTATTAGATACATTGCCAATACTGGCAGAGAAAAAAAAATAGCAGGAAACAATGGGGGTTGGGGTGACAACGGCGGCGGTGAGCGGGACTGCAAACGCAGGGAAAGCCCGAGGAATCAGTGAAGATTGTGAGCAAAGAAGAAGGGCACGCACCTGCGGGCTATCGGCGGCGGGTACCTGCAACGGCGACGGCGGGAGTAAGGAGCGACGTGAGACCCTGTAAATGGGGGAGGTATAAGGTATATGGGTTAGTAACCAGGTGGGTAAGGCAGAAGGGCTGCGCACCGGCGGGCCAGGGTTTATCGCGTATATGGTAGCGGGTACCGGCAATGGCGGCAGCGGGAACAAGGAGCGGCGTGGAATCCTGAAAACGGGGGAGGGGCAAGGGATATGGGTTAGAAACAAGGTGGGAAAGGAAGGAGGGCCGCGCACCAGCGGGCCAGGGTTTATGGGGGATACTGCTGTGGGGTGGGCGTGCTAAACGAGCCGACGCCGGGCTGTAGAGGACCGGAATGAGACTATAAAACGTTCCAGGCGTAGCGGAAAGCGAATGAGAGGATATCGACCGAGGTAGTAGCGAGGGAGAGGCCCCAGAAGGCCAGGGGTGCCCGCGCAATAGAGGAGGGAAGGAAGTGATGAGAATGTAACAAAGGTAAACAACGCACCAATTTGGGTCCAAATCCGAGCGCCATCAATGCGCTATCAAATACGGCGCCCAGGCAGGCCAACGGTGGGCGCGCAAATGTGCCGGGGAGCGATCCCGAAGGTTACTGAAGGTGAGCTGATACATCAGCCCCAACTCTAGCTTAGAGACTCTGATGTATCAGCTCCCACCCCTACTTAGAGGTCTGGTGATACATCATAACACCGTATACGCCTGGGCGTCGCTCATGAAAGCAAGGCGTGATTGATTTGGTCTTGTTATTGATCGCGTTTGATGATCATTGGATCCATGCAGCGGCAAATGCATGTACAAGCTCATGGTGGATTTCATGAGTCATGACATGCCCCATCTGAAAACTATCCCTTCGCGTGGAGCTGCTCAATGAAACTATCGAGTTGCAAAAAAAATTGGCCAAGTTTTGGAATTGTTGTGTAAGCATTGAATTTAATCATCGAGATAAGTAGATCAACACAGTATCAACGCGGCCCGCGGATGGGTCATTGGTTGGCACTGTCAATAATGCCTCAATAATATTGAATCACGATCTCGACTCCGGCCACAGCGGCCCGGTGGATCGTGGGCACTTCGGAATTACATCTACGAGGCGGCAAGTGGCAACCATTTTTGCACGACTCGGATGGAAAAGGGCATTGCAGAATGGGACATTTTCCAATTCCTTTGTCCACTAAAGCCGAGACAAAGGAATCGGAAAATGTCCCATTCCCAATCCCTCTCTTCCTACTCTCTTCCTTCGTGTACGACGCCAGACATCAGAGGACCATATGAAATGTTCTCGTCGGTTGAAGATGTTTAACAATTAAACAATGTGATATTCGTCTACATATGAAATACTTAGGTACAGGTACCTCGACGAACCCAGATGCAAAGAGTGACAAGTAGAAGAGACTCGTCGGTTGAAGTTGAATTTGCAATGTGCATGTTGGAATTAGTGATCGCCACGGGTCGGGTCACCCGCGGCGGGTCGAGGGTACGGGTGGCCCCGGGTACGGGTACGGGTGCGAGTTTGTCTACCCGCACCCACCCGCCCAACCCGCATCAGACCCGGGGCAGCTATTTTGATTGAAATCACCCTCACAACCGTTGAATCAAACTACATGCGGTGCAATTGTGCAGGCCGGCGATCAACCGTCACCAGTCCATCACTTTATCGACATCTTCCGACCCAAACAACACGCTCCTCCTTGCTTCGACCGCGCGTCACTTGCTCACCCCGTGGGCCGACTCACTTTCTATATCCCAGCTTTTGTTCTTTCGACTATTGAATACAGCTCTACTTTCCTCCATTAACACCCTCTCCTGCAATGAAATAGGGACACGAGCGTGTTCCTAGGACTCCTGCCAAGCTCCCTTTCTGTCTAGGAATGAATACGGCTTTACTTTCCTCCAATAAGCCCCTACTTTGTGAAATCAGGTTCAAACATGATCCGAGAACAGGGGCTCATACAAGACTTAAAAGCACAGCTGGGCAGTAGCGCACCCCGTATCTTTCATTCTAATGCCTCCCGGGCCTTCAGCTAAGAAGCGTCTACGCAAGCACAGCCCATCCTCCGATTCTGCTTCGAATTCTTCTGCTGGATCTACTTCTTCTCGTGCGAGTAAACTGCTCACTTCAGCCAAGTCTTCAGCCAAGAAGACACTCGCGAAGGCCGTCAACTTCCTTACACCCAAGAAGAATGCACTACCCGGCAGCGTCAGTGACAGCCCGCGGCGTACTCGGGCAAGCTCAGCAAAGTCTGTTTCCTCTCTTGGATCTACGCCATCTCTCGAGAGTATATCTTCCACGGGATCTAACCAGAGTGCGTAACTTTATTACTGTATCCGCTGATTTCTTACTCTGCTGTCCATGGCAGGTTCGTTCCAGTTCGACGATGACACCATCTCGGTAGCCACCTCCGGCTCAGGCGCCTCAGCCGGTTCAGCGGATCCCAATGCCGGTGACGGGAGTGATGGGACAGACAACTCTGATCCAATCGTTGCGGACGACGAGGAAGGACTGACTCAGGAAGAGAAAGACAAACGTAATTTGGGTGCGTCGTGCTCTCTAGACTTCGTTACTTCGCCTGACGAACTTCTATAGAAAAATCAAAGCTGTCGTGGACCAGTCATATATACGCATTTTACCTCGGCGACATCCAAATCGACTATCGCAGCGGCAAGCTTCACCATGTCTTCACCTGTGCGGCACGCAATTGCAAACACACCATTGCACGTAACCAGACGTCCAAGGACTCAAACTCGACCAAGAACCTCCGTGTACATGCTAAGAAATGCTGGGGAGAGGACAATGTGCTGGCGGCGGAGAAGGTCAAGAGTCTTGCCGAAGCACGCAAACTTTTGAAGGAAAACAGCGGGGTGCGAAATCAGCGGCTCACGGATATTTTTAAGGCGCATGCGGCCGCTGGCGGTGAGTCCTATTCGCACGTCCCTTTGACGAATGAGCAGAGCCGGTGAGACATATTCCCGCTCCCTTTTGATTGGTGTACTGAATTGTTGTCAAAGGGCCGAGCATGTTCGATGGGTTTCCGAGAGCCTGCGTCCTTTTGTCATTGCGAAGGATCGAGCTTATCGTCGGCTAATGAAATCTGGTCGCCCCACTGCATATATCCCTTCTCCGAGTACAATCGCAAGGGATGTTAAACTTCTATTCAAAAAAACTCGAGAACGGCTCAAAAAGCGCTTTCAGGTACAGTAAATTATGAATTGCCCGCATTTGATCTCAATGCTCACATACACTTATTCAGAACACGCCGGCATGTGTCAGTCTTGCGACTGATGCATGGACTTCCCCCAACCACCGTGCCTACGTAGCTGTGTCGGGCCATTGGGAGGAAGATGGCAAGCGTATCAACTGTCTATTGGATTTTGTGGAGGTCCCAAAGGTCTTCCTCCAGCAGTTAGTCTGGCGCCATGCTCACCAATTTTTCAGTCACATAATGGCGAGAATCTCGCAGATGTCCTTCATACGGTTGCACAAGACTTCGATATTGATGGGAAACTCACCAGCATTACCTGCGACAACGCCTCGGCCAATGACGCAATGGTCCACGCCCTCCAGACTCGACTTCCTGCGTTCGATGCGAACCAGGATCGCACCCGCTGCTTTGATCACATCGTCAACTTGGTCGCCAAAAGTCTGTTGAAGATGTTCGACCCGCCGAAGAAATCCCACGCCAACTCAGACGATGCAGACACGGACCGAGATGGCGAGCGGGAAGACGAAGACCCAAGCGGCGGACTCGATCTGGACGAACTCCTTGCAGAGCTGAACGACATGGAGCGGACGGCAGACGAACATGACGACGATGATGACATCTTTGACGAGATCGCACACATGCTGGAGGCAGAGCGCGACGAGTTCCTCGAGCAGACAAAGGAGATACGTTCTGCGCTGGTTAAAGTGTGTTCATGTTCATTACGCATTTTAGACTTGAGCTGATTGAATAATTTAGGTTCGTACTGTTGCCAAGAAGACGATCAACTCCAGCACCTTACTTCTTCCCGCATGGAAGCAAGTCGTCAGCGATTGCAACTTACCGGCAAGGAATCTGCCTCGCGACGTCCGGACACGATGGAACTCAACCTATGACATGATTTACATCACTCTGCATTATCGGCGCGCCTACCGCGAGTTCACCAGTGATGAGTCGAATGGTTTGCAGAACTTCGTTCTAACTACTGCGGAGTGGACAGTGCTCGAAGATTTGCGTTATATTCTCGGCGTGCGTCATCCTTCCTTTCTACTTCCCGTATACTCAGTTTATTCTAGTCATTCAAAGACGCCACTCTGTTCTTCTCGCGTGATTCGGCAACCCTTGCTAGTGTTATCCCGGCTATGGACAAGATCGACTCACTGCTCGCTACGGCTGTTCTCAAGATGCCCACCGGAGAAAAGAAATTCTGTGTCCCAGTCAAGGCGGCGCTGCTGAAAGCAAAGAAGACGCTGAATCGGTACTATGCTCTAGCATTCCACAGCCGTGTCTATCGCATTGCATTGAGTACGTGTTCATTTTATCTATTGGATCTTTTTGTCAAGTTTCGTGACAGTCCTCCATCCTCGATACAAGATTGGCTATCTCCACGACAACGACTGGGAGGCGGACGACATTGCATCGGCGAAAATCGAGCTTCAGGACGTCTTCGACATTTACAAAGAAGCGCATGATGCTGTTGTGATCATGGAGGTTGATGAGACGGAGAAGGACAACACCACAATGGTATGTTGAATTGAACAGTGGGTTATTGCTATTCCTCACACCTTGCTAGGCGCCTAAGTCATCTAATTATTTCGACATGATGGATGCCGTCGAAGCGACCAAAGTCTCAACATCTACATCTATCGCCGATGAGCTCCAGGCATATCTAGCGGAACCACGTGTAGCAGTCGACGATGTACTCGTTTGGTGGCGGCAGAAATCCACCAAATACCCGGTTCTTTCTCGTATGGCACGCGACTATTTATCAGTTCCACGTTAGTTCCTTCACACACTAATATTCTATAACCTAATCCTTGTATAGCGACATCTGTCTACGTCGAGCGCCAGTTCAGCCGAGGCCGACTCCTCATTTCAAGCATTCGCAACCGTCTCACAGGTGAAACAGGTCGCGCTCTCATGTGTCTCGGTTGCTGGAGTGCACATGGCTTTGTGGACGACGAAGACATATCCGCCGTGGCAAAAATGCCCGAGGTCGATGAGAAGGGCTCCGTGAAGGGCAAGGAGAAGGTTGTTATATCGTAGCATGTGTTCGCGGGGATATGGGTTCAATATACCATTGGTTATTATGTGCTAATTGTCTAAAATGAGAGATATTCGGTGACGGGTTACGCGGGTGGCGGGTACCCGTAGGCCCGCGGGCAATTTGACGGGTACCCGGACCCGCACCCCCGGGCCGGGTACAAGGGCGGGTGCGGGTACGGGTCCCGTCCACATTGCCCGCGGGATACCCGTGACGATCACTAGTTGGAATTCCTAAATACCGGTCATACAGCGTTGGGCCAAGTATTCCATCAGACATTGCACAGAAGCTCATCTTGGATTAGCTTCTTTCATTTTGCAACGTGAGTGAACAGGCTTTGAGAGTTTTTCTAAAGTTTCTTTTCAAACTGAACAATCACATGGTGCTATGACACGATCACATGCTTCTATTGCTGCAGGCGCGTGGATGATTCTATTTGGAAACCCGGTTTCCAGCGGAAACCCCTCGGCTATCAAACATGTTATCTGGAAACCCGGCTTCCACAGGAAGCCCCATTCTCGGCACGAGCCGGCAGCTCGGCAGATCAAACTCCCACGGTTCTAACTGTGTTCGATCCATTTATTTTACCGCATAACAATCAATCAACTTGAGTACACCGGCCACCCTCCCTCGTTGGCGGTACGCGACCAGCTCTTGTGGGAATTATGTAGCAGGAAGATCAAAATTTCTCCCTGCGAGCTTCATCTATGTTTCCCTGACTGCAAGAATGCGTTGTCAGCCATGGAACGATCGATTGAGTACTTTGTGAATGAACACATGCCCAAAATCCTGAAGGCTTTGAATGAGATCTATAACCTGTTCACGGCTCTGGATACCCGCAATCAGCCTGCCTGGAAAAACATCGCGGGGCCAACGGTTTTTGTGCAAGGCAGCGATGTGGCCAACAGGTTCGGTGCAAGATGATCTTGATTGTCCTGTGGTCCAAGCGCCCAGGTGAGAGTCACAGCCTCAATAGCTTCAAGTGCTCTAGAAATTAAATATTTGAACAAGGCACTTCCTGAATTTCTAAACATCGGATGCCGATCGGCCGGTTTGCCGAGTTGAAACTCCGTGATGAGCCGAAATCAGAGGGATGGGTTTCCAAATAGACCGTCGTGTAGGGTTCTCGGCTAGGTGGGGTTTCCGTTAGAAACGGTGTTTCCAAATAGAATTATCCCAGGCGCGTCATCGCCGTCACGACACTGCCACGGATTGGGTGGAATACTTCAATTTCTCTTTCATCCGAGCCCCAGTCGAAAACATGTAATCATTTTTCCTCTCACGAGTCACGATTTACCCCAGCCCTCTTGTTTATTCGTCATACCATTCCACGCCGAGTGACTCATTGGCGCTCGTACCGTGCGTGCTGTCTATTCTGTCCAGGCCCCTTCGACGTGCGGAACTGATCGAATCCATGGACGCGATAAAATTATCAAACGTATTTGTGGTCTGTTCCTTGCACTCCGAGTCGGCAACTGCGGGGCGAAATTCTTTCGGAAATATTCAATCGTTCGTCCTTTGCTGGAAATGTGATATTTTCGTCTCAGAAGCATTGTTCGCCGGATTGCTCGTGGAACTGACGGTTCTTTCAGCGTGAAATCCTATATTTTACTCACCTTCTCGGGAACATTGTTCCGTTCATGTCAAGACTCAACTTTGTTTTCTACGGGACAGCCAATGGTGGTGCAGTCCGGTTGTATAAATATCCAACGCCAACAATCCCCAAAAGTCAAGGCCCAGAGGCCAATCATGACGATATCATGCGTCAGACAGCAGGATGTGAAAAACGGAATCGGAAGCAGAGATATCAAGGAACGACGAGCTAGTAATTATTCGATATCAGACCGGCATACAGATATACCGGATGAGGCTTTTAAAAATACCGGTGAGCTCAAGCCGCATCGCAGGCCAGGAACTCAGGGCTAAATGCGCTCGACGTAATCGAGAACCATCGAGAACCCGTAGATTCAAGTTGACATTTGGGCCTGAACATATGCTCGGGACATGACAATGCTCAGTATTGTTGGGCATTCCCCAGAATAACTTGTCCTAGAATAACTCGAGCCTGTCTTAGAATTGCGATCAAAGCAGTAAATATCGCTGAAATTCTTTATTTGAGTCTTGGTTGATTTTTCTTTCTGAATCAACTGTTTGCCACTTATTTGGTGTTATGTACCATCGATTGTTGACAGGCTCTGTCTTACAGTCTTCACTTTCTCCACTGATAGTCCGAGGATTCATGTCGCCACATGGAAGGCGTTTATTCCGTGAGGCAGCTGCGCGCTTCCGTCATGATCGACTGTTCCAGTCTGTCGGTGCCTTGGTCGTGGCCGTTTATGCCACGATCTCTTCGCACGGCTTTTCATAAGCACTAAAGGAGCCGGTTTCTCTTTCTTTTCACTGCTTATAAAATACGGGCGGCAGCTGGTCTGCAGTTTGTCAAGTCACCTCGATGGCTCATCTTCGAAGCCATTTCTGGCATTTCGCTCTTGCACTACCACATGTCTGTCTCTGTTTCAATGTACCTCGTGCACGGTCGTTGACGCCGCAGACCAGTTACTGTTCTTTTGCAACGTTTATGCAAGTTCAGGTTCACACCGTCGCCAATCCGTTCCCACCACGCTTCCCGGAAACTGGTCCTCGATAGGATGCTACACGTTGGTACCAGAATCCCGGCGCTCGTTGAGCTCATTATTCCCGCATTCACAGAGACGACACGGCGGCACGTACCCTGACTGGGTCCAGCTTCACTGATACCGCCAATATGACGGTAGAGGTGAGGAATGACCAGTATTAGTTCATTGTCATTTGACAAACAGCTTTTCAGAACTGCATCAGCTTTTGTAACGACCAGGAGTTCATTTTTGCGGGAGTTGAATTTATGGTTAGCCCGTCCAGCTCGAGCGCTCCAGCGTCCGCTTAACTCCTGTTCCCCCCCTGAAGCAAGAATGCTGTACGATCGACATTTACCGAAAATTGCGTGGCTGACGGAACCGAGATCCATCCAGATTGTGATAACTTTCTTGAAAATTCCGGGACTACCGCCCCAATCACTGATTGCAACCTACCGTGTGCGGGTGATTCTGATGAGTCCTGCGGTGGGGCGAATCGGTTAAACATCTTCTGGAGTGGCGCCGAACCACCTGCGCCTCCCACGATCCCTCCTTTCATCGGCAAGTGGGAATCGCTCGGGTGCTACAGGTATGGTTAGTTTGTGACGCACTGCACCGGTTAACATACAAAAGTGACAACGTCGACGGTCAGGGGCGCGCCCTCGTCGACGCGGTGAATGTTGTCGGGCAAGTTTCACTCGAGACTTGTACTGCGGCATGCTTTAGTGCTGGCATGCCCTTCTCAGGTAATTCCCATGTCTCGTTGTTCTTTTCTGATCGATGTCTCTTTCAGGCGCCGAGTTTGCAGACCAATGCTGTTGGTGTTCACAGCATCCTATTATATTCCAAAAAATAACTATGTGTACAGTTTGCGGATCAGCCATTGTCAATGGAGGAGCTCCCCAATCTATTTCAAGTTGCAACATGGCATGTGCCGGCAACAGTTCGGAATTGTATGTTTATTATGTTGACTATGTCCGAGTCACCGTTGATCTTTCTTTTCTCTGCGAAGCTGCGGCGGGCCGAATGCCCTAACAATGTATAACTACACTGGTGACGACCTTCCTCCGCCGCCGGTGGGTGGCGGAGGAGGAGGCGGTGGAGGCGGCGGGGCTAGTGCGATTGCGACTGATCTCCCTGAGCCTTGGGCCTATGTGGGGTGCTTCGTGTAAGTGATAGGCCTAATCCCATCATCCACTTACTCAGTTAACTTCAGCGACAATGCCAATGGCCGAATACTCACAGTTGAAAACGACAATGTGAATTTGACGATGGAGTCATGTGTTGCGACCTGCGACGCTCAAAATTTTACAATTGCGGGCGGAGAATTTGCGGTTCGTTCGTGATTTAATATTCAATCATCCGGTGATTCATCATAATCTCTAGACTCAGTGCTGTATGGAATAACAACGAAAAATTACTGCTGCATCAATACTGACTTCTCTGTTTAGTTTGCGGCAATGAGCTCATAGACGGTGCGACCCCAGCCGCGGAATCGGATTGCAACCTCGGTTGCGGAGGAAATTTGACGTATGTGTATCCGAAATCCGTGCCATGTTTCGAACTAAGCGGTTGCATAGTCAGGCGGTACGTGAAACTTGCAATATGTTTCCTCACTTGAACGAGATTCAAGTGCGGTGCCGGAAATCGGCTCTCAATATACAGTACCACGCCAAATATCACCATCCTCCCTATCCCCGTTCCACAGAACTCCAGCATTCCGGGATTTTGGTCTTACCAAGGCTGTTTGGCGTGCGTGGACTGAATAAGTCGTCTTATAACCTGTCCTGACTCCCTGTGAAGTGAAGCCAATGGTGCTCGTGTTTTCCCTTGGGAAATCGACAACACCAACAACAATTCGGCCGTTGCTTGCCTCTCACAGTGTGCGGCCTTTGGATATACCGCAGGTGGAATGGAATTTGGTGAATGCGCACTGTTCCTAGTTTCGGATTTTGCTTATTCGTAAATTATAACCAGGTTTCCAGTGCTGTAAGTTTATACTCACAATCCTGAATTGACTCTTAACATTTCCAGTCTGTGGTGATGTGTCAGACGTTACCGCGAGTGGGGTATCACTTCAAGCGGAAGATTCATGTAACCTTGCGTGCCCCGGCGATCCCATCCATCTTTGCGGCGGGGGTGGTACGATCTTGGCACTTGACTATATAGATCAGCACTAACTCGCTCGTCCTCGTTTAGATAGGATCCAGTACTACGTTTGGACAGGTCCGACTCATGTGTGGCATACGCCGGAAATTACTGGTCTCTATGAGGTGCGGATGACATTGTGGTAATCTGCGTGTCCATTCATCAATTTTGTACCATCTCAGTTCTTCGGTATGCTACACTTGAGAACCCACTTTCTCAAGTATTTTCTCAAACCCCTTTCCTTTTCTAGTTCCGGGGTGAGGTCAAGTTGCATATCCACCTAAACGATCACTGAAATCATCCTAGTGTCGTTGTGCCCTTGATCGCCACAGTTGGGGTCAACAACAAAGTTACTTTCCTTGAAAAAGGCGGGACTTCTGAGTGAGTGATCCACTCGACTGGCAGCATTTGAACTCAAAATATATAATCTAGATTCCAAAACTCTACCGGAGCTTATGAACTAGATCTGAGTCTTGTCAGCAATTTTTCTGCAGCCTGGCGAACGATGCATGTCAAGTCAGACGTGTTTTGTTCCGGAAGTATTACTCTACCCGACAAAGGCGCTAGACAGCTCAATGTAGGGGGCTGGTCGCTTGACTCAACCAAAGGAGTGCGGCTCTACACTCCAGACGGCTCTCCTGGTGTAAATGGAACTAACGACTGGCAAGAAAATTTCGAGGAACTCCATTTGCAGAGACAACGATGGTACCCAAGTATGTTGTTCCCACACTCGGCAGTTTTTCTTCTTTCGAATTTATATTGCTTTATAGCTGCCGCAATGCTTCCCAATGGAACGGTCATGGTCATTGGAGGCGAAACAGGGAGCAATGCTTCACCTGAGCCGAACGTGGAAATTCTGCCCACTCCCGAAGGAGGGGACACCGTCATTTTCCTGGACTGGCTTAACCGGACCGACCCTAACAATCTCTATCCATTTGTTTTCGTGCTCCCCAGTGGAAATCTTTTTGTTGGTGAGTCGGCTTTGATATGATATCGCTTTACATAATTTTCCACTGACTCGTTCAGTCTACTACAACGAGGCGCGCATCCTCGACGCAACAACCTTTGATACAATCACCACCTTGCCCAATCTTCCCGCGTCGGTTAACAACTGTACGTGATTTGCATGGATCTTTCTTCTGTCGTGCATTCATTCATGCTACTCGTGCTTTAGTCCTAGGTGGAAGGACGTATCCGTTGGAGGGTGCCGCAGTTATGTTCCCTCAACATGCTCCATACACCGATCCACTGAGCGTATTGGTTTGTGGTGGTAGCACTCCGGGTGCTGGGATCGCGCTCGACAATTGCGTCTCCATCCAGCCGGAAGTTGAAAACGCTACATGGGCATTAGAACGAATGGTGAGTGATCCGCTATGTTCAGAAACACATGAGCTGATTTATATAGCCCTCTCCACGAGTAATGCCATGCATGGTTGGACTCCCCGACGGAACATTCTTTATCGCAAATGGAGCTGTTCAAGGGGTCGCAGGGTTCGGTTTAGCCAACGACCCTAATCTAGGTGCTCTCTTGTACGATCCTTCTATGCCATTCAACCAGCGAATTTCCATCCTCAACACGACTATCGTTGCTCGCTTATACCATTCCGAGGTTGGTTCCGCTTCCCTAACCCAAAACGAGTTATCTGATCTGAAAACCAATAGGCTATCCTCCTTCCGGATAGCCGTATACTGATATCTGGATCGGACCCAGAGAGTCCCACCAATCCTGAAGAGTTCAGAATCGAAGTTTGTACCCTGTCAAATCTGTGGTTCTTTACTCACGACTGCGCACAAGGTTTACATTCCGCCTTATCTGGCGCAAGGCCGCACCCAGCCTTCGTTCAACATCACGGAGACAGATTGGGCGTACGGGAGTCAGCATAGCATTAGTGTAACTCTTCATCACGGGACTATATCCACGATGAAGATTTCTCTGATCGCTGGTGAGCATCGCGTTCATCATGACGTTTCTTTTACCCTGACGTTTCCTCAGCGACCTCCTCTACCCACGGAAACGCGATGGGTAGTCGGACAATATTTCCTGCTTTCACTTGTGTTCAAAACACATGCACAATCACAGCACCTCCCAACGCGTTTGTTTCTCCACCAGGATGGCATCAGCTGTTCATCTTGGATGGACCGACTCCATCTCACTCATCGTGGGTTCGTATCGGCGGTGACCCTGCGGGAATTGGCAACTGGCCCGACTTCCCGGACTTCGTGGTCCCCGGAGTCTAGCACCGAACAATCATTAGGGCTATGTGGACTACGCTTTCCTGGTCTGTAATCAGCCAATTTACTTTTTTATCTTTTGAGACTCGAGCCTATTGTTGAAAATTATGGACTCTCCTTTAGTTATAAGTTGAGTATTTTACCCGTCCGACTGCTCACGATTTAGTTCAAAAGACTGTCACTCAGGCTCGAGTGTCAAGTTCAGCTTGAGATCAAAAAATATTGCAGGGGATGCGCGTGGGCGGTAGGTGGTGCCGAATGATCGCCGGCATTGAACAACTGACCATATATAACTCCGCTGCGCGGTTTCTGACATGAAAGGGGACCATATTTCAGAAGCATTCGAGGTTCATGAAAGGTTAAGTCACCCGGGATTCTATATTTATGAAGGGCGAGATCCAAATTCAAAGAGTGCATCAGCGACGCGCATCATACTCGGCAGATTGCCGGGTTCGGCTGGTCAGGCCGTAGGATCAGTAATAAGTAGCTTCAAATCCGCTTCCACGTGCGTTCTCAATCGGGAAATTATTTTCGGCAGCCTCGGCACTCGGGTCGCGAGCATATTGATGGCCGTCCTATGGCACCATCTTGTTCAAAGGAGTAAGTAAGTAGGAGTAGGATCATCATGGAAAGACAGACCAGCCCGCAGCAGCAGGAGGGGTTAAGATATTGAAACTTGGAGTGTCTTGCACAGAACGGTCTGCACGAAAGCGCGGCTTCAGCGTCTTGGGCGGGTCCGTGTCTGGCGAGAAACGAGATGGCGGCGTGTGGCAAGAAACAAGATTCACAAGTGTATGGCAAGAAATCTTTTTATTGAATACATACATGAGAACATACATAACTAATGGAGGGATACAAGTATAAGGTCGGGAAGGCGCAGTACGCGCTGGGCGAGTTGGACGGGCGCAGCCGAGGGTGTAGGCATGACAGAAGCTCGGGCCTCGCCGGGCGTGAAACAGTGCCAACGATGCCGATGTTCTCGCCAGGAGTACTGAAGAGTTGGATTAGTTAAATTATTGAGAAATGGACCGAGCAGCACGCACCAGAAGGAAATACTGCTCCGAGTCCTTATCGCTGCACTTTTTGAGCGGAACTAGGCGGGACCAGTGCAGGCAGCGGACCGAGAGGGGATTGTTGATGTCTACATGGGGCCGAAAGCTATCTTGAAGAGTGGTATCGCGTGATGGGAGGGAAGGGCGAGGATGAGGGCAGAAGCAAGAGACGTGTTGGAGACGTGTCTGTTGGTGTTGTTTGGCCAACAAACGCTTCGCTGGCGGGATCTCGGCAGAGGACGTTAGAGTGCCGAAGCTGCCGAAAATAATTTCCCAATGTGGAACGGCACGTGGAGGCGGAAATGCGTCCTCTGCCGAGATCCCGCCAGCGAAGCGTTTGTTGGCCAAACAACACCAACAGACACGTCTCCAACACGTCTCTTGCTTCTGCCCTCATCCTCGCCCTTCCCTCCCATCACGCGATACCACTCTTCAAGATAGCTTTCGGCCCCATGTAGACATCAACAATCCCCTCTCGGTCCGCTGCCTGCACTGGTCCCGCCTAGTTCCGCTCAAAAAGTGCAGCGATAAGGACTCGGAGCAGTATTTCCTTCTGGTGCGTGCTGCTCGGTCCATTTCTCAATAATTTAACTAATCCAACTCTTCAGTACTCCTGGCGAGAACATCGGCATCGTTGGCACTGTTTCACGCCCGGCGAGGCCCGAGCTTCTGTCATGCCTACACCCTCGGCTGCGCCCGTCCAACTCGCCCAGCGCGTACTGCGCCTTCCCGACCTTATACTTGTATCCCTCCATTAGTTATGTATGTTCTCATGTATGTATTCAATAAAAAGATTTCTTGCCATACACTTGTGAATCTTGTTTCTTGCCACACGCCGCCATCTCGTTTCTCGCCAGACACGGACCCGCCCAAGACGCTGAAGCCGCGCTTTCGTGCAGACCGTTCTGTGCAAGACACTCCAAGTTTCAATATCTTAACCCCTCCTGCTGCTGCGGGCTGGTCTGTCTTTCCATGATGATCCTACTCCTACTTACTTACTCCTTTGAACAAGATGGTGCCATAGGACGGCCATCAATATGCTCGCGACCCGAGTGCCGAGGCTGCCGAAAATAATTTCCCGATTGAGAACGCACGTGGAAGCGGATTTGAAGCTACTGCCAGTAGTAGTAGTACTGCAACAGTGACATGAAACCATCAAACGGCAGATCGGCAACGTCCGGCACTGGTTCATGCTGGTCTCCAGCGTCGGTTTAATGGTTTCCGACGGAAACCAGTGTGATTTTTGGCTCAGGAACATTCCCTGATTTTTGGCGGACTCCATTGGTTTTCGCTGGCATCCACCTTATAACACCGTACCGCGCCAAGTGTTTGAACTCTCACTTCTGTGGACTGGTTCAACTCCAATATATAATTCTACGATCGACCAAGGGATACACTGGCAATATAATTGTTTAGATTGAGAAAGAATTCCACTCCGCAAACGTTAACCCTTCAAAGCTCGCCTTCAAATCATGTCGCAGTTGCCCTTTGAGGGACACTGAGACGTTCTTCGGCGTGTAAACTTTCAGTCCAAGGAAGACACAGTCTTTGTCGTCGGTCGGAGGCATGTTGGACGGTACAGGGCTCGATGGACGCGAATTTTCTGGTGCCTCGATATCACCTGGAACCGTGGCATCGTCGTTATGACTACTGTCGCCTACAGGGCCGAAATAAACGATTTCCGTCGTATCCGTCGTCACCTTGGACGGCGCTCTGACTGTGGTTATTGTTGTAATCGTCTTTGTAGTATTCGGCTCGTCCACCTCAAACTTTGGGTCCTGTTTGGACTTCAAATCAACTTCCGTCGTGGAACGCTGGGGGTTTGCAGTATTGCCGAGTTTGTTCCGATTTGCTTTGAAATCCAACGCTTTCCGAGAGAGATCTGTCAAATCCTGGCCGGCAAGGATATCCAGAGGTATCGGGAGACATTCCTCTTCAAAGCTAAGAGATCATGGTCAAATATAACGTTACAACGGAGCACAAATCGTGTACTCGGCTTTCAGATCTAAGTCAAGGAACATCAATCCCTTATTATAAGGCGAGCGACAAATACGCACTGGTCGCTATGCATTCGCTCGTCGCTCGTTGACTGATTACTCGTTCTAACTTGCTGGCACTCCATCCATCCGTTCCCGTCTGGAGAATGTTGTTAGGTTGTTGAACTTCAAAACCGTCGGAAGAGCCGCACATTTTCCGAAAACGGAACTTTATCCAGGCGACACTGGGGGCCACATTCAGCTCTGAAATATAGAGTGGTTTCGACAGAACTCACATGGACGATATAGTCACCCTGGTCCAATTCTGGGAATTCCAGACTAATGCTGCGAGCGAGGGGGGGTGAGTGAGGCGACGCCTCAATAGGTTCTTTGTCCCCCCGTCTATACAGAACAAAGTCGAAGTTCCAATCATCGTAAGGAGGAGAGATGCCTCTGAAATATCGCATATCCAACTGCGACAGGACGATAATGGTGGATGCACTTTTAGAAAGCGAAAAGGAAACTAAAAACGGTAGTTAGCGTAGTATCCGATGCCTTGAAATGGCCTTACAGCAGAGATCGCCATATCCAAATCCGGAACCAGGAAACGGCCGCGAAGTGACGCGAAGAACTTGATATGTCATGGTCCATGTCGAATCAAACAATCTTCTGCATATTGGTGAGTGTCCTAACAATTATTGTCAAAGCTGTGACCTGGTTCGATCGATTTGCGCAAAACAAGCCAGAAAATCCTTGTCTGAGAACAACAAAATAAATATCGGCAGTCATCCAACAATGAAAGAATTGTGTACATTCCACGATGAATTTGCCAGAATCGCCGAAGACATGCCCCAAGAGAGGTAACATACCCATCCATTCGGCTGTCCATTCCTTGGATCCATCTGACCAAGGCCCATTCCACCCACTTTGTCCGGATGGGTTACGAATGACTAAGAAACGTTTCCCCTTGTATTCAAGCGTCTTAAGAATCTGCACATAAAAATAATATAAACAGGTATGGCTGGTGAAATGGAACTTGATTTGGTCTACTTACAGCGTATGAATGTTTGCTCCGTAGCCCACTGATGGTGGCGTTCAAGTCGCCGTTCCGTGTGGGGTTGAGAGTTTGAAAGGAACAGGCAAAAATCCTGTCCTTGTTTGCGTTCAGGAGCTCCTCCTTCCAGAATCTATCCCTGTCCAGTACATCCTGTGTGGATATGAAGCCAATAATTTGCTTTCGTTTGCGTAAACAGCGTACTAGGCTTTGAATGAAGCTTGCGACACCTCTGAAGTTTGGGACTCGAATATGAGTAGACCTCAGAGCCTGATAATGTAGTCACATACCCTGTCAAATCTTCGACTCCCTGTAGGCAGACACATCAGGCTACGTCTAACAACCAACCAAGCATAACACACCTCGCATGCCTTGAGGAGGAAGGAATCAGTTCGCTTTCGATGAGTTGAAACGGGAGGACACGCACATATCCACTACACAAAGACCCATAATCGCCGTGTAACTTTGCATAGGCTTTCTCCACCAATGAGACCCAGGTTTCTCCCGCTTTGCCCGACTTGGAAAAATACATTGTATGGCTTCCTTTCGGTGCCGAGGCGATGTACTTGTCCTTGTCATTTTGAAACAGCGCTTTCTCGGCAAGGGACAGCTCCTCGTATATTGGCACAGAGGTGTAAAGGAGGCTGAAGTGGGAAACCTGAGTTTCTTATAGGACAAGTTATGAAGAAATCAACTGACTCATCGATAATCACACTGGTCCATCGCACATCTCTCCAGAAAACAAATCCGTACACTCCGACTTGTTCGTCGCGCTGAAAATATTAGGAACGTGGAAAGGTGCGAACTGAATATTATACCCAGACTTACTGCAACACAATATTTCTCGACCAGTCCGTTGACAGTTGATGTCGCTGCGAGAGCGGAGATAAACCAGCAGTTCGCAACATGCCCCTGGATGATTTCGTTACTGTACGGGCTATCTGAGAAGAACTCGGCGTCTTGGAATAGCTCGGTGACACGCTGCACATCTGATGGAGTGTAGGCCTCAGAAATAATCAAGCCGTTTAGACATCGTCCCCGGTCGGCTGCGAGATCGAAATCCGCGTCCCTGTCGGGCTCAACTTCAACCACGATGATCGACAATTCTGCATGGGGGACGCACCGATACCGCATATTCCTCATTTTACAACGTTTTGCGATCCGAGCGACCTGGGACTTGCATTCCGCGATGACACTTCCCAATTCCGGGGTGGAAAGGAGGCCGATTGTGGACAGAACATCCGTGTTTTCAGATGTAGGTCCAGTGGATGGCTCTGGAGTGGCTTCGCGCACAAACAGCGTGAAGAAACTGGATGGCATGGTGGCGAAGATAAAGTTATGCTCGGTACTCTCACAGCCTCCCTTCGCGCTTTTTAAAGTGCAAAAATAAATAGACGCCTGAATAGGCGCTTGAAGCGGTGCGGGCTGTAAGCGTGTACAATGGCGCACGACAATGGTCCTAGGTGGACAGACGTCTGGACTTGCGCCCAGGAATTCACAGTCAAGCCAGGGGAGTGAGCGAGGCAAGAGCGAGGATAACTGGGGGAACTGATAAGCATCGGTGTGCACTCTGTCTGGCTCTGACTCACCCAAAGTCACCAATACTTCTTTTGAGACAGACCGAACAGATGAGTTTGCTCGGGAGTAGTATCAGGTGGTCCCACAATTTCTGTCTTGATGGCTTCGTCGTGCATCGCGTTGAAGTGGGCTCGCAAAGTGACTAGAATTTCGGAGTTATTGCGTTGGCGAGTGAGATTTGTCGATACTTCGCACTCGCCCAAGGAGTGCTAGCATCTGACTTTTCTGTTCTGGTATCCACCTTGTAATGTTCGCGAATTCAGTACAGTTTTTCAAGCCCCCTCGTACCAGGGATGATGAATCAAGAGCAGTCAAGAGCGAGAATGTTGTCAAACCTGTGACAAGTTGTGACGAGAGCTCTAGAGCCTGAGAAGTTTCGTCCGGACCGAAGCTGTCCGAAGGTAAAACATTTGCCCGCGCTTCCCGCGCTCGATCTTTTTGACGCAGACTTTACAGCTTTGCATTCTGAAATCTGCTAACTTTCCCTGGCCTTCCCGCACCTTGCCTTATACTTAGATGTGGCCACCTTGCCGCCCACATTTTTGGACTGTTGGGTTGGTTGGGCGCCAGCCTTAGACGGCAAATCTGAAATCGCAGCTACTTTACCCCGGTTCCTGGTCTCGAGTTCCAACGTTCCGCAGCTCCGAAAAGGGGCGTTAGCGCCACATTAATTATGGCGGCTGACCTGTTGTCAGCGCAGGTGCCAGGCTATACTTACGGTGCCGCACTGACCCGTATCCAACGGACGTTAACTTGTTTCCCTTGAATTTTTGGACCAATCACTGCGAAAGATACCTTCTCGGATGATCAGCGCTATCGATTACCCCCCTTGATTCCTGATATTACCGGAGAAGTCCGAAGTACATTCGGGCCATTGCGAATGCGAGGGTCAAGAGTCAGGCGTCGAGCGCGGCGCATCGAGTCTACGGAGCCGATCGAATTCAAGGTTGGCCTAAGTAGACCGACGTCACCAATTAACGATGCGATGGAACGGGCAGTGCACATCACCAAATCGGAAAAAAAAAGGTTTAGCCGGTGTGAGGATCGTGATTCTGTCACAATACTTGTCGTGCTCACAACCGTTTACGACCGCTCGCAACCACTCCACAATTCTTTTTAACTGATCGTCTGCGCGCATAATTATTAGGCTCAGTAGATAAGGGTGTACAAGGGCCCATAAATATTGTATTGTATCGTGATAGTAGAACAATTATTATTTGACATCGTGATACCTTCTGAGCGCCCACGATGTGATGGAAGAAAAACATCAACCCGAATCGTCATCAAACCCATCTCTGAACCCTCCTCTTCGATGTCTTGACCCGTTCTTCAGTAAAACTACACATTCCTCTTTGCATTTCACATCTTCGTATGCCCTGGGGATGTGTCCAAAGATGCAACAAAGAACGTGGATTTAACAGATGACCAGTGTTTCTCCATCAAACAATGCGAAAAGTTTTATCATTGACCAAGTCTTTGAAACTCCGCTGGTTTCACATTGAAGCGTTTGACAGTTTGACAGATGGCAACGGATGGCGTGACTTTGTGATTTGGTTCGTCGCTCTTTCTTCTCTCTTCCCACCCACCACTTCCCTTCTGCTGGTCTCAAGAGTTCTGCGATTTCAAGAGCACGCTGTCGGGTTCCTCAAGCGACTGAAGACGGGAAATATGGTGTGTCGACCCTGTGTCAGGCTCGCTTGCAGTTCGTGGCTCGCGTCGTCTTACCTCAAGAGCATACTCCCGCCAAAACGCTCTCCCCGCTCAAGATGTTCTCCCCCTCAAGATGTTCTCCCTCCCCCGTACCCCCTGAAGACCTTCTCACCTCCCCAGACGTTCCCCCCTTCAAGCTTCAAGACCTCTCCCCTGTCAAGACATTCGTCCCCCCTCAAGATCTGCCCAGTGCAAAGCTGAAAAGCCCGGGATCTATGATGTCTACCCCATCGTCAGCGGCAGCCACATGCTCCATTCCAGTCCTTCTCGGCTCCTCCGCCCCTCCCTCGTGGAACATCTGTGCATTTCAGAGCCAGCTCCGCGACGACCGTCCACCTTTCCGCTCACAGACATTTAACTCTTCACCCTGCTACTTTCATGACAACGTTGTTGAATGCCTCGAGTTTCCGACTGCGCCTGTCGCATGCCAAGAGTCAATCGGTGGTGTGTAAGTTTATATTACAGTGGTGGTAGCTCTTTCTAACCTCCGTGTACAGAAACTTATTCGGAACAAAGCGCCGTGGTTTCTTCACTTGGCCACATCTTTGGTGGCGATCATGAGGGCTGCCCGCGCCGCTCTCGAAAAGGATGTGTAATGTAGTTTGTCTTGTAGCGCATGTGTTTGTTACCCAAATGTTTTTTTTTGCCTTGTATTCTTTTCCTGAGTGAATTGAGTGGACGCTGCGTACAGAAGGGCCTTTCTGGTGACATGCGCGTGGTGGTCGTCGGCGCTCAGAAGAGTAGATAAGCACTTATCTGCGGTATGACGCTTGCCAAACTTCACAAGAATACATCGTTCGACGATCACCACACAGGCAGAGTTTCGATTACGACCGCTCGCAATACTGCTCACAATAATTGCGAGGTTTGTACAGATTGCCGGGATCACAACCGCTTGTCTGCGCTCGCAACTTTTTTCCACATTTGGTGATGCACGTCGCTGGTTCTATTCTCGAAGGACAAGCTGTATGATCATCGCTCTTGCATCTTTCATCTCCCGCAACCCTCATATACCCCGCAGCACTCATCGATCCGGCATCCATGGCCCACTCGAATACCTCTGCGACAGGGGAGGAGGAGGAAGTCTCCAACAAATCGGCTCCAAAAATCCACAGAGGTGTGCTACTCAATCGTCTACGGACGGCTGCGCTTCGAGAAGTGGACAATGCAAGTCTGCAGTACGTTCACAGCCCCACTGCAAGCACAGCCGCTAACGAATCGTAGCTCGTTCCACATCAAGGTGTGCTTCGTCGCCGGTGTGGGGTTCTTCACCGACGCGTGAGCATCCGTATGACTTTGCCAGCCGATTTTATCGACCTTTCCCAGATACGACATATTCGCCATCAATATTGCTGTGATCATGCTTGGATATGTGTATGGCAATACACCGGACCAAAACTGTAAAGCTTGCCACATGAACCATTATTCAGTCCTAAGTGATTCTCACGCTAGGTCGCCCGGCGTTAAATAAACATCAAACTCTCGGGCTCAAAATCGCCACACCCGTCGGGAATCTTTTCGGCCAGCTCTTGTGAGTCATTCTGGTTACTTCGCTGTCCATATTTCAACTGACTAATTTCCAGTTTTGGGTGGTTGGCGGACATCGTTGGACGGAAGAGAATGTGCAAGTGATTACCGCCAGTCTTACCAGATTTTACAATAATTTTCGACAGACGGACTCGAACTCATTATTCTAGTGGTGGGGACAGCGGCACAGGCTACTGCCGGCGGAGGAGAAGCCATGAATATCATCATCATGTTAATAGTGTGGCGGTTCATTGTGAGGCGCCTTTGGATGACTGGCTCCCTATTTTTGCTTAATCGCGGATTTTAGGTCGGAGTGGGAATAGGCGGAGATTACCCTCTCAGCGCGACCATTTCGTCTGAATTTGCATCGACTAGAATTCGCGGGAGAATGATGACAGCCGTATTCGCGGCCCAGGGATGGGGCAACTTTGGTAAGTTCGACTTGCCTCGCCGTATCTTCCAGTCTGCTAATAAGCATTTTCCAGCCGCATCTCTGGTCGCAACGATAATCACCATGGCTTTCAAACACGTTTTGGCTGAGGAATTTCCCCCCGACAGCTGTTCGAGTTGCAATCCCGCTGCCCACCAAATCTGCCACGCTACCAGCACGCTCACTCATTCGTTCAACCGTATTGATCAGATGTGGCGCTTATTGATCGGCCTCGGCTGTGTTCCCGCCGTACTAGCGCTCTATTTCCGCTTAACGATCCCAGAAACACCGCGTTTCACGCTCGATATCGAGCGCAACATCTTGCGGGCGGAGAACGACATACGCGGGGCGCTGACACCGGAGAGGGCCGCCCGCTCGTGGGACGAAATCATCTTGAGAGCCGATGCGCCGCGCCCAACGCGTCGGGACTTCCGCCGCTATTTCGGCCAGTGGAAAAATTTGCGCGTGCTCATTGGGACCGCGTACTCATGGTTTGCCATCGACGTGAGTGCACTAAACCACTACCGCAAGAGTGATTGGCGTATCTTCGCAGGTTGCATTTTACACACTCGGATTGAACGCCTCTGTGATTCTGGCGGGGATTGGCTTCGGTGACTCGAGCGATGTGTATAAAAATGTCTACCACCTTTGCGTTGGGAATTTGATTCTCGCTGTTGCGGGGCTCATTCCAGGATATTGGGTGTGTTTTTTATTTATAGACACCTGGGGACGGCGCCCCATTCAATTGATGGGATTTTGCGTCCTGACCATGCTCTTCCTCGTCATGGGTGGGTGCAATTCACAAACTATAAAACAGACTAAAGTGCCCGCAGGTCTCACGTTTAACCATTTCATCACATTCGCTGCGGCCACGAACGCTATCTCTACCCCCGGGACGAGATTCTTCATCTCCCTTTTCTGCTTAGCCAACTTTTTCCAGAATTTTGGGCCGAATACCACGACTTTCATAATTCCAGGTGGGTGGGATTGCGCCGTGTGATGCTACCTACCTACCCACCTAGCAGGAGAGATCTTCCCCACACGCTACCGTTCGACCGGGCACGGCATTTCCGCCGCTACGGGGAAGCTTGGGGCTATTATCGCGCAGGTTATGTTCTCGTGGTTGGTTGATACGGCCGACAACAAGTTCCTTGATCATTCGTACGTGCTGAGCTGATTCCATTCATCTTACGTTTGTCGTGCCTGAGCTGACGCTGTTTAGGTTCGAGATTTTAGCAGCATTTATGTTAACGGGCGTGTTATCGACCCTACTCGTTCCAGAAACGAAGGGGAAATCCCTCGAGGCACTTTCTGGAGAAGACCAGGATGACTTCCTGCAGCGTGCGGCATCTTCTTTCAATTTCCTGAGGCGTTATGTGAATTGCTCTCTCCAGCGGCAGGCCTCCCGATGGACGATTTGCCAGGTGCGGGATCGTGATACGTCGTATCCGCTCCATCAGACCCATTGACATCGTTTTGCTATTCATCCACCTGATACGTACGAGGTTGCCGGCGGGAGACCGTGCAAAGGACAAATGTTCCGTCTGATGTATTGCCCGATGGTGTTCGATTGTCAAAAAGAGGGCGTATGTATGGTTCGTCTGCTTTCGATAATGCTTATGCTACCTTTGATAAAGTACGCGTTCGAGCGCGCTCACCCCTTATCACGTGACCGCGGTTATTACTGTTCCATTTCGTTCAATTCGTAGGGTCACACGTCACACGCCCCAAAATCTACGAAAATTTTCGTAAGTCACAGCGTCACAACGGGTTCATACGAAAGGTTTCCCTCTGTCCAGCCCCAAAAAATCGCTCTGGGCGGCCCTGCGGGGCATTTTATACGAATTTTTTTCGTAAGTCACACGGTCGCAGCGCATCATACGAAAGACACAATTCGTAAGCCGTGTCACACCCTAAAACGGCTTACGAATTGAACAAAATGGAACAGTACGTCACTTTCGGAGACTTTCGGAATACCCTTCAAGTTCAAGCGCACGGTCAAGCTCGTTTCTCGACTTCTTTCAGTTGAAGTTGGCTGAGACTTTCGGCGCCTCCAGCTACTCTACGGAAGTCTATGGACAACGCAAACCTGTTCTGACTCGGCCATTGCCATCATCTGCCCCTCATTGTTCTTGCATTGTTATCCACTCTGAGGTCAAAGCAAGCTGATGTAAACCAAAGCGTCGACGTGGGTACTATTAAGAGGCCTCGTCCGAGTGACCCTCTGCTTCTCCTCCCACATTGACCCCACTGAACAAGCAGAAATGAGCAAGTGGGTCAGCAAACTCTTCACGAATCTCCTCGTCGATCCCGCGTCTCTGCGGCCGAGTGCTGAGCAAGGCCCTCCCGAGAGGAACGATTCCAATGACAATGACAACGACGACGCCGCCTCTGATAGATCCAGCGCTGAACCTTCGAGCGGCGGCTCCGAGTCGGCCAACGATGCTGAAGCGCCAGCGCCTGCTACCAACGACGATCTTCTCGAACTCCTCCGCAACCGCATCCCGTCCGAGCGTTTCCTGATACAGCTCCTCATGGTCGCCACGAGACGACTAAGGATAGACATGTCTCGAAGTGGCGACGATACAGAATTTGGACTCCTCTGGAGCGACGTTGTGGGCCATTTCCCGGCCAACGGGTCCGACTCAACAGCAGACGAGATCCGGGTGGCACGAGAAAAAATATTGTCCGCATTGCTCACTCGTAGACAACAAGAACATGGAAGCGGTGGCACTCCCCAGTAAGTTGCACTATACCTGGTCGTCGTCATATGTCTGAATTTCAGTAGGACGGCTGTGTACGCGACGGCTGCGGGTGTGGTGCTTCCCCCCATCGATCTTTCTTCTGGGTCGGCCCACGCCGAGGGTAGTGGATCACGCCGCTCCACCGACGGTGTCAAAATTCAATGCGAGAACCTTTCCGAGACCGACCCCTCTCGGCGCAATGCCGCCAGCCATCCCGCTCTTCAACGTCAGAACGCTTTCGTCCTCCCATCTCGCCCATCCCTGTCCCCAACTGCGCCCCAAAACTCATATGAGCACCTTTCTGAGGCCGACCGACGCAGTGCCGCCAACCGTCCCTCCGACCCGGAGGCGAATACCGTGCTACCCCCTCTCCCTTACCAACCCTTCGTCCGGACATATCGCAACAGATTCCCGTCCCCAACTGCGTCCCTATACGGAAGCCCTCCGCCTGTCTGTGGCCTTCGACGCCAAAACGCCTTCATCATCACGGTTGATGAAAGCTCGTGCAACATCTCCAAGACTTCTGAGCCCCCAAAGCCTTACCCATTCGACGACTCTGACTTGGAAGAAGAAAAACCTTCTGTGAAAACTGAGGCCGACGCGGACGATCTACCTCTTCGATGGCAGGATGCCGTTGAGGACACGAAACCCACTTCCATAAAGTCGGAAAGGTCGCCTTCGCTGCCACTCGCAGCCGCGTTCGCGCGGGCGGGCTCTGACGACGCAAGCATTCCCGCACGCGGCGCGGACCTGGCTGGTCTCGCCCACGGCGCGATGCCGACTGCGATGCCGACTGGTCCGGCAGTTCGAGAGTCTCCGCGCGAGATAGGCGGCGACCAGCAGGTGCTTAGGCTGCACAAACGGAAGCGCGCTGTCGATGAGGGTACGGAAGAGGGAGAAAGTACGGTCAAGAGGATTTGCGGGTCGGCGGGGCGCGATACTATTACACGCCACACCCCTCCCAGCAGCCCACTGAAGGTAGAGAGCCTGAACTCCTCGCCGTAGCTGCCCCCTTTTTTCTGCTCTTGCGATTTTCAATTTGTCTTACTTTTTGCGCGGTCGTCGCTCGATTAGTCGCATTGTACAGTATCCCGTACATTTCCGTGTGTACTCAATTCTATTGTTGCGCCTCTGGTTTCCCTGTTGAGAATCCGGAAACCTGGAAGAACGACTGTTCTGTTTATTACTTATAGTACTCATAATCGAAAGAATGTGCGGCAAGGCGGGAACATCCTGGTGTGTAGCTGAGCCACCGGGCAGAGCGAGAAGGAACGGACGACAGTCGACAGGCCGCTAAGTACATGTAGAGCTCTCCTGCGAACCTACTGAACTTGCCCTCGTGCATCTCCGGCCGGGTATGCTGGCTATGGAATAATTAGTCCCAAGTTTGTTGGTGACGTTCGAGCTTTCGGCCCGGGAATCGAGTTTTTTTATCATGCAACGCCTTCCTGGAGGTCAATTTTCGAGGTTCGTCGACTATCACTCGCTGAGTTACGATGGCAAAATTTTTATTCCAGAAGAACGAGAACCTTGCAAGGTTTCAGCCATTTATGTTTTATACGTTTTTCTACATAGCTGTGACTGACTGAGGGTAAGTCTTGAACGCAGTGACGAGTTTCACGACGGTGGGAGACACTGCGAGTACCCTATTATCGAAGAATCGGGATGAGTTATCATGATACGATCGTGAAAGACTACGTACATTGATTCACGAACACACAGGTGGTGCCTGACGCACACCCGGTGCAACCCGTCCAACCTGTCCCAGCACATCTAGAGCGGAATTAACGAAATCTAAAGAAAAACACGATCCACATATGGAACTCACTGTCCCCATTCTGCTGACAGACAGCCTGTTGGAGATGACGTGGGGGTCGAGATGGGCGTCGTCGTGCTAGCGCTAGTCGTCGTCGTTGTACTAACGCTAGTCGTAGAAACCGTGCTTGTTGATACCGTCGTAGTCGTAGAGCCCGGCGTACCGTTTAATATGAAAGTGGCCATCCCGTGAGCGGGCACACTGGCGGACGAAACACCACCGCTCAGAGTCACCGCTAGCGCAGCGAGGTCCGTCCCCTGCGCGGAAACGAATGCCTGAACGCTCGTAGCCGTGAACCCACTGGTCGCGACCTTGATCGCTGCGGTGGTGGCACCGTTGTTCAGCACTTGTACAGACACGGTCCCATCTGGGTTCTTGAAAGCGCTGAACTTCAGGTTGGTGCCGCTCCCGGACGTGCCGAGGCGTACGGCGCCGGGGCGCACATAGCGCGACCACTGTGCGAAAGCCCAAAGGCGCTTCGACGGTGTCACCGTTGTACCATTGGTCAGGATCAGTGCGGAGTTGGTCGACCCCGGCTCTGCGCCAATCCAATACAAGTACGCGGAAAGTCGCGAGTTGACAATGCCGTCAAATATTTGGTTCGCCCATGTGAGACCCTCCCCCGCTGCGCCACTGCTGTACCAATTGTTCGGGAGAAGGGAGTCGCTGAGGTCGGCGTACTCCGTTTCCCAGACGTTGGTCGGTGTGTTGATCGTGCCCGATACGGGCGAACTGTATGCGTGCGAAGTGACGACACCGAGCAGGTTCAGCGCGCCTGCCGCGCTTATCGCGTTGGTCATCGTGATCTGGTTGGCCCAACCTTCGGAGTCGCAGCAGGTAATCTTCGTGGTCAACCCTGCTGCGGCAAGTGTTGGCGAAAGGACCTTGATGAAATCTGGCGAATTCGTCAATGAAGATAGCGTCAGATGTCAGAAACATCAAACCTGCGGCTTGCTGGCCGTTTGAGTTCATTGAAGAATACGTGGGGCTACGTGACCTATCAGTACACGTAAAGGAAACAACGAAACATGTCCAGATACCTGTATTCAGGCTCATTGAGGAATCCGACATGGGTAATCGTAACATTAGACTGTTGGTAGAACTTGATATACTGGGTCAAGAAGTTGGCGTACGCCTGTTTCCAATCACCCGAAGCACAGGTTGCGCCGGTCACCCCACACAGAGTTCCACCGTTAGTCTCGACGCCGTTGGTCTGGAAGAAAGGACATTAGTTCGCCGCCCAACGGCGACCTGCCGCCGTACCTTCATGAACCCCGGGGCACTCCACGCGTCTGCATAAATGGTCTTGACACCGTATGCCATAGCCTGCTGCGAGAACCACACTTGTGAGCCATCAGAACCATCCCACGAATATTTAGGAGTGCAAGTGGGGCAGCCAGGGCTCGTTGGGAGGATGCTGTCGCCAGCCCCGCCAGAGCCTATGCGGTTGCGGATTATTGTCATCCCCGCGCCGGTGCTGGTGTTAAACAAGAGGTCCAACACCTGTTTCTGCTCTGCGGCTGGGTAGTTGAAGAGGTCGCTTGCATGGCCGAACGCCTCTGAGAACCCGAACCCGTCCATGGTCTGGAATGTCGTTGCGGCCTGGACGGTGACAGTGGTTTGCGCGCGCACAAATGCCACCCATAGCGTGATGAGGCCCGAGAGCTGAAGGATACTGGGCATTGTCCGCAGATAAATGATCACGTCGTCGTACGAGCAGCGAGGATTTTATACTGTGATTCCGGCAATGTCGCGAATTTTGGCCTTCCACACCGAGAACTTGCCGCTTTACTGTAAAAGTTCTTGCCAAGACCAAACGGCAGGCGACTACCAACAGCAACGTTGGTCACGTTGAGATCAGGCGGCCAGGCCTAGGCTACCAGTGCATGGCAGACCTAGAGGCCCAAGCTGAGAGACAGTGGGAGTTCATGCGAGAGGGAACTTGAATCCGAATACCTGCCGGCTAACTCAGAGAAGACCAGCGGCAATGGGAACGAGAATCAGTTCCTAGAAGGAACAGTTCTGCCTGTTGAGAAGTACGTTTCATCCCTGAAAAAGGACGTTCGCGTGCTTAAGGGAGTATAAAAACCAGGAAACGAGTCACATCATCATGACCAACCATCAATTACTCACACTGACTGGTCATCCCGTGAAGTTACCGCATTTGGAATTCTCGTCCCCCTATTTCCATTGTGAACATTCTGTATTCGCTCCAAAATGAATGAAAAACAAATGCTTTTCGTTAGAGTTGTCATACCTGCAAATTGTCTGAATCCCGTCGAGACATGACATGAGTTGTCGAGCGAGCATCTTGTTCTTGGCGGGAGTTGACAATTATGTTTCGAAGAGAATTTGGTTTGACTTTCATCAAATGGGCGCGCCACGAAACTTTCCACCCTTTCCAACCGAACTGCCGATCGACGAATGCCTGCGAGCATCGAGACATGGAGAATATACTCACGAGCATGAGAACAACCCCTGCAAAGGCCCTCGATGAGTGATTGAATGATGGCGATCGTATTTATATTATTGAAGCCCTTGAGGCAAATCCTATTGATTATGAGTTGATCTTAGCGTCGTATGTACGAGTTAAAACGTTAAAGTTTGAACTTACATGGCCAAGACCTCCGGATCGATTCTCACTGTTCCTTCTACTTCCACCATGTCGCACTCGCCCCGTACCCCGATGAATTTCTTGACTCTTTTGCCCTTGCATTGCCTTCCCGTCGGGTCTCACAAATTATTGACCGTACGGAGTCATATTCTTCAATAACAATCTCGTCTTACCGACGATTGGGGACACGACCTGGTTTCGTCCAAGGTGAACCCGTGCTGTACGCCAACAACCCAAGATGTAGCCCGTTTCTACGAAGAGATACTGAAGTCGCATCCTGAATCCGCGGAAATGGTCTATGTAAAAGTTCGGCTTGCCAATTCTTACAGCCAGCTTGGCGCGACCGGAAGCACTATCGAGCTTGCACAAGAAGTACCTATGATCATTTCACATTTGCGCAGGACGGCGCCGACTAACACAATTATACTCGACTCGACTCAGATTCAGGCTCAGTTGGCTGATATGGACATCCAGGATAGCGTAATATTTGACTCTCTTGTAGAGGGGAAACTGTGTTCCAGGAGAAGGCCTGGTTCTATCAATACCTATCTTCATGTATTGCACACCCTGGCAGGGATTTTATTCAAAATATAAGTATAAGTACTGTACTATTTCGACCAAGTATTCACGCCTTGTGACCTGTGACCCAAGTATTCAAATGCCATCAATTCAAAGCCGGCTGGGACCTGTGACCGCTGTTTCAAGTATTCAATTGTTCAAATCATGTTCAGCTCAGAGAGGTTCAGACTGACGTGTACTCTGTGTATGGCCACTCTCCTGCGGTCGGTTCGTACTATCCCAGGAACGGTCCCCGACACTTCTGCATTTTTCAGCAAGTATCCCTCACGGACCCTCAGATATGGTGGACACATCGACGATTCTTCGACTGCATCACCTTGACATGCCGTCGATTCCTGTCATCCCCCGGCATTTTATGGACGCAAAGCAAGCATGGCTGGATGGCTGTGAGTACGCGGAACCTCCTGAGCTCGAAAAAAAAAATGATTTTTGCCCGTATAAAAACTTGACATTTCCAAGTATTCAAGCTCCCCTGGGACCTGTGAGATTTCTCAAAAGTATTCAATTCACGGGTCCCTGTGACCCGTGACTGAATACTTGGTCGAAATAGTACAGTAAGCTTGCTCAGCATTGCCAAACCCAGAAGGCCCAAAAAAGGTACAAGCAAGTCACTAATGTGGTGTACAATTTTTTACAAAAAACTTGGATTGTTCGAAAGTCGGCAAGTTGACCGGCAATCAATCGATCAACGAGCTAGCAAATATTTGCAAGTACATACGCTCAAACCGATCGACAGCCAGACTTTGCACCACAGCTTCACCACAGGATCCGCTACCTACAGTTATTGGGCATCGCGCTCTATGCTCGTACTTTCACCATTCAGCGCCGATTCCCGACCAATGGTATCTCGGGCATTCGATCGGAAGTTCATCTTGACCGACTCCTGAGCGCGAGGCCTGAGCCGCCGCGAGCCTTCGAGTCGCCATCAGGATTCAGTAAATCTAGATAACCAGCTCGAATGAGTCGAATCCGCTCATTCATTGGATTCGTCGAATTCGCCAAGGATTACCGAAACAAATCTGGGGCAATTTGGCCCTTGTGAACTGGCTTTTCCTGGACTACTCCTGTGCTGCCGCTACCGACATTCTATCAGACGTCGTGAGTTGCGACAGTCAATCCACCACAGTGCGTAATTCTGGATTCATCCACCAGGACCCAAGCTAAACATGTCGACGTCTCCCCTGTCACTATGTTACTGTCAACCGTTACCGTGCCTGCAGCGAGCGATGCGTCATCATCGCAGATAGAATTATTACCTTGCTTGTCTCCATCTTCCAATTCGTAAACGCCCTAGATCTTGATCAAACACGGCGTCATCCTGTTTGAGGGCGACCAGGCTCACAGAGGGTCTCGATTTCTTTCCACACACGACACACGATGCGAAATCATCGCGGAACGCACATAGTTAGCGGCTAGCCTATCATCTCCCCTTCCTTCACATCCCTTCCCAAAAGGATTGCCAAAGATGTTCGTGCATTCCCTGCGTATCAAGCAAATGAAATGTAGCCGCCCATCCCAAGGATTCCCATCCAGATCTAATTCCCGAGTCTACACCGGAGTTCCAGCGTGGCCGCCTCGCTCAATCCCTACTGGGCGGCAGCCTAACCCCGCTATCGGCTCCCTATCTATTCTATTTATCATATATCATGCATGCTGGGGATCGTATCACCCTCAAGCATATGGTCTTGCAAACAGGCAGGCGGTGCAGGAGATACAACGGAGTCGGCCGACTCGGAAGAATCGAATCGCAATTATCCTCGATGCATATGGATATTCATTCCTTCTGGAGGTGGGGCGATTCAGCGGGCGATTTGAAACGCCACACTCGCTGAAAGCGATATGAATTATGGCGCTATTAAATGCTTTGAACAATTGTACTTGATTCGCTCAGTGGAACGATGGACGATGGCTATCACTGCACTGCACCCAAGAAAATCAAGAAATTTACGATTTAGGCGCTAGTACTAGTACCAGACAATCCGAGTACCGAGCCTTACCATCTCCAGCCTCGACGACTCGGACACCCGACCACCAAAGCCGCAAATCACAACTCGATTCAATTCCGATTTCTCCCAGTTATGTACACCATAATTAGTTATAACCAAATACCCAAAAAAACGACAGTGGAGGGACGTAACGAACGACGGGGTGTGCATATCGGAAGCTGTGCTGTGTATGTATATGCATGCATACGGGGTAGGTAGTCCGAGGTGGGCGGAAAGCGAGGTTTGTGCGCGGGCCATGTATGTAATACTAATGTACACGAATGCGAATGCGAAGGCGAATACGGATACGGATACGAGACTAGCGGGCGGTGGTGGTGGTGGTCCAGGGAACGAATGGGGGTGCGTGCGGCGTGGCGCATCGACATCGAGGGTCATTGCAAACGTATACGTAAAACCGTACAGGCAAACGAGGAAGAAGAGAAAACGATTCAGTATGTATAGCTATAGTGTACGAAATGCAAATATCTATGGGGCGTGTGTTTATATAATAGTAGTAGGTTCAGTTCTTCGGGATGAGGCGACATGGGGGAGACAAGAGAGGGGGGAAAGAAGTCCGATGCGCAATGCGATAGGGTGCGGAAGCTATAGGAATCAATCGGCACGCAGCGTGGCGGGGGCAGTAGGTAGGGTCGTGAGAGGAGGAAGGAAGGAAGGTCCGCATGAGGCCGCCAGGGGAAAGCGCGCAATTAGAGACCTTGTCCCAAGGAGTGATAATACAGCAAGAATGTGAGATGAGGGGTAGCGACCGTCTGGGGATCTCTATCGGTGTCGGTTTCGGTAGGAATGGCGCAGAAAGGACGGGCTCGGGCTCAATAACTGAAGATCATGAGCCAGGGGTTGAGCACGATCTGCCACCGATAGGTCAGCGGGGGAACTAGCACTAGAAGCACAGAAGCCACGCACAGGGAACAGAATATGCCCGCCGGCGACGATTCTTGCATATAGAAAAAACCTCGTTAATATGTACCTTGGGAATGGAATAACGGAGAGCGCTTACGCAAGGGGGAGGATGACAGCCCACGACGTGCCCGGGATCTGCCACGCCGGAGTGACGATGGGCTGCGAAAACACGATCATCATGGCAAGGATCGCGAAACAGATGCAGAACGAGAGCCGGAAGCGCTGCCAGATGCGGGGGACCTCGATCCAGAAGTTTGAGCGTTCCACTTCCTGTAGGCGGTGACAGACATATCATTCATGATCAGCGGGAGGCGGACAGATGGGAAGGAGACAGGGCGCAACGCACCTTCTTGGTTGCCTGCCACGTCATGTTGTAGCTGAACATATGCGCGAGCAACGCCGTGCTGAGGTGGATACTCAGTCCGCCGAAAAAGAAAAAGCTGTGCGCCCAAAATATTAGTAATAGCTCATCACCACAAGAAGGGCAGGGAGAGAGGGACTCACAAGAACGGCACCCAAGTGAAATTCTCCACCGTCGCCTTGAGCAGACTGCGCCCGCCCAGGCGATACTCCATAATCGTGTACCCGACGTTCCCCGCACAGGGAAAGACGATCATACACGCGAGCCAGATCTCGAACGAGTGCATGTAGAAGCCGTCGATCGGGAGCGCAAAGCCGAGCACGAAGTAGTTGACCAGGGAGAGGACGGTGGAGGCGGCAATGCCGTAGTATGAGAACATATACGACGACATGGAGATTTTGTAGTGCACGGGGGCGTCGGACCAGACGAAGGTCTGTGGCGCGTGTGAGCGAGCGAGCGAGGGTAGAATAGGGAGGCAGAGATGGGACGTACGCGGAGCTGCTTCGTAATGGGGCCCATGCGCCACCAGTCCTTGAGCGGGTTGAAGATGAGCTCGTTACAGCCTACAACCCGCACCTCGTCAGCTACCCATTCCGTACCTCAAAAACGCGCACATACCATACGAATATTTTTGCCAGCGATTAAGCTATGGCGCCGCGTCGTCAGCATCGCTCATAAACGCAGGCAAGGGAGGAGAAAGCACACCTCATCGTCCACCGTCAAACTCACGCCTTCCTTAAACCCGCCCTCGGAATACGTCGCCCACCGGATGATGTACCCCTGCAGCTGCAACCTAAGGGCCATCCATGTCAGCCCCCGACTAGCTGGTCTCGCTCCAGATCTTAACTCACCTCAGAGCCATATCAAAGTCCTCCGACACGTTGCTCTCAGACCAGATCTTCGTCAGCCCGTCGTCGTCCACGAACGCCGCGTCCTGGATGGCGCTCCACCTAGTTACGTCGTTCATGTTATAAGAAAAGCACTATTGGGGAGGAGAGGAGGTGGGGGAACTACCGCAGGAATGCATTGTGCCCGACGAAAGGCGCGACCTCGCCGTTGGCGCATCCCATGGATATGCACTTGTTGATGCGGCGCGTGAAGTGCGCGATGCCGTTCTCGAAGTAGTGGTGGGCGACCTGCATGACATCTGCGGTGCGCGTTAGCTTCGTCGCTCTCCACAAACGAAGGAAGGAGGGAAGGAAGAGAGGGAAGGGAAGGAGAGCAAGGGAAGGGCAGGAAGGGCAATGAAAAGGTCAAGGAACACCCACCCGACTCATGCTGAATAATCGCCACCTCCGGACACTCCACCAACTCCCTCGCCGCATCCCTAAAACAATCCTCCGGCACGATCGTATCCGAATCCACAATCAAAATAACCTCCCCCACACGACACGCCCGCCCGTTACTCGCCCACGGCTTCCACCTCCTCCCCGTCTCCTCGTACACCTCCTCCACCGCCAGCGCGAGCGCCTTGTCCTCGAGGCACTCGTACTCCCCCTCCTCCCCGTCGAGGGAGACGTGCGAGTACGAGTAGGCGCGCGAGTTCAGGGGGGAGGAGAACGGCGTCTGGGGGGCGTGGGTGGGGGAGGGCATGGCGACGGCCTCCTCCGCCTGCAGCCGCGCGAGGTGCGCCTCCATCTTGAGCGACAGCGCCAGCCCGTAGTTCATGTTCGACGCCTTCTTGAACCTCCTGCGCGCTTGAAGCCGTCGGGCGCGTCAGAGTGTTTCGGGCGCGCGACCCACCTGCGTTGGCGTGCGCATCAGCAAGGCCGAAAATAGGCATTACATAAGGGGGGGGAGCCACCCAATCCCATGATCCGCATAAAACGCCTTGCGCTTCTCGCGCTCCTCCTCGCCGAGGAGCTGCAGCCCGTCGTCGTGCACGAAGATGCTCGACGTCCCGCCTTGGCGCGCGTACGTCTGCATCGCCTTCTTGAGCGAGTATACCGAGGGCGCGCTGGTGACGTTATGTCGTTAGTATATCGTTCGTCATGGGAGGGGAAGGAAGGATAATAGCCCATCGTCAGGGAAGAAGGGAAGGACCCGGAAATTGAACACGGAAGGTTATCCTGAGTCTTATCCACCCATCGTCATGGGAAGACGAAGGACTCGGAAATTGAGCACGGAAGAAGGGTTCGGTGGGGAGGTAGGTAATGAATTAATTAATGTGAAGTGAATAGAATCGCGGAAGGCAGAATCGCAGAACCTTCTCCGCCTGGAGAATTAAGATCGGGCGGGGCGCGCGGGGCGGGGTGTCGCGAAAGATCGAAACCGAAACCTTCTTGGATTCGGTTTCGATGTTTCGGTCGTCGGAGTCGTCTGGATTCGACGTTTCGAGTCGAGTCGCGTATCCACAGAAAACACGAGCCCCGCACGCCCACTCGACACGCCTTTCTGAAAGCAGGGGGAAAAAAAAGGCAAAAGGACAGACAGACAGACGAAAAAACGCCGCGCGTCCGTCTGGCTGTCTGGGCGAAACGTCGAAGCGAAGCCAAAGCCAAAGCCAAAAGGCAAAGCGACAGCACCACGAGGCAAGGCAGGAAAGAAAAGACGCCGGACACCGTGCTGGGTGGGTGCTGGGTGCTCGCAGGAAAAAACACCGTCCCCCCAAATCAAAACGCAAAAAGTCCCCCCAAAAAAGCAAGAAAAAGCCCCAAAAAACGAATAATGAGTGAGAAGCAGAAGGCAACGCACATCGTCTCCTCCAAACTCTCCTTATATACCGGCAGCTCGACCGTCACGTGCGGCAGCGCGCCGTCCACCGCGGCGTTGGGCGCGGGCTTGATCGCGGAGTAGTACCGCGAGTTTTCGTGGTATTGCGCGACGGGGCCGATCCTAAGTGGGGTGGGGGGTTAGCGAGCGTTTCTTCCTCCTTGTACATACGAAAGTGGGGGGGAGTGTATGTATGTATACGAGACGAGGTATGTATGTATACGAGACAAGGTATGTATGTATACGAGACGAGGGTAGCATCTATAGAGGAGAGACGAAAAACTCACAAAAACGTAACACTGCTGATACACTGCAGCGCGAAGAACAGCGACACGCACACCAGGAGGGGCGACACCACCAAGAGGGCGAAGCGCCGGTAGTCCCCGTCTTGGCGCCATTCGGCGAGGAGGGTGGTGGTGCCGGAGGCGATGAAGACTGTGTTGATCATGGAATAAAATAAATCAGCGGCTGTTTTTTTGGTAGAACAGAGAGAAGGAGTTTTTTGTAGAACAGAGAGAAGGAGTTTATTGTAGAATAGAGAGAGAAGGACGCACAAACACTCAACCCCGCCCCCAACCCGCCATAAAACGGCGCCAACAGCCGGATGGGCCGGTCCTCCCTTCCGGTGGACGGCGCCTGTTTCTCCGCGTCTATCTCTTGCACTGTGGGTTTGGGCTTGGTGCCGAGGCGCCACCAGCTCCTTCCTTTCTCTTTCTTGCTCCCATTTGCTGTCGGTGCGGGTGCGGGTGTAGCTTCAGGCGCCGGAGCGGGTTTTTCCGAGGTGAGATTGACGAGGGAGGTGGCAGTCGACGCAGTGGCCGACCCAATACTCCCACTCGTGATGATGGAAGAGGAGGTATTGGGGTTCAAAGTGGATGAACGGGCGCGCCAGACGAGCTTCATGAGCTTTTCCTCGAAATCGGAGCAGAGGGGGACGATGGTGTCGATGTCGTCGGACCAGGCGATGAGGACGCGTTCGTCGCGCTGGGGGGGGCGTTAGTTTTCGCAAGTCGTTGCGCGGGTACAGAAGGTGAGGAGGAGGGGAGGGAGGAAAGAGGGAGGGAATGGGAGGGGGGAGGCAGGGAAGGGAGGGAGGGGGGGAGAGTGGGTGGGGAAGGCAGGGAGCGGGAATAGGGTAGGGAAAGGGGCAAGGCAGGGAAAGGCAGGGCGGGGAGGGGCGGGAATGGGAGGGGCGGGGAAGGCAAGGCAAGGAGCGGGGAAGGCAACGCAAAGGCAAGCGGAAAAAAGCGGGAAGGCAAGGGAAGGGAAGGGAATGGGAACAAGGTAGGGAAGGCGGGGAAGGCAGGGACGGGAGCGGGGGGAAAGGGAAGGAAGGAGCGGGAAGGGCAAGGCTAGGAAGAGCGGGGCGGGGAAAAACGCAGGGAGGAAACGGGGCACAAGAGTCGGACTTACCAAAAACGCCCCACACTGCTCCTTCTCAGCCTGCGGGAGGTGCGCCATGCTGTCGAGGATCTGGATGCGCGTGTCGTGCGAGATGTAGATGCATGCGGCGTCTTCGGGGCTGTGAGCCCTTTTGTTAGCGGGGGCAAAAACCGACAAAAAAAGGAAGGGGGAAAGGAAGAAGGGAAGGGACGCACACAGTGGCGAGTGCGGCGTGCACGGCTGCGCTGCGGACCTACGTGTTGCGTTAGCATGAGCAGGATACATACGGGGGAGACGCGGGGGAGAAGGGGGGGACGCACCTTGATAGCAACGAGCGGGTTGAGCGCGCGAACGGCCGCCTCAAAGGGGACGAGGTACGGGTTCTCGTACGGAAAGACGCGGAAGTGGCCCGGCTCGACGCGCAGACATACACCGGCGCTGACGTTCTCCTCCGAGGGCTTGAACCAGGCGTCGCCTTGCGTCTACACCCATCACGGTAAGTTAATGCAGAACAAAGAAAGGAGGAGGAGGGGAGGAGACCTTTTTGAAGAGGTACTGGCAGAGGGCGTCCCACGAATCGTAATCCATGGCGAATTACAGTACACGGCGGGGTAGGGTAGGTGAGGTAGGTAGGTTAGGTTAGGTTACGGGGCGGGCGGGTAGGAATAAAGGAAGGGATTCCCGGGGAAGGAAGAAGGGGAAGGGGACGCGGAAGGCGGAAGGGAAGGAGCGAGACGAGCACCCGAGCCAAAACAACGCGTGCGTGATTCGAGTCGGGGAAGCTTTAAGAGGGAGGCCTCCGCGCACTGAAGTCCGGAATGATGTCCTGTTGGGCGTGCCCTGGTCTAAGATTCGAATCGCCATCGCCCATCGCGTCGAGAGATCTTGACAAGAGAACTCTGCCTGCCTGCCAAAACGCCAAACCGAATCGGAATCGCGCGTCAAGAAAGAACATTCGAATCGCCGGTCGCGTCCCACGCTGAGCTATATCTCCTTTGGCAGCTGCGCACTCGGATTCGATGCGAACGCAATCCGGGATTTCTCGACCCCGTGCTCCGTGGAGCCGAACAGAACAGAACAACGACACCAGCCAGCCAGCGCGGATACTCTATCTACGGCGAGTCGGCGACCCAGAAGTCAGCGTTTGTAAGCAGCAGCTGCCGCTTCGATTCGACCAGGGACGAACGCTGATGTGTCTGACATCGAGGGAGAACCGCCGAGAATGTGTTTGCGCTTGTTGGCCCGACGCCAAGTTCTCTTTCTTTTTCTTTCTTTGTATTATTTCTTCGTCATCGTCGTCATCGCCGTCGTCCTGCCTTCCCTTCTCTCCCCGATACACCTCGCCGCCTCGCCTCGCCCGCCTGCGTCATCGCCGCGCCGCGCCTCGGAAACCATTCCACACGCTCGGTGCCCTCGGTCTTCCAAATACCCGACGTCCGGCAATGGGCATCGGCATCTGCGCCGACTTGTATTGCCCCTGGCGTCACCGTCCGTCAGTTCGTGTTGTTCGTGCCTCTGTTCTGTACGATATGCGTACCTCTGTTCTGTACGATTACGCAGAATGTATGATACACACTTATGGCACCACAGCAAAACCTCACGAAGTATCTTTGACAGCCCAGCCTCTGGACAATACGTATACTGTGTCCGGAATACCCCTCTGTCTGCTCTCTGTCCAAAACCATTAGACATCGTTCGCCGTTCGCCGTCCCTTGCGAGTACCGATCAGGTCGTATCTAACCTCTTTGCCCATCCACATCCAACATCACCCTCACGCAAAAACGCTGCCTGCGAGGACGCGTGCGAAGTGGCCCTTTCGCTGCGTGCCTGCCTGCCTGTATTCGAACTCCGCCCCGAAATCCGTCCGCGCCGGGATCCCTCTGTACCCCCCTTCCCTACACCTCCTTCCTTCCTCTGTATGTGTACCCACGCATCGACATCACTAGGATTCCTCCCAGAACAAGCTAATTGATTCCCTCTCGAACAAGCCAACTGATTACCTTTCCGGGCCCCAGACGCGCCGGGTCCGCTCTTGCTCAACTTACGCATAGGCTTCTTCTACCTTCACATATGCTTCTTCTACCTTCACATATGCTTCTTCTACCTTCACATAGGCTTCGGCGCTTCGGTGCACGGTGGGTTCGGCTTCGGAGGCGCATCCGCGAGATGAGATGAAGTTGACGAGTTAATTATTCTAATCGCGATGCGATTCGAACCAGGCTGCGTCGCGCGTCGCGGGTTGAACCAGCCTGCGTCCTGCGTCGCGGGTTGAACCAGCCTGCAGCTGCGTCGCGCGTCGCGGGTTGAACCAGCCTGCAGCTGCGTCGCGAGTTGATTCGAACCATATCGGTGAGAAATGCATTATAATTAATGGACTGACCGATACTGGATAACAGGAACAAGGAACAAGGAACAGCGCCGCGCGAAATAAATTTAATGAAACGAATTATCCCGACCTGCATCGCGGGTTGAAACAAAGGTAGCCTGTTTATCGGTGAGATTGCGTTTACTAAATAATCGACCCCCCCTCACCAGCGACCGCAGAACAAGGAACAGCCAGCTTATCGCTTATCGCCTTCCTTGCTTGGTTACTAATCTAACAAGTTAGAACCGCAAACGGGCAACAGACGACATGTTCACCGTCTCGACAGATTGTTTCTAACATCACAACGGACGGCATCCAATCCTCTTATCGTAACTTAAGTAAGTGTCCCGGGCCACAGCTTTATCTTTAATTGCGAGTATCCACAGTTTCATCAGTAACATGGCCTCGAACAAATTCATTCTCGTATGTAAGGGTTCAAGTATCCACAGCTTTATCAGTAACTGATAGATAGATAACACAGAACAAGGAAACGAGTTGGTTAGAACGGCGAACAGACGTCTCGTCTCGAACAAATTGGTTCTACTCAACATCACGACGGCACCCTCTTATCGTATGTGAGTGTTCGAACGGACAACTTGAACATCACCGTGTGGCAGTGCACCGCATCTCGAACATCCAAGTTGAACAAATTGGTTTTATTTAAGTAACATAAACACGACATTGCTCTTATCATAAGTAAGCATCCACAGCTTTATCAGTAACTGATAGATAACACAGAACAAGGCGAGTTGGTTAGAACGGCGAACATAAGTACGCCACGGTGCGCCGCGCCTCGAACAAATTGTTTTGACGACGGACGGCATTCCTCTTATCTCTAACTGACAAGCAAGCCAGTAAGTGTCGGCTAATGACAGATTCCTCGAAATGCCAGAGCGGCCCTGTGCGTCATACACAAGGCATAATTAAACCCAGCATTCGCGCGCCGAAAATAACAGGCAATCGACACCCGGAATGCTCGGCCAACAAACAAACCCTTCTTCTCCTTTCTTTCTTTCTTTCTTTCTTTCTTATCATGATCTCGTCCCGCTCGCAGACGGCATTACCAACCTTGGTCCTTGGTGCGGCCCGAAACACAAAACATCGGCAGCAGCTCGCAGTCGCATTCGTGCATGCGTCCGAAGTTCGAACGAAAATAGCGGCGGACACTGGAAACAGACACCCAAAATGACTTCGGCGTCGGCGGTGATGCACTGCACGCGGCGCACAAGTCGGCCAACAAATCCTTTCTTTCTTCCTTATCTCGCTCGTGTGGTGCATAGATGGACCGACACCTAGAATGAAGATGAATTTGGCGACGGCGGCGGTGCCAACAAACACTCTCCTTCTTTTTTCCTTCCTTATCTCGGCTTTGGAGGTTGGCTTTGGAACGCACGAATTATTACTCAACTTCAATGCTATGGACCTGGACTGACAATCAAAACAAGACACCTAGAATGAATGAATCGCGGTGACAACAAACCCATTCACATTCCCTTTCAACTCTTATCTCATTACCACCTTTCGTCAAATAATAGATGTCACGTCAACACTATGCATATGGGCGCGGGCTTGTACCTGTTGGTAGATGCCCGAGATGACCATTGTCCACGCAGGGCTCGGAATTATTATCATCATCTTTGTTATCGCAGAACGCAGGCCGACCCCGACGTCCAACGTCCGACCGCCGAAATGAACGAACGAACGAATGAAGCTGAAACGGTGTTGCCTCAGTTGCTACGACGCCCCTTATTAATCCACTGCTGACGCGTACTACGAATTATCATTACCATTATTATTGCTATCGCAGAACGCACCGACGTCCAACCGCCGACCGCCGAAATGAACGAAAAAACTCTCATCAATGCGATACCAAATTCGTAAGTAAGTAAGTATGGGAAGAAGTCTGAGGATGTACGTACCCCGATGCGGAAAGTCGTCTCGAGCGGTCCAGCGCTGAGAAATACTTACGGTAGAGAGAGAATGACGCCCGACATCAGCGGATCTATTTAGTGATCTTCAAGTTACACCGCCACCCTCAATTAAATTCCCCCGCCGCCCGGGCGGCGCCCCCCTTTTTTTCGGCCCTCGTTTTTTTAAGGCGGGGCAGGAGGGCGCCACAGAGAGAAGTGAATAAAGGCAACAGACTCATTTTCTCTTGAATTTTTGATCCACTCACTTGAGTCCCGACATCGAGTCCAGGGTCCTGTCCAGCCCCGCCAACTCAGCCTGAGAATAAATGAATTAACGATGGCAGGCTGCAAGGAAATAAACGCAATACAGCATTACATTAATTTTTTCCAGGGCACTACTCGGACGGGTGCACGTTCCTCCCCCCCAGCCTCCGTCGGTTTTTTTCCTCCCCCGTCTTTAATTATGTACTCATGCCAACTTTGAAAGCTCCTTCAAACAAAATCCGCCCTGGAATCCTAGCCCTACTCCTGATTCGCCCCCGGGAGCGAACAACAGGATTCCCAGTGTCGAGATAAGAAAAGAGGCGCTCGGTACCTTGCGCCTACCCGCCGGCCTTGTTTGACGGACAGACAGACGCAATGGAAATGGAAGATACCCACGCACGCGGGCCTGGCGTTGACGTGGGGATCGACGCTGTTGGGGCCTGGTCAGTGTGAGACCGACAGCTGAAATTGAAGCCGCCGCTCCAAGTTCGAACAGAACACAGCGTCGATCCCGACGACCGAGAGTTGCTGTAATATCAATCACCGTTCCGAGAACCTCGCCGGCAGGGAGGCAGCGTGTGTGTGGGAGTGCCTGGATTGAGATCGGGGGAGCGGTGATGCATCCCACCACTGCCGCCGCCTGCGTATTCGTATTCAAGTAGGACGCATATAACTTTGGGCCTCGGCACGGTAGACACTGATGTCGGTTGAGTTGAGTCCCCGCTTCGAATTCAACTCCGCATTGTGTCTGAGTCGGGAACCGCCGTCGCACTGGTGGGATCTGGCAGGAGCGTACTCCATGATATGTTGCAATTGAGCACCGTATTCAAATTCTCCGCACTGGTCTAGACTCGGGCTAGTGCTTCAGATTTCTGGCACTCGGAACATACGGTACCAGTACAAGTGAATTTAGGTTGCGCAAGTGGGGTAGCGTATTTTTAAGTAGTGTAGAAGTCGATGTCCGAGAAAGCCGAGCCTAACGTCGAGCCGTGTGCTACTAGTACTACTTACTGCCAAGCACAGATCATTATTTGCCCCCACCCCGGTTTATAAGCCCAGATAATTCTATTCTCTTCAGAAACCCACTGTAGGCGAAACCCTGTAATTTTGCAAAAGCCGCTTCGGAAAACTCAAGCTGCAGTCGGAGTTTGAAAACAACACACTCGGCATCACTTGGCAACCGTCGGCACCAGTGCCGCCATCATTTGATGTTCGGGTTTGGGGAGACTCGTCATTTTACAACTCGAAAGCGAACCGGGATCTCACACACCTCCGGGATTTTCCGCAGGTCTGGGCACTCAGCCTGGTGGTTCGAATTTCTGACAGTAAGTACAGTACTCCACGAGTCGTGGAGTACCTCCTCCTTTTACAACTCGAAAAGCGAACCAGAAATCACACACCTCCGGGATTTTCCGCACTGCCATGCGGAAAATCCCGGGGGGCACTCAGACCAAACTCAGGCTGGTACTTTCGAATTTCTGACAGTACTCCACGAGTCGAACATATCGCGCACCACGATATGTCGAGACACGGTCACCGAGTCCCCGACCGCCGTGGGTGAATTAATTATGATGTGATTATGATCCGTCAATTTAGTTTAGGTTAGGCCAATCGTGGGGCTGGGGCAGTGGTAGGGTATCATTGCATCGCTTCGGATTTTTGGCAGGTATTGTGGAGTGAGCACTCTCCGGCGCTGTGGCCCGTGAATTCATTAAGAGGATGATCCGTGAATTTAGGCTGTACTGTATAAGTTGGGTGTCCACTGTCAAATTTCTGGCAGGAGGTACTCCACGTGGGTTGAGTTGAGGCGGAGGGCCGAGAAGGCCGTGGCCCGTGTGCTATGTACTAGGGTTGAGTTGAACCCACCCCATTTCACAACGAATTGGGCGTTTGTGATTGTGAAAAGAAAAACACCGAAGAGGGTCTTCGTCGAGTCCGACTCATCGCACAATGCCAGATACCGTAGAAGCGTAGCAAAATCGGGTTGCCCGCCCACCGGTGCATTATTATTTGCCTATCTAATGTATCGCGCGGTCGTTCGTCTGTTCGTTCCTCGGGATAAGTTTACCCCCGCACGTTCACCTTCACGCACAATGAGCGCATCCATGACGCAGCGGGATTCCTGAAGGCTGAGGGGTTGGCTGGCATTGGACGGACAGGAAATGTCTGATAGAAAGCGAGCTATAGTAGTCGAACATCGCGATCGGTAGAACCCCCTCGGCCTACTGGTACTACAGTAGTAGTAGGGTCCGTTCTTGAATTCGATCGCGCCGGATACACTAGAAGCCTTGTACTCTGGTGACTGATCAAAAAGAAAGCCCCCGCAGCGCCGAGCGCCGAGCGTGGGAGGGACGCGCTGGCAGGCACCAGGGGCACGAACTGTGATCTACTGGTATTGTGCCGCCGCGCCGCTGCGAACAGAAAACGTGGTTGTGGAGTGGGAATCGAGTGGCAGGTTCGGCCCGGCCCGGCTTGGCGAGATGGTGAAAGTTAACAGTCGTGCGGGATTTTGGCCAAGGCGAGGCTGCGCTGGGTTAGATGAATGTACGATGAATGGTAAATGCAATGCGAGCAGCGAGACTTTCTAGAAAAGAAATTCGAGCGTTGGAAAACCTTTTTTCTCTTCCGAAGTCCTTTATTCAAGTTTTGGAATGCCGAGCCTGCCAGAGCAGAGACTCTACCGGACTCCGAGTCCCGAGTGCGAAAAAATGCTCGAGTTGAACTTCGGGGAACAGCTATCAAGATTCAAGTGATAACAATTCAGCATCAATTCTCGGGATCGGTCGCTACTCGGCATCAGGATCGGCGCTGCGATTGGACCAATATTATCCTGAGATCTTATCCCTTACTGTAGGCTTTCTCAGGCAGACGCTAAAACAATTTAGCTCGTACCTCGCCAGTTATATCTTTACTAGAAGTTTTTTTCTTTGATTTGAAAATCGACGTCGACGCGCGCGATGGAACTTGGGAAGAAGCTATGCGCCGACGGACCCGTCTACGGTATGCGACGAGTCGCGAGAACAGAACCTTTTCGGTGTGCAGTTTTTGCGGCGGCGTCAATCAAATTCGAACCGAGGATAGGCAAGTTCGAATTCTAGTACTTTGGGCGGTTCTAATACCCCTCACTTTCTATCAGACATTTCCTGTCCGTCCCTGCCCAACGCCAACGCCAGCCAACGAACCCCGCCGTAGTGCGCACGCGTCATAGATGCGTTCATCCGAGCCCGCTGGCCATGGGTAGACACTACTAGTAGGCGGTTCTAAAACCCCTGAGTCGCCCCTCGTTTTCTATGAGACATTTCCTGTCCGTCCGTGCCCAACGCCAACCAACGAATCCCGCCGCAGTGCGCACGCGTCATGCATGCGCTCATCCGACCCTGGCGCTGGGTAAATTTGTGCATATGCGAGGAACGAACGAACAAACGTCGCCCGTCGCCCGATAGGCAAATAATAATGCACCGGTTGCTGCACTTCTTCGGCACGGCGCTGTGCAACGCCCGGCGCCGACGAGGTTCGAACCGAATCGAAGGGCAGACGCAGGTTGTTTGTGATGTCCGAACGCCCAACGCGCGATACTACTAAGCAGTAGGCAAGCAATGATGCACCGGCCGGACAGATTTTCCTGTACTTCTACGGTATCTGTGCGACGCCGACGAGTAAGTATTCGGGTTCGAATAGCACAGAATAGAATTCGAAGACGGGGTCACCGTCGGGGTGTGTATATTATTGTTTTACAAAGGCCCAAATTGCAATTCGTCGTGTAATGGGGTGGGTTCAATCGGCCCGACTTTCTCGGGGATACACATGGGCCAGAAAATTCGAACCTCATTGATGGTATCAGTCGTGGCGCAAATGCCGCTGTGATTGCCGATCCCAGTGCCCGACTCTCTAGCTTCGGTATGGTGCAGTGCGACGCCGACGAGTCGGACTAGTACGCGGGTTCGAGCCGAATCGAAGGGCAGACGGAGGTTGGTTGTTTGTGATTCCGAACGCTCAACGCGCAATAGTTCAGCGGCCAGACTGATTTTGCTGCTGTACTTCTTCGGCACGGCGCTGTGCGATGCCGACTAGTCGGCCTAGTCCGAACAGAACAGAACCTCTCGGTGGGTAAGTATCTTATAACTAGGTTGTAAAATGGGGTGAGTTCGAATTATGTATGTTAGTCCAAAGTAGTAGTAGCCGGCCCGACCCTCTCGGTCCTCCATCCACTCCTCCACATACGAGGTTCTCCTGCCAGAAATTCGTTTCGAACACCGTTGATGGTATCAGCCGTGCCGGAAATGCCGCTATGATGAAATAAGATGAGGTCGTCTTAAGATCGTGGTGGCCAGATCGCTTTCCGCTCCTTAAATACGGACATGTCTTAAGATCCTTTCCACCTATACATCAGCGTGTGCGCTACCATACCCCGACAGCTCCATTCGAACTTGAGTCCTGCCCCCGGTTTGAAGTCCCCCAATCTCAAGTCCTACCCCAAATTCTATTCAAGGTTGGGTACACGACATTATGTGGTATAGATCTCAAGTCCCGTACGACTGTAAGTCCCAGGGTTTTCAGTTCAAGGATCCCAAGAACCTACATACGTTTCAAGTCCCGTTCAAATGTAAGTGCCAGAAACTTAAGTCCCCGAATCTCAATACCCGATGTACACCAATCGGTCCACTAAAAGTCCTTGTACGCCCGGTGTATACCCTAGTGGCTTGTCAATAAACCACAGATATGCTATAGAAATGACGCACCATGTTGTCCATCCACTTGAACACAACGTCACGCCATGCATCGATCTTCGTGGCCAGCTCGTCCAGAGTGGTGGCCCTTACCCAGTCGTGATGCGCGCCCAGATCAGCATCCTTGAAAATGGCCCTGGCATTCTTCTCCAGGCGGTTGTACATGGCGCATTGCATTCGACCAAAAGCCGACGCGCCATTGATGCTGTCCCCGTTCCGCTGCTTCTCGCGATCCGCCAGTCCCGCCCACACCGCACCATCACGGCGGAACCGTTCTATGACACGCATGAGCTCCGCGTGCTTGCGCTCGTACTGCTCCAGCCAGCGGTACATTTCTGCTTCAGCTCGGAACCACTGGACTCGATCACCTTGAACAATATCAGAATATCGGGCGCAAAACAACCCAAGCGACTTACTTTCCTTCTTATACTCTGCCAATTTAGTCTCGTCACCTAGCTTTTGACCCCTCGTCAAACTTTCCATCCAAATCCAGCCTTCCGACTTTTTCCCGTTCTTTTTCTTCCCTTTCTGCTTTCGCCGCCTCCCCGGCTTCGACAGCGACATTTCCAAGTCACTATCCGCAGCATCTGATGCCGACGACGCCTCCACGACTATGCCGTCTGGAGCAATGTCCTTGTAGCGCTTGGCCAGGCGCCGGGACTTCTTGAAACCTAGGATAGATCAGGAAAGACCGTATACTAGCAGCACGGTAACGTACCTGAGCGCTTCAGTGTCTGAGTACCTGTCATTAACTGGGGTTCGTCGTCGCTTTCCTCCCTGTCGCCACGGCATAACGACGAGGCGACTGCCGCCTGCGATATCGTGACCCCGCTCTGCAAATACCAAGCGGTCCCGTCGAACAATCGAGAGTCCCCCGTCGCACGATGTAAGTGCGTTTCCTTCCTCCGTGTGTCGCGGTGAGTGAGCGGTGGATATGGCGCCACGGCATCCTTCGCCATGTACCCCAGTTGGACCAGCGCCGCGCGCACTTCATTGTACATCGTGATTTCGAAGGTCTTCGTCAGCTCGGCTTTCTGGAGATTCCGCTCTGAGCGCGTCACCCCCGCTTGGCCACGGTAATCGAGATCCCTGGCCTTCTTCACCGCGGACAGGGCGAGAGACGCGGCTCGGACGGCGAGAATACCATTGTCGGCCTCAGAACATCGCAGCTTGATTTCGATGTCCCGCAATCGTGAGTCGGTGGCATTGGTGCTAGTCGCATTGCGTTGTCCGTGTTTTATACGATACGACGGGAGCTGGATTGCTGTTAATTCCGGCTCGTCCACGTCGAGCGCGCTAAGCTTGAGACGGGGGTATATACCCTGCTGTCGTTCGCGGAATTTCTTGAGATCCAGATTCAACGAGTCGCGTAGTTTGGTGATGGTCGTCCAGGTGTCCTGCAGAGGGTGCTCACGGTGGCTTTTCAGAAGCGCAACCACCAGGACTCTGGGTTGTTCATTAGAAATCGACGATGCATATATTATTTAAACACTGACTTCTGACGCTGTATCTTCATCCCGTCGTGGATCCACTCTGCCACGAATGTGCTCGGCACCGACTCGTGGTCACGATTCGATTTAAGTCGTTCTTCAGCGATCATAGACGCCAGCATGGCTTCGATCGTCAACACTGAAGCTCGTCAGCTTCCACAATGGTTCGAAATTGAATGCCACCATACCTTTCGTCGAGTCATGCTGATAGACACTTTTCGGAGTCGGGCCTGACGTGTCAGTAAGTCGCGGCAGCCGTGACCAGGCAGGGACTTCGGCCGCGTGCTGCCGGCTGAGGTCCTCAACCACAGCCATGTGCAGCTCAAACAGTCGCAGGGCGTCGACGCGTTCATCAGCAAGGAGTTCCGCTGCAAAAGAATCAGTCACTAATCTCAAAGATGACGCCGACTTACCTTGACGCAGTACCTTCTGCGTATTCCAAGCATCCATGACAAAGTTGATTGTGTCGTGCCGGGCCGCCCCAGTCATTTGGCGCGTTGAAGACCCAAGGGGGTTCAGGAACGCCCAAAGCACCTCCGCTGACTCGCCATGGAAATGCGCACGACATGCGAAGTACACTGCCTGCCAAATCGTCTGGCAGTTTATACCGTGCCCCGGGATATGGTCCGCTGGGATTTGACCTTCGACCGTCTTGAGCAGCTCGTGCAGCCACTTCTCTTCGGGGAAAAGGCCGATTGCCCGCTTGATGCTGTTGACAACATACGAGCAGAAGCTGTCGTAGCTGTAAACCGTTGGCGTCGCTGTCGTTGTTGGGTCATGAGGCGGTGAATTGGTGTGCCTCAACTGCTCGCGTTGTGCATACGTGCCCAGTGCAAACCTTCTCGAACAATTGAGTTTGTGCTTTGCCACCACAAATTGAATCAACACCTACGCTTCACCCTTCAGCATATCCACAAAAGACCCTGCGACAGCGTGATCACACGCAGCGGCAATAACACCGCTGACCGCCGTATTCCCATACTTGGGGGATCCCTGGTGGCGAATCGACCCAATGTGCGCCTTACACGGCGGCTCCTGGTATTGGTTATTAGCCCTGAGTAGTACAAGCATCAGAATGCCTTACCGTGTCTTCCACCGGCACTACATAAGTCTTCGCTATGTGGTCGAACTCGGCTTGGTCGGGAAAATACATCCTGCCATCGGTAAGCGCTTTGTCGCTACCGTCATCGCGTTTATAGAAGAGGTTGGCCTTGAAGTTGCCGTCGAGTGTGAAGTGCTGTGATATGAGGTGCCTAACTTTCCATTAGCATCGTCTTGTCGATATACCTGCGACGTACCGGAGATACTTGGGTACAGTCACCACTAAGGGCATATTGACTCCGCGTTCTGGACAAGCTGCGCACTGCAGGCCCAGAAATCCTATTGGTCGGTTGGGGTATGGTCTGTCGGATTCGCCGGGGAGCGAGACGTCCAGGTCGTGGGCATGACCTCGGCGCATGACGGTGTCGAGATATTGGTGAAAGCGAGTAATGGCCAGGAAGTTGACGTAGATATCCTAAGGCCGTTTCGTTAGACTCGGCGTAAGTGAATTCATGTGTCAACTCACTGGAATAGAGCCTGCAAAGAACGGATCTGCCAACCGCTGTAGAACATGCACAAAATTGTAGGTGGAACCCTTGCCCTGGTTCCGTAGCTGACGGTAGAGCTCGAGCAGGCCGAGCGTATATCCAGTCTTGGGTTCCTTGATGCTCCCTGGGAAGATTCCCGCCCTCAAGAGTTGCTGGAATTCCGGAGCGCCGCGTTGCCCATCGGGAGTCTGGCACCGGCAGAAGGCGATAGCGGTGGCATGAATGCCGTTGGACTCCACTAGGGTAAAACTTCGGCTCAAGTCTGCGTCAGGACACCGCTCGCCATGGTGGCCGAGCGCGACGACACCGTTCTTCAGGACTCGGCAGAAATCGTGTTTTTGAAAGAATCTTTCCTTCGCGTTCCAAATCAAGGCCCAGTGCGTGGGCATCATCCGGTGTTTGTTCAGCCAACACTGCGGACACAGGAGCTCGGCCTGCAGACAGTCGGAACATCCGACTTTGCGCACCCGTGATTCGATGCCACAACTACAGGGTGTAAGGACGAGGGCGTCATAATGGAGGGAGAGGAGGATTTGGAGGATAGCTGATTCCTCCGCCTTGAGTTCGTCCATATGAGCTACATTCTTGACCCAAATCAGTTTCTCGCCGCAAACGCTGGTCGAATAGAGAACCCACTTTTCGCGTCTTTGCACCCTTCTCATCGCACGGCGCCGTGGTTTCATACGCAGGTGTGGCTCCCGGAACCTCTTCAGCAGCGATAGCAGAGATGCTGGGGAGTGGTGGGCATGGGCTTTCTGGACTTTCTGGACTTTCTGCTGATATGTCGACTGGAATGTCAACTTCGGCGCTTGGTGGCAGGCAATCGGTCGTGTCTGCAAGGTACCACTCTTTGGTTTCGGGAGCGCTGTTACCTGTGTGAGGAGTAAGTATGTGCACCGAGACGTCGGTGGCAGGCCAAACCTCACCTGTGAAGAAGGTGATCTTGTACGTTGGCACACTAGTGGGAAGCAGCGATGTGCTGGGATCCTTGTACTTTCGTTTGGCCATAGACCGCATGTTGGGCGAGCGAAATCTTGAGACAGAGATACGTGAGCGTAAGTCTGGAAGGAAGGTGTAGTAAACGCACTGTGACGAGGATGATGGAGAGTGAGGGACAAAGCGCACTTTGTGCCAAGTGCGCTTTGTCCCATTTTTTTGGATTGGTCTCACTTGACCACATGAAAGCAGTGAGCACCAGTTGAAGCGTAAACCCAGATAGATAGACGTACTGAGCATAACAAAAATACCCGTACTACGCGTAGCCAAAATACCACGACTGAGACAGTGCCGACATGAAAGTCTGGCGGGGCTGACATGAAAGTCGAGCCCAAGTGCAGGCTGACATGAAGTCTAGCCTGTTTAACGCACGGTGGATCTACTCTACACCCTGCTCGCTGTCCGTGTCCTCGCTGAGCCTCGCTGACATCGCTCGAGTCCCTATGAATGCTCAGCAGGGCTCAGCGCTCAGCCCGATACTCACCGAATGTGCAACCCATCCGTTGTTCGCCTGCCCGTGGGGAGCCCGCCCGCATTGGTAGCCCGCCCACGTTGGTAGTCCGGTTGGTGGTCGCGGTGGTGGTAAGAGGAAAGGATGCTGATGGCATCAGTACCGCCTCCTTTGACTTGCCGAAGTCAATTTTTGAAGTTGAAGACATCCCCAACTCTGCCCTTAGTATAGGGCTCAGGATACTCTCTTCTCATCAGTACATACCTTTCAATGTATATATCTTATGGGGAGAAATCACCCCTCGACCTGCAGAGGCTTAAGGTCTTCTTGTTGTCTGTGTTTGCCTAAGCACCCATCAAACTCTTTTGGGACGTGGCAGTGCTGTGCCGTGGATGCTAATGACGCTCTGCAGAGAGGAGGGGGGTTGAAAAAAATAAGAGAAAAATACAGGAGAATGTAGAATCCAATTCAAACTTGGTTGGAGCGGGCCGTCGCTGACGCGCGGCGGGAACGAGTACTTTATGTGAGTTCTCGTGTTTAGTATAGTCTCAAAAGTGTCTCTTTAGTTTGTACTTTAACAATATCAAAACATAGTTCGGTGGTTAGAGCAGTCCAAGTAACGGCGGAATACCCCAAAAAAACAAATAACGGGTTTGTGATAGAACCTGGCCCGCAGTTGACGCGGGACACGCGTCGGAAAACCGCGTATTATCACTAACCGCGCGGGAGGAGCCCCCGCCAAATCGAGTGAGGTCAGTGCAAATTTTTTTTTTTTCTTCTTTTTTCCTTGTTTGCAAAAGTACTTATACTTGGGGTATGGAGGCAGTCCGCTCAGGTCATAAAGCATTCTGGTAGTGAACGGTTTCACGTACACGATCCAATCAGAGTGTAACACCATTAAAGCGTGCTCCCGGTTCGACTCCGGGCCCCGTTATTGCTATCAAGCCGTTCTTTTTTTTTTTTTTTCTTTGGTATTCCGCCGTCATCTCAAGTCACTGCGACCACCAGTTGGCGACGGGCCCTCCCGCAACAAATTGTTACACAAGCCGGTCGGCGGCCTGTGGATCGGACTGTGATGCCGATCGCCGTGCGGCGCATGTGATTGATCGGATTTAACGTTTGCACCTCCGAAAAAGGAAACGAAAATCCGAAAAAGGAAACGAAAAACCGAATGATTTTATAAAGAGTTTGATTTGAAGTGGCCCACCAAGGATACAGCACCCTGCTAAAAATTGTTCGGTATTTGGAACTGACACTCAATTGATTCATTTCAAGCTTAACCCATACAAGTCTCCGTATAACTTAAATCTTGGAGCCCTACCCGAAAAACCGGATCCCCTCCCAAGAGTAAGAGTCTTCGGCGTCAGCGGAGTTCTTCCCTTTCATGTTGACTGGTTTCTTCATCAACGATGCGCTGATTGCTTCATTGAGAGCGATTTCGAAGCCATTGTCCCGGATAGGGGCCTCAAGCATGTCGACATCGCAAGTGGGGCAAACAGCGCCACGCTTCAGTATCCACGCCTTAAGACAGTTGTAGCAGAAGTAGTGCAAGCATAGAGTCCTGTACACGCCACGAGTCAGGAATGAGTTTTCGCGATAACTCCGCCACGCACATCACGGGTTTCCACATAGTGTCTGAGCATATCACACAAACGAAAGTATCGGCCTTTCCTGCAGGTATGATTTAGCTGCGAGAGACCTCCAGACCAAACCACACACCGATTCTGCCTTCCTTATTGCTTCCAATGGACGTTAAAGACATGTTTTACAATTCACAGGGGCCGAAGGACCCAAACAATCGTCAAGCGTTTGCGATCGTCCGGTCACAAGTTTGAAATTCCACATCCACTATCCTCAATTTCAAGAGGACGTGTGTCGCAGGCGTCATGGAGACTTCAAAGTTACCGCGCTTATACAA
>JARJCV010000185.1:0-89926 GCA_029281435.1 Mycena haematopus | reverse complement strand
TGCCCTTGTCCTTCCAAATAGAAAGTTGCTGATGTGGAGGGAGTCCGAGTATTTTAAAAGAGTTCAAGATGGCCGAAGGGTGATAATTGAATGCGTAAAGGAGTGGTGTAGCTAATTTTGCAATGTTCGTTTTGCGTATCGCGGCGTCTAACTGTTCTGGAGTAAACTGAAACGAATGTTCTTCTGCCTCCCTGTATAAATGACTCGCTTGAGAAAAAAATAAAAAAAGTAGCGGTAACGGCTGGTTGGAGTGAATACGTACTTCGTCACGATGGTGCGCACTGTTTCGTTCGACATTTTGGGATCATGCTATATCAAAGTAAGTATGATTCATGTACGTGTAGTAAACAAACTTACGAATATAAAGAGCTTCAAACTGTGCACGAATGAATGCAGGTTGAGATGCGCCATAGCTGCGGCTGTCTTGTGCGCGTCTTCTACCAAACGAACGGTAGGAGACGCCTGGGGTGCTCCATCAGGGGCGGCCAATGTGAACATAGCAGGGTTTTCTTTAAATTTATCCCTGGCTCTCTTGAGCATTGCGCACCAGTCCGACATAACTCCGATGTCCTGTGGAACCTGTTAATGGACGAAATGTGTGGTGGATCATTCTTACCCTTCCTGGAACAAGTTGAAGCACTGGAGATGGTGACGCTACGACAGGGCGTGCGGGGTTTCCCGGTTGCGCAATCCAAGCGAGCAGATCCGCCAACTTGACAACAGCGAAACATCGAGATGCGAAATCACCGACATTTCCGGGCACTTTTTGAGGTAAAGGCCCTTCCGGTGGGAAGCCCATGAGTGCGAAAGCGTGTTTTGCGGGAAGTTCGGTGAGTGTTTGTCGCGCATAATTGAACGCCTGCTCGTCGAACTCCTTGACTTTGGAAAAAAACTGTACAAGGACTTGAATAACGGCGTCGTCTGTGACGTCTAAAAATGCGGCAAGATCTCGTCCCAGTACGTCGGGATGCATTTCACCAGATGCCACTCCGGCGTGTAGCCAAGGGCCATCCACAGCCGAGATACGGGTATATCTTCTTTGAGGTAGTATTATCGACGGTGGGATAGCAGACAATGGTGCAGCTGATGAGGTGGACATGGTGGGCGGGCGGGGAAGCGGGTTTGTTTGGTGTAAGTGGGCGGGATAGGGTACTGTCTTTGACTAGTTTAAATGATGAGATCGTCAGCTTTTATGCCGAGGTGTCAGAACCGTTAAGAGCAACGTGCCTATGTTTGCTATTGCCAAGGTCCAAGTTCCTCTGCAGGTATACGCCGATAATCGTTTGTTTGTCTACTGAGGTTAATACGGTGGCGTCAGGCCTATATTGAGTCTATACACTGTCGACGTTGCTTACTGCACTTCTATTCTACACAATCTACGTTAACTCATACGTATCGCAGTGGACCGTCGATGGTGGAAGCAGAAAAGGGAAAGCGTCACAGGTCACATCACGCCATATTAAGTAGCAGTGAATGCGGCATTAACGGCTTGATGTCAACAACGGCAGTCGATGTGCCGCAATCACCGCAGTATCATGACATCTGCCACTCACGTGTTCCTTTTTCCACTTGTCTTCTTCGTCCATCCACGTCGTACACACGGTGAGTGTCTGGACCGTTACTCGTAGTCGGTCGCCCGTTCATAGTAATAAATCAATGATACGATACATCCGGGCCTCTACATAAGAACGATTGGATAAAGAAATGGACAAGATCGTACATGCGAATGACGTGGCCAATATAGTGGGTGTAAACGCTGACTGTCACCCATAGAATCTGTCCGTGTTTGTCTTCACTCAGTCATGGCTTCATATGTAAGAACTTCCATTCGTGAGTGATGCTGGTTAATCTAATGGTGATAATGGATTCACAGGATTCCCAGTACAAAGTGGTCGCGGGCTCCAGCATTAACAAAAAAAGAAAGGTGAGCTATACGACTGTAGGGTGACTCTTGGTGACGCGGATCAGGTTCAACAGAAGTCTACGATGAAACAGCTAATGAGATTTCTCGATATCGAGGCCGGCGTCGACGTCAATGTGGAAGATTCTGACGCTGAGGACGCATTCAATTTCATCCATGGGGACGATGACGACGAACCAATTGACGAAGACGCTCCAGGTGGGCACCAAAGTCCCAACCTGTACGCGAACAACTACGAAGCCGAGGGTGAGCTTCTTCACAGGTTGGCCCAGAGAATCGAAGAGAGAGCTCGCGACATTCGCTGCCCGTATACGTTAGTCACTGCCGAGGCTGACACACAAATCATGCCAACGATTCAGGAAATTGCGGACGCGCCCCTAGTCGCATTCAAGGTCCCCCCCATTCTGAAGTCACATTCATGCGGTTTTTGTACGACCTTGACCTCGAACAACAACTTCGAGGCGCCTTTACAAGGGAAATCGGTTCAGGCATCGTCTACGTCGAAACGACGGATTATCCGCTTCTGTCCCGAAAATTGAAATCCTATGCTGGTTACTGGCGACTTCGTAGACGACCCCGCGTCTTGGAAGTAGTGGAGACCGCTATGAACTTCACTCGTCCTGATCCCCTCGAAGTCATTGGCAGATTCAAGCGCCTTCGCCTTAAATTCCACGGTCTTATGCCCGGTGACCTCGTCTTCGTGTTATCCGAAAACGAGTTTCTGGGTATTCCACGTATCCCGTATCCTAAACTCGGAGGAAAATCGCCACCGGCCCAAGGTTTATTCAAGGCGCCTGTTTTCATCCAGGAGTTTCAATCGACTGAACGCAGGCTAAGACGCGTCGGAGATACCTATGTTGTGGAGTTCCCTAGCTGCACCTTCCTCCAAAGTGGTCTACAGTTGTTCAAGTGGCAGATCGGTCGCGCCCACAAACTATGGGAAGCGGGAGACCCTGATATCGGCCAACTCGAGTACGACTTCTATGTGCAGGCCAACGATCCCGCGATGAGGACAGCGGTGTACGACAAAGCGCGTCCTTCCCTCCAAGAAGGTGATCCAGTAGTTGTTGTCTCTGGCATCAACAAGGGGCAAACGGGTCACATCGCTTTAATCGCGGATGAGAAGGTGCAAAATGCTGCAGGAGAATTTCACGTCGTGCGCTGCGCAGTAGTCCAACAGGAGGTCCCCATAGAAGCGCACCTTCTACGCATCGAGAAGGTGGAACAGGAGATCCCCGTGCAACAGCCGATAATGTCTGTCTCGTCGACAAACGTCCCTCACTTCATAGTCAAACTCAGCCATCTTCGGCCCCATATAATGTATTATCGGCGACCCATCCAGCTCGGTGACCTGGTAAAGGTTGTGGACGGCAATAAGCACCGAGGTGACACTGGACGCATCGCAGAAACATTCGACAACGGGATGACTGTAGTCGAAATAACGGGTTCTAACACAAAGGTCGCAATCAATCAGGGGGATCTTCAGCATGACTTGCGAACAGGTGATGTCGTGCGAATCTCCCGTGGTAGTCGCACAGGAACAGTAGGAATCATCGTTGCAATACGACCGTTAGGGCAAGTGCGATTGTATCCAGTACGTTCAACTCAACCCTCTGCTTTCTCGTATTCATTTCAATAGACAGACGCTCTACGCAACAAACGCTTGACCTCGTCCTCAGCCACCTCCGAAGAACAGATAACTGTACCTTATATATCACTTTCATCTGTGCAGGACTGACTAACAAATTGTATAGTTCAATACTCCTTCAGCGACACTCGAGCATTTCCAAGACGATTGGCACGCGGAAACGAACCCTGGGCACAAGACCGAAGCCACGCTGTGGCACAAAAGCTGGTTGTCTGAAATGTATACTGGCTCAGCGTACATGGGCCTAGATGTCATGATAGCGTACCAACACCAGCGTAAAGGAAGATTTGCGACAATCATCGGATATGACATGCCTGCAGAGATCCATCCGCACGGTGAAATCATAGATTTCCGAACGGATTTCAAAGGGATTCTCCACCGAACAGTGCGCCCGTACGAAGGTGGAATATCGTTACAAGTACAATTGGAGGGAACCGCAGAACGCCTGACTCTGCCTATCGATCAGGTGGTGGAGAAAAAGTAAGCGTCGTTCGCACTCCCGCTCTCCACTGTCTCTGTTGCAAATCTCTGACCAAAGATGTGACAGAACGCTTCTTTGTTTATGGGAATACAAGTTGCTGAACGCGCTTGATAGCCTGCCTGGGGAAAAAGATCGGGAAACGGGATTGGTGAAGGATTTAGTCCCAGAAAGACAAAAATCTCCTGTACCACCGGAATTTGAGGTCTCTAAAGACACTCTAGGTATGCCAAATATATTTAAAGCGCCTTTATCGCTCACTATACCTCATGCACAGGTGAAGATACCGGAATGTGGCTCACCCGACCGGAGTTCGTGGGTAAACGGATCGATGTGCAAATAGTCGGCGTTGCACGATCACAATACAAGCTGTTCACGGGCAAGCGTGCGTTGTCCCACGAGGGGAAAACAGGGTACTTGGCACCGTTCGGAGAATCCATCAAAGAAAGTTCTTTCGGTCGGACGCCCGTGCACGTCAAGCTGGACAGCTTTCGGCACAACGTTTATCTTCCCGCGGACGCTCTTCGACCTTTGCGAAAGGACGCTTTGGGAGTGAGCATCGCCTCCTCGAAACAAGTGAGGGTCATAGTTATCGGACCTGACGCGGACCAAAATTGGGACATGGTCGGTACGTACGGAGAGACGATGACCAACGTTAACCAATGGCCGAACATGGTGTTGGTCCGCTTTGCGAAATCCTCCCATACTAAACTATTCCCATTGAAGTCGCTCTGCCGTTCGCTGAATGTGCGTGTGGAAAAGGACGGTGTAGTAGCGGACTCTGTTTCGTTTGAATAAACTACACGTATTTGTAAAACAACAGAATTAACACCGTCGAATGCCTTGACGAACATCATCTCGACATACCAATCGTGGGAAACTATTACTAAGCTTGCCTTTCGCATTTGCTTACGAAACATGAGCTAACATTGATGCCCAGTTTCGCAGAAGTTTTAAATAAATTACGGAACATCCATTGTCGCAAGTTTACTACAACCATTGTGCTTCTAACTATACAGACTTTGACATCAAGACTTTGATATCACTTCTTGTGTCTTATCGCTGGTGTCGGATTTCTCGTGAGTTGCTTTTTCACCTTGCATCCTCTCGTTAATGACCAACTTCTGCATCTTTTGTCTCACTTCAGTCACCCGCGATGCCTCTGCTTTAGCGGTGTCTCGCATCATGTCGAACCGCCTCTTGCCTCTGACCTTCGACAGAGAGCTGTGATCTACAGGACTAGGCGAACCCATGAGCGAAGCTGTTCGGATGGCCGATGCCTGACCAAAATATTGCGCCTAAAGATACATAAGCTACGCAGTCTTGGAGACAGTGTTTCAAACCTTGGTATAAGTCTCGTCCAATAATGCGAGTGTACGCAACACCAGACGACAACTGAACTGGGGAGAAGACGCAATGGTTCTCGCTTTAGCGGACACCGGCCACGCTACGAACTCAAATCCCATTTCGACAATATCCCCAACTCTGAAACCGGATGGATCGTGTTCGACATAACTGACGATCGACATTAGTTCCTGGACGTGCATGGAGGTGAGATCAGACTCACTCCCAGTCAACTAAACGGAGGTAGGCGACATCGTTTTCTATGCAGTGGAACACAGAGTCTGAGAGACAACGCTGTAGAAAACCTTCGGGATCGATCTTGTCACCAAATGGGACATTGTCGTGGCCATGTCCCATTGTGAAGTACCGACAGTTGCTGCTAAGCATCGGGCCCAAAAGTGCCGTGTCATCGCCTGGTGCCCACACTTGCAATTCACCCTCTTCAAACGTACGATGGACTTCGAACGCAACGTGACGTAGATTTACAAGAGCACGTTCAAATGATTCCGTGTGAAATCCCACGATAGAGGCGTGCTGAGTTATGAAAGGGATTTGACGACTTGGCAACCTGCGTACGTTGTAAAAGGAATTCTTGTGCGTAGACAGCAACTTACTCTGCATGTCTAACAGGAGGAAGATCTTTTTTGCTCAGTGCGCCAACTACAGTGAACAAGACATCTGTGCGGTCTTCAGGCAGTGTTACTCTGGCGCTGCGACCGCCGGCGGTTTTTCTGACCGATATCCTCGCGAGCTGCTCAGAAAGCTATGAAATCAAACTCCGCTTTCGATACCATCGTACTCACATCGACCATGCACGCTGGGATCGCGTACTCGTATTTCCCAAACGGTGCGTCAGGATCGGTGAGACGTGCGTTCCAAAATTCGACAGCAGCAGCTACGACATGCGTGAGTTCAGCAAATTTTCTTGTCTGCATAGCTTACCTGCTTGGCTGGCGGGGTAATATTCGTTCATTGTATAAACTCCGATGCAGACCTTGCCACGATGTTATAACGTTCAAAAACACCAAAGTCACTATTGCTGTGACAATGATGCGCATTCGTTAACGATGGACCAGGTGCTTCGAAATCGAGGTGTGATCGCAGTAAACCAGATCACAAGGTTCATCTAGATACATGACTCGTTCAGCAACATATCACCATCTCGACTAATCATCTTTTGTCTGTTATCTCAAATGTTTCATACCCTTTTTTGGGTTAGTCAGTGGTGATATCCGCTGGCAATGTGGAAGCGACCGGGTTGATCTTCGGTTGAATACTGGGCAACTAGGCTCAGGGTAGAATCTGCGGGGACGGAGAAACAGGTGGATGCATCTCATCGGCACATTCGAATGTTAGATGTTAACAATTATTCATCAACACCTAATGCCTAACCCTTTTGGCACATTGTGCGTCTGCCTCGGTGTCCTGCGTAACGGTATCCTTGCTGATAAAACTCGCTATAAAACCCAACATTGATCCTGCACAGAGAAACAACAATGTCGGACTCTGAGGAAAATATTCCAGCTGTGACAACTCCTGTACGCTCTGGAAAGACGACCGCTCGAATTTCGACTGGGGGGCGGGCACCTCGCAAGTACGTTTAATATCCGTATCCCGCGTCAAATGCCTAATAGGTCTTCACCACCAGGTCAACTTCGATCTTTGTTGACGATGAAGCGGAAGAATCGAGCGGCAAAGAAGACATCGACGCAGACGACCTCAACACATCCGAAGCAGACTTCATCGACGACAGTGAAGTGAAACAGAGGTCAGTGAATTGTCCGCTTACCTTGCTGACATTGTTCTTCTAACAACCTGAGCAGTCACTCGATCGAGTGGACTCCGTCTCCGTCTCCGATGAATGTCGACACTCTGTCTGAACCCGAGGACTTCGACAATGGCAATGCGGTCAAGTACGTGTATCGGTGACATCTAGCTGTTATATAAAAGTGAAACGTTGATCGTTCACTGTCTTTCATAGACACAATACGCGTGCAAGTAAAGGAAAGAAGAAAGCCGCTGAAACGATTGCCAAAATCCCTGCTCTCAATCTCAACACCAAAGGATATACAGGGTGTGTCTGACTTTATACTACGGACGAACCCTAATGCTTTAGCAGGTCAAGCTCTGATCGTGCGCCTGGGAAGAAATCCTCAGCTATCGTCCTCGGCACCGACAGTTCGGCTACTCAAACAACCCTAGACTCTGTGAGCAGTAATAAAGGGACGAACTCGTCGAAATACGTTACTTTGGACCGTGAATCAGCAGACTACCAGTGAGCTGAACGTTTGTAGTTTGCTGTGGCTACATATATGACGTGTTTCAGGGCCTTTTTGAAGTTTACGAACGATGCCAAGACCAAAGAGACGTACGTCGTCCGCCGGCTGTTACTATTTGCGCCTGACGAAGTGCCAAACACAGCAGCTCTTCGCAGAAAGCTAAACGAAAGAATATACGACGGTGCGTTTTTCCATTGAACGCAATGAGATGTATCATTCATTTCCAAGTTCAGGAAAGAAGGGGGTCCCGAAACAAAGTATGATACAATCTTTCTCTTTGCCCAATGTACACTGACAACATCTATGCAGGGTCGTAACTAAAGCGCCCAAACAAGAAAACAAGCTCGCTTCTCCTTTCACTCCAAAGAAGAAAAGGTGCTCGTCCGATCGTCTTAATGGGCTACGACTTACTTTCTCCAGTAACGAAAAACCTGACATTGAGGACGATTCCCTGCTCGACGCACCGGTCGAAGCCTTCACCGCTAAACGAGACAGTACCAAACAAGCGTCGACGAAGAATACTACGAAAAGAAAAAGGTATTTATCTGATCGGACGTATAAGAGATTACTCATTTCAACAGGGATGATGACGCTGACGTTGAGGACGAAACTTTCCCTGACGCGCCGGTCCAAGCATTCAGCGCCAAACAGGAAGAGGCCAAAGAATCACCGACGAAGAAGACAAGGCCCTCGGACGCCTTTTTGGAAACAACGAAGAAGAGTCAACCGAGGTACGTAAAGCCGTCTAGGTACACTGGTCCAAACCTTGTGATTTTGCGGGGATGACTCAAAACATGTGCCAGGTCAAGTCCCCAGGTCTGCGAAGTCATGGTCCCGGCCGTGCAAGACGATTTGTTGAAGCCGGTATACAATCGTGGGCTGCCAAAACTTAAGTATTACTTTTATTTTATCGTAAGTGTTAGTACTTTGCGCTAATTCACAATTGTGTGCAGAAAAGCTATTCTACTTTCGTGGAGCCGCAAATCAGGTCCTGGCATGTTTATGTTCTCCGAATTTGCGCGCACCAATACGCGTTTTTCCCTCAAGTAAGTACAAAGTATAACGGCCGTGGACATTGTGGTTGATTTTGTGAGCGCAGATCTGTGTGGTCGTTCGTGAACTTTGTGATGAAGGACAAGTATGTCAATCTGGCCCGTATCGACCCCGCCTACCTGGAGTGCGTATGCCAGATATACAACAATATTGAAAACAAGTAAGTCGTTGGTATTCAACCTATATTGTCGATCAAATAAATGTGTTAAAATAGATGGGTCTTGAGTATTAAAGACCGCACGGCGGTGTGCGTCTCCGTTGGAAACTTGGTGAACTCGTGTTTGCAGACGGCTGGCTCTCTGGCCCGCAGCGACGCGGATAACATTCCTCTATCAAAATTCGTGACGCTCATTCTGCTGAGCCAAGAGTTTGACCGCATGGTGGGGACTTGCGGAATGGTATTCAACAAACGGGAAATGAATGCGCAGCTAAACGCAGACGCTCTTACGTTTAGCACCAAAACGGTGACCAAGAAACAGCTGGGTACGTGGTCATCTATGAGCAACATACAACAGTTAACGAGCGCACATATAGCACAACAGTCAGGTTCCGGATCCTCTAGCGGTGTTCAGAGTTCATCCACCAGATATAAGCAATCAAGTTCCTTGTCATCCACCGAGGCCTTAAACTACGATGCAGAAGGTCGGCCATTACAATCTGATCAGCTTTAACAATGTTAACTCGTATACACAGTGCCCGTATATGATGGCCGAGATGCGGACTTGAACGCCAAAGACTGCATCGACGACCTGGACGCGGCGTTACCTCGCTACAAGGACAATGGGGGAGAAATACCGAACAATTCTTGCACCGTGGTGGGTTACACCGTTACTCACTGGCTGAAATCCGGGGAACCGCAGATCAGTTTCAATATTCGTTGGGCCATCGTGATGGGGGACCCGGCTTTGTGATGACCGTGGCAAGCGCTGTTGAATATTTATCGCGTGATAGGTTCGAAATATTTTTGTATACTTTATTTATTAAATGCCGTCCATGCGTCAACTATATAGACTTGTTCTAAGAAAAACTTCGACAAAACGTAGAACGTTGATTAGCTCCAAAAAAGTGGAAGGGTGAAAATTAATCGTATATATATATATATTATACAGTGCTAAGCGACTTGTAGGCGACGGTAAGAATAAAGATCCCGATTGCATTGTTGGTCTTCAGTTTGTGACAAATGGTGTTTCTACTGAACGACCGTCGACTTTTATTCGGAGGTCTACCTTAACAACGAGTGTCCACTATTCACTGCATGGGTTTATTAGTAAGCACCTCCGATATATTTGCTTAGTAGTACTGACAATGAAACTTCTATCAAGCCCCTTGCGTGCCGGGCGTCTCAGGAATATTTCAAATTCATGGTCCGCCCATCAGCGACACCCATCAAACCACGATGTATGGTCGTATGCATGGCTCGGTGCCTTCGCAGTCTAGAAACTTCGAATCGAAAATGGCATCAAACGAAGCTACGGAGATCCTGCTACCGATAGACGAAGAAAGATGTCAATGGCGTGGACTGATATTAACCGGTCGTCTAAACCGGATTGTTTCCCCGCTCTTGCAATGCATAAGCTCGCAGCCCTCATCTTGCAGCAATGGGAGTATGCTTCCGACAGAAAACAAGTTATCAACCATCTAGTCACTACGTTAGGCCACCAAATTTTCAGCGTTGCCCTCACATCCGTGGAAATATGGCAAGGCATCCAGGCTGAGCTCACTGAGATGTCGGATCAGCGACTGCCTGCCTTCAGTACGTGTTATTGTCTACCTGATGATTACGCTCAGACTTCATAGAGCCCATGCCGAGCAACGCCAGCGTCTTCGCTCGAAGATTTTTAGCGTTGCCTGCGGAACTTGTGCTATTGATTTTGAGCTTTTACAATCTCGCCGAACTCAGGATTGTGGGAGACTCTGTCCCGTTTTTGCACAGTCAGTGCGCAGGCATCGAACGGTCGTTTATATCGCAATCATTCGAAAACCGCGGTCTCTCTTGGCAGAGTATTCGTTTCATGCTGTCGCAAAGCAAAGCCATCATGGGTGGCAAATTTGTATACGATATGCTCTCCGTCAATCCTCGAATCATGCACAGTGCTGGGCCGATTGACGTCTTTGTCCGCGAAGGGGATATGGCCTACAACGTCGTTCGTTATTTTCAGATCGCAGCGCTGTACAAAGAGGTGAATATCGTCCTATACCATTGTTCCTCAACTGTAACCTACTACAGCACGAAAGTCAAGCTAGCAGCGACGTTGGGATACTCCATTCCATACAGCTTCGTCATCCATTGGGTTTCGTCGTCATCGTCCATCTCTGTAAAGACGATCCGCGCATCACGATTTTCAGAACTCAATGTCACCTACTATGGCTATCCGGTCACGAATACTTCGTCGCCTATCCATTGTCCACTCTTAATGGTCGCACACCCTGCTTGCCGTGGATCGCCGACTCGGTGGATGCTCGAAACGTCGCTGAAGCTAATGCACGGCGGAACGACGTGAAACTCGACCCCAACCACGAATGCGTTATGATCAACTCTTCTGACGCCCCGAAGTGCATGTTTATATCAGACGGTTCATGCCCTTTTTCTTTAAGGCATACACTTGATCGCTATTCTCTCCGCATCCGCCATGCGAATGATGGCTGGCCTCTATTGCGCAAGCAGAGTACGTGGAAGACGGGCGTTAAATGGGTCGCGGAGACTCTTCCCAAAGAAACGGGCCCGCGCACTTTTACCTTGCAATGCCATGTATTTCACTACTGATATGAAAGAGTATTAGACTCAATCTATGGCCATTACCTTTGATATTGAACGACAGTTTATCTATCCTATCTGATGCGATCAACGGCATATACGCTGCCGCAATCACTGCAGCATGTTGATGTCATATGTTCACGTGACTCTTTTTACACTTGTCGTCTACTTCCACCACCGACACACCGCAAAACGGTAAGTTCCAATATATCGTCGTCTGTTGTGTGTAGGTATATACGCCTACGAACCAAAGAGTAAATACTATGTGAATACTCTCGATTGCACACCAAGCTCGCATGAGAAACTCAATGGACACTGATGACGTGGCAGTCGAGATAAAGTAGAAACTGACTCTGATTGCAGAACCTAACTGTAGCCTTTACTATGGGTAAACGCAAGCACACTCCCACAAAATGTTCTGCTTCAGTCTCTTCCGCGTCCGACGGGGAACACAAAACCGTTTTGAAAATCAGTAGATATCAGCTGACATACGCGTCCACTGCGAAAGACGAGAAGGCGAATTTCGAAACAGACCCGTTTTGGAACGCTCTCGGCTCCACGGAAGGGACGTACTTTGGCATGTGGGCGGTCCGCTGCCTCAAAGTAAACAACAACGTGGATCGCGCCGATGCAGAAAGCGCGCTTAGAGTCGGACTCCATTCTTTTGTGAGTCAATGATTAAATAATGTTACGTTCGCTGCTAATAAGAGACGGTTTGGGACTCAGAGATTGGCGCTTTCACGTCTGGATACCAACATGACCGTGCGAGAAGATATCACAGCTTTCATTGTTGGGGTATCGATACTCGTCGACTTAGCACGAGATGAAGACGAAGAATGGGCCGAGTTCGATTGGCCGCCGATCAGTGTTCGCGTAGGCAGCATGAGTAAATTTTCCCTTTGCACTCACTAAGGACTCTATAGACGGCTTTCGTTGGAAGAACAGTGGAATGGCCCTGGTGTGTTGGGACCCCGTCCGAAAAAGAGTTGGCCGACGCAGAGCCTTTGTACCGCGTGGTGAGTCTTCAAGAAGACGTGGTCGGCCCATCGCGAAAAAAGGTGCGTTAACGAATGACATACCTATATGCTGATGTATAAGCCGTGTTTAGAAAACAAAATTAACGGCTTCTGCGAGCAGTGCCGGTGAAACTTGCTCGGGTATCTCCGCCGATGAAGACGCTATCAGCAGCGATGACAAAGATATATAGAGAGGCAATATTAGCAAAGCGGAATCTTGGGACTCAGTAGGTGTCTGTACTTATGCTCCAAAGCTAATCTAATGACCGTCTCGACCAACAGTCTACAGGTGGAATTCGCCGTTGAGGCATGAACGTTCAGTCAACGACAAAGACGATTTTTCTTGGACAGCACGTCTAGCGTCATTTTCCGACACCCGATGTATAGTTCGGACACAAAGCAGTCTAATTGAACCTCGATCGCATCAGCTAAATAAATACCAGCGCCAAATTGTACAAGATATATAGCCAAAACAAAAACTCAGATGTTCACTGAGTGAACATAAGTACGAATTATTTACGGGTGAAAGCAAATTTGACGGACTCGTCAAGATGGCAGTGATAATATTTGGGAGACGGGTTTGTCCGTCGGATAGTCGATTAAACGGCGCGCAATCAACTCCCAGGCCGACTCTGTAAAATCTGTGAACAATAGACAGCATAGGTCAAACAAATTTACCATTGACGTCCGTCGCCTTTTCGAACTTTGCTTGCTTGGCATCCCACTCCATGCCAAGACCACAAAGTAGGTCTGTCCTCCTCTATCTGCCCAAGCCCACTTTTGACGGAAGATAGACACATAGACGAACAGCCGCCGTCATTTGAGAAGCGCACTGTGCATGGGCAATTCGGATTTGAACCACACGTGTGTGCCTCCGGATAATCAACGTGAAAGGCGAACCCCCGCGCTTGGTACTTCCTAATAACCAACAGAGCACGCTCCAACTCCAAGGCTCCAGCGAACTGAACATATTTGCGGTTCAGATTGATATATATAAAGTTGTCAAGTTCGCATACGGGAACCACGCGCGATCGGCAGTGACGCATCCGACTACGCACGTAGAATGAAACTGAGTTGTCGCGGCCAAGGGATTTTCGTCGGCGCAGCACATCAAATTTATCGTCCTGGGATCGTCTGAGCGCGTTTTCAACCCGACAACTGCGCGTACGGAGGGAATAGAATAATCGGGTGCATTGAACGCTTGTACACGTAGGCTGTCCCGAGCCCAAAAAAAGATCGTACGTTCTCCCACTGGGATCGAGGAACGTAAAAATCCAATCCATTCGGCGTAAACGCTTTGGAGGACTGGCGGGGATATAGAATGAGCCACGGGATAGCCGAGCCTGAAAGACCGATGTTCGCCACTATCTGAAGAAACGAATAACGTTGTAACTGATCGTATAAGGTCTGACCAGATCGGCCACGGAAAGTCGCATCACCAATGCGCATAGAGAGCGGTATGCTTTCGATGTCTGTCCGAAGTGAATGCGACAAAGTAGTGGCATATGCTCCACGATCATCTGTCGGACTTCGCCCGGCAGAGTTCGCAAACCGTCAACAGGAATATGATGTTGTCTGACGCCGTAAGTGAATAAGCAGTCATGTCTGTGTGAAAGGTGCGCTAACCTTCAATCAACCAACTAGGTGAGCAAGTGGATAGATATTCAACCACCGCGCGGCAATTATGACGCGAACGCAGGCCATGGAAAACAGTTCCATTGGGTTCATAGCGTGGAGGAGCGTGCGCCACCGAGGATCCGCCAGTTCCAGCTGGTGGTTAATGGGATCTGACATTTGGGCTCTACGGCTCATTGACGTGGAGAACTGGACGGCTTCAACGACGTTAGTTTATCCACAACGCGCTGCTCGGGGGACGCGTACGTACAGCTAACATTGGACCGCAACATTGAACAGGCAGGTTCTGTGAACAGGAGAGCGGTGTGGCTAACAAGTATCACAGATAAGACGAGATGGGGGAGCGAGCCAAAACGCATCCGCACATACTAATAGTGATCCTCGTTCCGACGCGTTGCCAAAAAAAAAAAAATTTGTAACTTGACAACCGTGTCATATACTCATATACGTTAACTTGCGTTCGACATCAACATATGACGATCAGGCTGGCCTAGATTGAACATATAGATCGGGCTCATATGCATACGACCAAGGAGAAAGGATGCCAACCGTCAATCAAAGACGGAGAATTTTTGATCCAACGATATCAGCACGACAAACAAGGTGTTCATGCAACGATCTTTAAACTCGCGGTATCTGTTAAATTACCCAACACTACATATTTTGACATATACCACGACAGGTATCCAATCGTTCTGTATCGGGGCAAAGTTAAGCATCGCTATTACTGTGGCAGTGTTAATAGACCGCTCATTGGCTCAGAGTCTCTTCCAACAGAGCAATATATCGAGCGTCTGTTAAACGTTTGAGTACACAAGCACAATCGCAGCAAAGAGTGAAATACCATCGTCAGTTCGATGCTCTCTCCGTTCAAGCTTTAGATCAAACTCCACTCGTTTATTTTCCACCGCACACCCATCGATCCCAGTACCCAATAAATGTCCCACTGTAGATCCCGCGGCCCCAGCCACGATGCCAGCCGGTGGTACGGAAAATGTATTGGAACGAAAGTGTGTCGAAGGTGTTGCGGTGCCTAGAAGGGCAGGAGCTCGAGGCATCGCAATCACGGTAAGTGAGGCCCAGACGCCAGGTTGTAGTCGGTCGTGATGAAAGGGAACGATACGAACACCGTAGCTGTTGACCTCCCTCTGCAACAGGGATAGCTGGCATTCTTCCTCGAGAGTCCTTAAGCGCACATAATTGTGAGAGACGATGGCGACGCCGTCGAAGGTCAAATCCGGATACGCGACAAATATGCCTTTGCCGCACATCCAAATGAACGAGGAGGTCAACGGTCCATACATAACACACGTCCGAGACTGACCAATGCAACTATGAACCAGGATCTCAAAGTTGCCCGACCGATGACTATACGTGTGGTGGCGTGGACGAATTCCTTGTCCGATAGCACCCATTCAACCTGTTCAAGGCCAAAGCCCGTGCGACTTAGAAAGACGAAATTGAAAACTGAATACAACTCGCCTTCGTATAATCCGCCATCTTCAAATATTTCTCGATTAATCTATCCGTTGTATCCCCTGGCGAGTACACGTCCATGTAGCTTGTGGTCGGTCGACCGTCCATACGAAGCAACCCGAGTAGGAACGAACCGCTAACGACCGAGCCCGTCTGAGTTAACATGAAACGGAAACTCGTAAGACCAAGTCCCCAGTCGTCAAAGACGCTGCAGAGAAGTTCCTCCAGTATCGCACAGCATTCCCTGTGAAATCCTTTGCACGTGCGAGAAAAAGCTGTCAAGGTGCGCAAATCCATGAAATGCGGAAGTTCCGCTATTAATTCATGAGGGATTTTAGGAGCCGGATCGTCTGTCGAATATCAGATATACCACCTTTACGCATAGTATAGGACCCACACTGAATGAGATGCTCTGCGAAACTCGGCTCCGGACATTCGGTCTCCAACATAAGCTTCGCCTCTTCCCAAAGGATCTCCGACTCCATACAACGCTGAAAAGGACCTTGTCATCACTGAAAACAAGCGATTGAAAGGCTGCTTGAGGATCACGCAGTGCTTCGCCGACGAGGTGTTCGTACTTGGGATCCATGAATGAACGCGTTTAGGGATACGATGCTCTGGATATACACAGAACGTATGACCCTTAACTTCTTTCACGAAGCGTGAAACTAATGATGAAAAAAGGACAGATCATCACGAGTGCACACTCGGTCGATATATCTCGGACGAATTTGACTTTCTCTTCAAAACGACAAACAGGTGTGCATGCAATTCCTAGGAAACAGCTAATCAAACCTATGATATACGAGGATCTGATGGGCTTCAGGATGCTCTACCTGCAAAAACCACAACGGCGTGAAATGTGGATAGTACTCATATTCTTATGGTTAGACTACAACGTGGAGTCGTGCGAATCAGATGAGAAGCCATACAACGCCGTGTATCACGATCTACGGTGATCGGATAACGACGGGTTGAAACGTTAACCAGGGGGAGGGCAGATAAGAAGGGGGGGGATGGAAGATTAGCCGTATGATTAAGCAAATTAATTGGGTGTGCTTACTAATATCTCCATATAGTAAAAGTTGGACAATACCCGCCTGGCGAGTGAGCACGCCAGGGCTTTATGAATTGGCTCTTTGAAGAGGCTGATCATCGTCAATTACAAACCTAAAGATAGACGCCAAACATTCGAACAACACCGAAAGTAGAAGTCGGCCACATGTGATATCTAACTGTGAGTACCATTATGGCCGATTGATACCTTTCCAACCGTCAGCGATATGACCGTCAGCTGACGTTTCCTTATTTCTTCGCGTGAGATGCTATTGTCTGATTGTCAGTCATTGCCAGGTTGTCGTTGAAACGTACGCCTGATTTGCCTCTGATACTGTGTAAGTCTAGGCCAATATAACTAGGGTATGGGCTGGTCCACTTATTAGTCTGACGAACTGTCCAACGCTTGAACTGTTACTCGACAAACTGCGATTCCCAATCTACATCCGTGTACTAATGGCTTCACGTTCAAATAACCGTGAGTAATACGGTGTAACTGGTGTAGTACACGTCTGACGACTGCCTAGCTTGGAAATGGCGTACGCTGCGCGAACTCGAAGCTCAACGTTCCGCTTGGTCGAAAGACGTGAAAGCTGTCGAAGACTTGCCTCCAAATGATGTCCGTTGGTGGACTGTTCTCAACAGAGTGGACCAATTTATTTATTCCACGTCGCCCTTCGATCTCCCCGGCACGCTTCGGCTATCGTGGAGTTTTTGAATTCTGGAAAGCCTACGTTCTTGGTGGAAAGTACGTATGAACAGCAATGTAGACTATACACTAACGTAGATGATAGGTTTAGTTCGATTTTCTCCAGACAACCTACTTGCATTCCCCACCGAAATACGGCAAATGATAGTAGAGAGCATGCCGCTGATCGACCGCGTTAATTTTGCACGGACGTCCAAAGGCAATCGAGCTTTGTGTGCAACCGTATTTCGCCTTTGTCTCGGCGATCTCTTCAGACCTTATGGGATATCGCTGAACGTCATCCGTCTCATGTTGATGGCGACAGGCACCGGTCTGTCTGGCTCCGCTATTCCATGGTTAGCTATATACCCCAGACATTGTGCTGACGCATTCACTCCTGGAGACCTCGATTTCTATGTACCTCGCTCAAAATGGCGCCAGGTTCTCCTTTTTTTGCGGTTGGCGTCTGGTTATACCGCCGTTAAAATCCTCCCGTCCTTGTACGGTCCGTTACCAGCTGTCCGCACCATCTTCTGGTTGAAAACCCATGTCGACGACCCCTACACTATCAACCTCATGCAATGCGCGGACGACAACGTATTCGGTCCGCCTACACAGTTCCACTCGACTTGCGTAGTAGGATGGATCACAGCGAACTCCGCGTGGTTTCCTTACCTGAATTTGACTTCACGACGTATCTCGGTCCTGAACCGTGGGTACTTCAACTTGGAGTCCTTGAACGACAAGCGACGTGCGCTCGCTGTCCTACGTAAATATCAAAGCAGGGGTTTCAAATTCGCTGTCGATTACGAAAAGCAACATACGTGCGGGTCTGACTTCAACTGTCCATGTACTGCGCGGTCCGACAACGACGATGGTGTCACCACGGTGCTCTTGCCAGCGTTGGAGGTGGGGATCCATTACCAGCGTGAGCCGCGTCCCATGACGTGGTCATTCCGTGGCCTGGGATGTAACATCAACAACAAGGCGCGGCCTTATGACAGCAGGGGTAAGCAAAAGCTGTGATGTTTTCTAACCAACACTTAAAATCTAACAGACATCGTGTGGGAGTTTACCGCTCAAATGTTGATCGATTTTCCTGCGGGTGTGGATATAAACTGATTGTCCCGCCTTAAATGAAGGCACACTTCCTTTGCTCGTGTCGTTTATTTATTATAACTATCTATCACCTTCGTCCATTACCTCCTCTAAACTAATCTGCGGTATCAAGAGGAAAATACCATACTCCTTTATACATTACAGCGGTTATAACTTCGACAATACTGGAGAATCTACACAGAAATTGATACAGCTTCCATGTCTCTGCATGACAAGTCCATGTGCTATGTTTCAACCGTGGGAATATACATATACTGGGTTACGACTTGTACACCTACACGAACACCCAGCTAGATGATCTACCACTACAATGGTGCGTGCGCCTTGCTTTACTCCGATACCTGATCTCATCTCCTCGATCATCAGTTGGTACGTTGTGTAGTTTGTTAATAAGCCAGGAGTCCGGTGTTGAGTGAGTGACGCGTCTTTCTGAAATTATCTCAGCTGATAAAATTCTGCCGTCTGCGATGAACATGCATCTCATAGAGGTGTTGCAGGATCACATCGAGCCGGGCATCTTCGCTGGTACACGTTACGTTTTCTATGGGAGAAAGAACATCCACGCGCCGGTTGAGTTGGATCTAGGAGGCGACTCTCGCAAAGTACGTGCTCAACACGATAGCGTACCACACTAGACCACTGACATGTTCTAGTTGGACGTCAATCTTCCGGGAGACCCGGTAAACAGCGACAGGCCGCCGCGGAACTATAAAATCTGACTCACGCTCGTCACCACCATAAACACATCGTTGGCACCCTGCACACATATTCAGAAAATGAAGCCCTTGACATGTCTGAGCCACAGGATTCTTCACGGTTTCATCCAAGAGACTCAATCGTACGATAACACGGTCAGCACGGCTTTTCTCAAGGCATCTTTTGTGGATTCTGAGACTCGTTTAACGCCCTCAACGTCGTAATTCGCATGGAGCCTTCACAGAGATTGCCGATCAAGGGCCGATATTTCTTCACCGACAAAAGGTCTAAGCCCATTGGCACAGGCCTCGTCCTATGAGCGTGGGTACTTCCAGTCGCTCCGCCCTGCCATCAGCCGGATGCTGATCAACATCGACATTTCGACCGGCGTGATGTACCAGCCTGGTCGACTGATCAAGCTCTGCCTCTCATTCCTCAATTTAAACAGGAACGACCCGCTTCATCACAGGTATTCGTGTGCGTACACAAGACGCGAGCAATCCTATTATAGCTCGCGTGTGCCTACGATCGTAGAAAAAAAAAAAAAAAAAGGGGGAAGAGCTCACTATTATTCGACAATCTCCGCCGCACGCGTTTAGCAGACACAAACAGTGCATCCGAGCATCCCTTTGATAAAGAATCAGTTCTCGCATAGCTATAAAAATCGGACGTATACCTTTAATAAAAAACAGATCTTGGAGGTATCTGGCGTTAACGCGCCACAACTGCAGGAATCTTAAATACAGATATCTCGGCGTCGACACCGAACACTCACACGAGACGGCAATATATGGAAGACCTTTGGATTGTCTGCAAAAGAAAAGAAAAGTACAAAGTCAATCATCCGATGTTGTATCTGCATAAAAAGTCAGTTTTCAGGCCGTGTTGAACGAAATAGACACCAACCTAACTACAGGTTGCCCGGTAGACCGTAAAGAATCTTCAATAACTGCCTCTATCCCCTGCAATTCACCTGCGGCTTCAAAACATACATACTCACGGTGCCTCGTTCCACAAGCACACAAAAAAGGCGTCAATGTCGCGCCCAAACCTTCCAATTGCAAATGTACGATGCGCTCTACTAAGGATAAGTACGCGTTCTAACTAACTCGAAGCTTACCTGTGGCTTTCGCGATTCCGGTCGCGAAATAACACACCCACAAAATTTGACCCGGGCCACATTTACTGTACTCCTTCATCCGGCGTTCAATGTTGTTCGTCCGCCCGGCTTTGACGAGCACACGTCCCGTCTGCGGCGAAAGTCGAATATTGCAGTAAATGAAACCGGGACGTTCCTTGTACGCGTTGTACAATCGATGGACCATGATCTGGTCGACCCGGGAAAGCGTACGACTACGCAAATCAGAGAATCCGGGGAGAAAAGAAAAAAAAAAAAAAAAAAAGAACGGGAACTTACATATATCGCAACCTTCGCTCGTGTTCAACCGCCTCGTCGTTCACCCCAGCGTACAACACTCCATTTCGCGTATGAGGCCTGTATTAACTGAGTAAACGTCGACATAACCAGACATCACAATGGACTTACATTGGAAAGATCGCGAGATGATGATAGTTGAAAGTTGAAAAGAGAAAATAGGCGCCGAAGCTGCCGAACGGCTTATATTGTTCCGATTGCGGCATCGGTGCCGATTTAAACACCGAACGATCTTTATATCGGCCTCGACAAAAACAACTGAATTACAAAATAATAAATAAGTGAAATCCGGTAATCACCAATATAAGTACTCGTTTCCTGCCGCGCACCTGCGACGGCCCATACCCACCAAGTTCATTAGCATGACAAGGGCAGATAACGGGCGTAAACGTTACTCGTCGCTGACTGAGCGCCAGATAAAATTTGTAAGAGGACGGGGACAGTCGGGGGATTGTAGTGCTACGACCGAATGAATGCTCATTGCATATTCGGGAGGGGTGCCACGTACCGCGCCATTGACAAAGTATGTCAGGGTAGTCAAGTTGAACATAATGTTCAGGCTGAGGTTAACATCTGCGCCGCCTGGGACAGGCTTTCCAGGAACTGGCGGTTGGCTGAGGGGGTGGAGATTCGTCTCGACCAGGGGATTGACGGAGGGGGTAATATTGGTCGTGGGGTCCCGGATGGGTGCGCCCACATATCGCAAAATGGCGGAGTTGATGCCATTGTCGAACCCAGGGGTACCTCCGTCGGCAACTGTGCGGATCCAGTAGTTGTTCACCGATTGATTCGCGTGAAGAATGAAAGAGTAGCGCTGCCCAGCGACTAAAAAAAGATCAATCATCTGGGGCTGTAGGTGGGCGAAGACCCACAAATCTGGATGGAATCCACTGGAAGTGGAAGGTGGTTAACACCGTCGACCTCGATGATTGTGAAGGTGTGATTGTCGATGGTGAGAATGAAATTGGGATCTATCCAAGGGCGTGTCATTTTTCTAAACTACGAGTCGAATAAGAAGCACATACCACAAGAGACACTGACGAGGCGAAACCTACGACAGTATCTGTTGAAACCTCAAATATACGCTATTAGGAATCATTACCTGTAGCGAGTGCCGTGGGTAACACTGATGACAGCGAGTTCGGAGGCGGGCTGAAAGATAATTCAGAACAAGGAGAAGTTATTTAATGCCGCATTGCTCACCCCTCCGTCATAGCGCCCTGGAACACATCCGGGTAAGGGCCGACATGAAAATTGTAGATCTTCACTCACCAAGTCCGTTGATGAGTGTTGAAATCAAAGTCTAAGATGTCGATAAATACACTGAATATAACGATGTGGTTTGGCTTACCGGAACCAGACCGAGGGTCTCGAGAAGAATAGTCAGAAAATCCACAACGCACGGGCTTTGAAGATGCTCACATGGATGGGGGCGTGATACCTAATGGTAGCAGTGAGATAAGAGAATAACGACACGAATCGCGGCTTGCCAGTCTTGGAGGGTGATCACAGTCGAGTCTATTTACGATCTAGCAAACAACTTTGAAAACATGAAACGTCGGGTGGACACACCATCGTCGACATCTATCGAAATTGAACTGACATCCCGGGAACTATATGGAATGGCTCACCGTATTCGAGCCGATACGGGTCTTCAGGGTCGTAAACTAATCCATAGATTCGGTGAAAGAACGCGGAGGAAGCGAAAGAGTAATACGGACTGACTAATGCGCCCCGGAGTCCATCGCAATACTGAGTAGCTGAAAAAATGTCAGTCTGTCGGGAAAAACAATCCACGATACGTACAAAGATGCGAGTGATACCCTAAAGCTGAAGTGAGACATGCAAGTCACCCCAATCGAATCTACCTACAGTAAGTCCCAGCCTGACCGGTGGTTGGGAAGGTGTAGAGGAACGAATCGTTTTGGGAGATGGGGCACTATATGGATTGAGGAGAACAAACTGCATTTCGAGCAGTTCGCGAACCTGTGTAACAAATGCCGGACTATAGACGTAGTACCTCAGAAGGAGCGCCCGAATCTGATTAAGAGAACAGACTTACCCGTCGGCCCTGAAACAATGATCGGTAACTGGATCAAATTCGGACGGGAAACAGCTTACCAACTGTTATTGCGCTGGAAGAGACCATGCCAGTGCTGTATATTTCGCGTAAACAAACAGAGAGTCAGTGAGGAGGGGGATACTCACAATGCTACTGCTCAACAACATCGTGTCATCGGTCAGGCTATCAACGACGTTGATGACGAATTCTTCGCTGAACATTCAAAGTGAATACGAAATGGCAGCGAAGACTGTAGGCTTCCCCCACCCTTTGTTCGCGATGAGAGTAGGTCCGGGAATGAGGCCATTGGCAAGGACCGCCCTGTTGAAGACGCCGGGTCAGCTCCGGAAATTCAGGATTTATGGCTACGACTTACGAGCGAGTGAAACCGTCCGGGGTCACATTTGCGTTGATCAAGTTCTACCGTCGCGTTAGAGAGGTATATAAATAATGACAGAGACACCAACAAGTTCAGTGATAGGGCCAATTGAGATAGCGATAGCACGAGACACCAAATAAAGAGAGAGAAGAGTAACGAACACCATCTTGTGAAGGGAGACTTTCCGCACAGAGACGACGGGGTTACGATGGGTTACAGCTTAACCAGAGGCTTTATATCCATTCTTGCGAGGTTCCTGGAAGCATCGGGTGTGTTGCGCGTCTGAAGCGCCGAGTGCCGGAACCGGAAGATTTGAGCAAGCATTTGGCAAGCATTGGATCACCGCCCACGATTGTCGGGAGACGATCCCACAGTCTGTTCAGAAAAATAACCTCATCCTCATCATTGGTTGCAAAATGCCGCGAAGCATTAAATTATACCTGGTTTTCGGGTCAGACACAATTTGAATGAAATGAGAGTCAACTCGAACTACGGTCCAAGCAGAAACCAGAACATGGAATCATCCTCTTACTTGTGGTTCGTACTGCAGTTGAATCATTTCCATGTTTTTCGGGGAAGAAATCGGTGTCGTCCACTCTCTCACCTTCGGTGAAAGAAGCCAGACGCAAAATTTCGGGCCCGAACTGATTAACGTCAGCGCGGCCAGTCCTCCGCGAGAATTCTCCCACGGTTGTTTCACGTGCTGGTCGGGCACAATAATTTCAACCATTCCGCATCCACGGCGGGGACTCGACGAACAAACCAGGATACCAGCGATAAGCATGAGCTGTCTCGGTAAGCCAGACGTCGTATAGTATGACCTCGCTGTATAGTAGCATGGAATGACCCACGCTTTGACATAAATGAGAAGATGTGAGAGAATGATGGACATGATAATGGACAGTACTCACAGTTCTATTAATCTGCGGTACCGAAGGTATCAACGTGAATTTTGTGAGATATTCCGTCGACTGCAGCCAGGAATGATAGGCCTGTTAAAACATGTAAGTATTTTGTCGAGAATGAACTGCGTGGCAGGGGTTAGAACCGAAAGTGTAGATGCCCGCCCAAAGTCGCTTTTTGTGATTACGGAGTTAGTGATCCCAGGGAGGGGAGAAACTGACTATGGGAAAGCCAGCAATAATAGACTGCGCTCTGCACGGACGGGTCTTTCATGCGCAACAGCGTGGCTGAAACTGCGAGAGGTCTCACGGTTGGTGGCCGGTGAACAGCAAGTTTCACCCACAGGCTCGGTACCGCCGATGATCCTTCGTAAGTATTCGTACGAGTGAGAAGGGGCTTAAATTATACTCTTATTGGCGCATGCGGGCAGGCCATGGTGTCGAGCAAGACCGGGAGCCACTGGCCGGGAGCAAGATGAGGATGCCGGCGAGAGCACGAGATTTGCAGGCTGTGCAGAGAGCGAGTAACCAAAGTCAGGCGGAGGCTCACGCATTGGGGGAAGCGACAAAGTAGGAGTCTCAGAAAAGGTCAGCCATGCAAAGATTAGATAACGCTGGGCCGCATACGGGGGTTCGCATATCGCATCAACGAAACGAGGCGGGCGAGCGTCTTAGTTGATGCAGCGCCCCCCGCGAGTCGAAGTTGAAGGAAGATGGTGGAGGCGACGTGCGGACGTGGAGTCGAAGGACAGGGATACCGTCCTCGTTGCGCATCATCTGCGAACGAGTAGAAGGATAGTGCGCGGTGGGCGATGAGGAACGCAGGTCATGCAACAGGCGCCACCCGGGATACTTATCGCATTGGGCGAGATGTGGAAGGTTTCGATATACGGCGCGCGGCGTACCGCTTGACAGCGCAGGAAGTAGCTAAGTAACGGCGAAAAGATCAAACTATGCATGCATAAAATAAGCTTGGGAGGACGTACATTTACATCGTAGTCAGACACGAAGGGTTGAAGTCGCAAAGGCTTCGAGGACATGCAGCAAAGATGGAAAGTTTCACAGAGGACGAGATGAGTTCTGCATCGGGATTCAAATTCAAATCAGCTTCACCAAAAAAGATGGAGACGACGCTGATGCATCTACACAACTCGCGCAAGTCGATGTGCTTCTCTGCGACAAAGTAGAATCAGAGGGTTCGTACTGTAGCCCAAGGTGGTGCACGAGTTGGCGAGATTCCGAAGAGTACGGCGAGGCCTCATGGAGAAAGCGGGGCAAGGAGTACAGGCCCAAGGCGAAGAGAGTATAGCACCTCCGCATGCACACCAAACACCGCCCACACGCAACGAACGAAACTATGGAGAGATAAAGAAATGCAGACGCACCATTCATCGAGGACCGCCATCGGCAGCTTCTTGGCGTGGCCCACCTTCGTCTAGCACAGCGCCAGCGCTTTGAGCTCGTCCTGCATCTTGAAAACGACTCGGAGGAGTCCGGGCAGTTGCGTTAGCATCGCTCAATTGGGTAGAGAGAGAGAATGGAGAGCTGAGAGGGCAAAAATGAAATCCACTCATCGAGCATCCCTCACCCCGCCTGTGCATACCGCAATCTCCTTCCCGCCCATTTGTCCTGCCACCTAGACAGGAGAACTCGAATGTACGGTGCAAAGGTTCGTTCTATGAGCGATTCGGTTCCGAACGCGGCGGTAAAGTAACCCATTTCTTCATCTGAGAGCTCCACCGCCGTCCCGGGTCTACAGTCGACTCGGCGTTGTCGTGGGGCGGAAAGACGAGCGATGTGGCTGTGTGAGATCAATGATTCATTTGATCCGGCCCCTTCTTTCGAGATCTCCCGCCACCTCGCGAGCGTTGCACGCATCAGCCGTCTTTGTGCCGTCTACATACCCTTGCTTTGACGCGGATTCAATTTGAGGAACCTTGTAGAGTCTGGACTCGATTACCAACGACTATTGGCCCTACAAAGCTGGCCGGCAAGCGTTGCATAATAGATCGGTGGGTCATCCTTGGAGGAAGAACGACTCACGGATCCGATCGAAGGCAGGCGTATTGCGAGTCAGTGAAAGAGGCTAAGGCAGAGACAGTGTGGTGTGCGTGTGTTTGCAAACAGCGTAAGGAATCGGATGTCGGGCCGTGATCCCTTCCTGGCGTGACTATGGGCCATCTTTTTTCTTCTTTTTTTGAAAAAGGAAAATTTGTTTTTTGCAGATTTCTTCCGAGTTCCTCGGTTCTGGTAGCGATAACGCATCGTCCATCGGCGAGGATGCGACTCGTCTCGATATAAGACCAAGCTATCTGATCAATGCAACTTGAAGGGATGCCAAGATCAATGAACATTGAACGTTTGAACACCGGAGTCCGAGCGTGGTTTTCAATTGACTTTCAAAATATTCCGTTTCGATCCGTTCCGACTTCCGAGCATTCAGTGCCTTCACTGGGTACGCTCCTCATCTGAAACCCTGGATCTGGGCGGCTTTTTGTGTGCTGAAGCTCCATTCTTTCTTTCACCGGCCTTCGACTCAAACAACCTCGGCCTCGTCTTCTACTTATTGCGGTACGAGTGCGGCAGCCTGCGGCAATGCGCGTATATGAGGAAATCGTTGATAGCATTGAATCTTCGACTCCAGGAACTGCGTGAGCGTTATTTCTAGTCTCTCAACTCTGCGCTTCTAGCTGATCTTGGCCGTAGAAGTTACCGCGCGATCTTCTAGTGTCTTACCACATCAACGCACACGTCGGAACTTCGTGGATCCAAGCCAAGACCAGCCCGCGGAGAAGACCCTCTCTCTCTGCCCAAAATTTGTTTGGACAGAAGTGCGTCAATCGGACTTGCGGCGTATTTTGTTCCTGATCGCCATTCATACAATGAGTCATGATATCATGCACCGATTGCGACCATCAAACAATCCTTCGTTTCCACACGGATCGGGAGGATCGACGTGCGGGGCGCGCCGTTCACTGTTGCGCAAAATCTCTTCAACTAGTTGCACACGATCTTTTACAGCCGGACTGCTAATCAGATTTAGCTAGGCGTAGTAGTTGAAACTGTCCTACAGGAATGTCGGGATGTACATGATGCAAGCCCCGAGCAATCGGAGACGGGTAGGGTAGATGATCAGAAGGCATGTCGGTAAGTCTTATTAATACACGTTCAGTTCAGGAAGTATCTCGGCAAAATGCATGCAATTTATGGATGAAAGTCATCTATCACGCTGCAGAATATCCCGAATTATTCCTCAGTCGATATGTAGAAGTCGAATCAAGGAAGTGGCGGAAACTTGAAGACCTTCCAAAGCAAATTCAGCGACCTCACAGATCAGATCACTGTGGGGCCATTACGGCGATCCGACATCTCCGCACTTAGATTTCAACCAAGACTGCCGAGGTCATCTCAGTGATTTTTGATACACTCGCCGGAAAAGCTCAACTTGACCCAAGGGGAGATTCAAGGGAATGGTTTGGGGGCAATTGGGGAGAGCGTTGGAAATCCCACTAACCAACCATTCAGGAGACTTTTCTCGATTCGCTAGACAACATAAAATACTTACTACGCTAAAGAAGTTTGAATCGGAAGATTTCCAACCCCCCGAGAGACTCGGCCCGATGAGTAGCGGATCAAGAATCAAGATGATGAGTTACGTACGTCCGGCACAGCTTCCATGCCTCCTCTACTTTCACACTCATGTGCAGCTGCATATAAAAGGGCATCTATCGTCGAGGCACTCCCCCAAGATGCTCAAGCTCACTTGGGTGGCGTGCCTCAGCGCGCTTGCCTCTCTACCTTCTTTCGCGCTCGCGGGATGCGCAGGAATAACGGGAAACGGGACTTCTTCTAGTGCATAGTTTTCTCTCGGGATTTATACCTGTGGCTGACCGACGTATTGCCCAGCCCCATATTGGATGAACGATGCCGCACTGACTGCACAGAGCAAGAGTGCCTACAAATCGGGCTACAAGGTGAGGAAGAACACGCGGCTTATGCTCATTGTACTCTTTTCTCATGACGTATTACAGGTCTTCCGCAACGTCAAAGTCGACTTCAATGTACGTTGTCCCAGCTATTTCATAGTCCCATCTCACAAATCTTCTAGGCTGTTGGCGATGGTATTGCTGGTGGGTTTTTTCGGGGGTTTCGACCAAGCCTCGATGTCAATCGCGCTTTATAGACGACACCGAAGCTATCAACAACGCCATTAGCGGTATGTTAGTTTGTGGGTAAGGACTTCGCCTAATAGAGACCACAGCTGGTGGCCGCTGCGGGGAAGGGTGCAGTTCTTCCACTGTACGATCTCTCGTGGCCACTCTTCCCGCCATGAAATTTATTGAATCTGACAGGTCACCCCAGCGATCATTTTCTTTCCCCCCGGCGCAGTAGGTGGCACGTCCTATGAAATGCCTGCTTGCTTACCGCCCGCAGTACCGTGTTACCGCACCGATTATTCCGTAAGTAACTCCTTACATTCGGGCAGGAGCACTTGTTTATGGGCTACTATCGTACAGATTCTATTACACGTCTTTGTGAGTGCTCTTATCTCGACCCCGACAGTATTGATCGTCGGTAAATCAGAGTTGGCGATTATAACGATAAACCCACGCTCTTCGCGGATCCCAATTTCGTGGGCATTGCTATCATCGGTGAGTCGACTCACCGATGCAGTTTGGGCCCTAATTCTGACTCGTTTATCCAGATGCTGACCCCTACATTCCTGGCGAGGTCAACCCCGACGGCTCGGGTGTAAATTGGTGGACCAACCAGAACGTGCGTCACCAATAAAAAATTGGTGTGAACTTCTTCACTGACTTCTGGTGGTAGAATTTCTTTCGCTCCGTCAGGAACTTCGTTATCGATGTCTCAGCGATGCCGCCAAATCTGTATGGGACTGGTATCCATTGGCAGGTCGGCCAGGTCAGTTCCTCTTTGTCTTGATTCACCACATGGCTCAACGGCGTCGGCAAAAAAAGGCGACTTCCTTGATGAATATCGATTTCAAGATGTCCAGCGCAAGCGGCACTAAGCATCAAGGGTCCGTACACCTATTTATCGTGTTTTACACAAATTGATCGTTGGCCTCCATAGCATATACATGGAGAACGGCTCAGGCGGTTTCATGTCCGACCTGACCTTCGACGGGTATGCTCTTTCCTATCTATCGCAGAGAGAGGAGATTGATGTTGCACAGCGGTGCATTCGGCATGTGGGTTTCCAACCAGCAATTTACGATCCGCAACGTCCAGATCACAAACGCCGTCTCTGCTATTTACCAACTGTGGAACTGGGGCTTTACGTGGCAAAACATTCAAATATCGTGCGGTAATTCTCCATTGCTGTATCTCTGACTGACAAGCGGCACAGTAATTGTCAAGTCGGGTTCGATCTCAACACCGGAGGACTGACATTGGCAGCGCAAGTAAGTGTATTACCGCTACATATTAACTGTGTTGATTGTTCTGTAGAGCGTCGGGGGTGTTCTCATAATTGACTCGAAGATTTCGACAACTGGAATCGGAATCAGGGTATGTATTTCCACAGTCACGTGCGATGCACTTCAACTTTTTCTACAGACATCGAGCAGCCAACCGTCATCTCTCGGCGGGTCCTTGATCCTCGACAATGTCGCGTTCTCTGATATTAAGACGGCAAACATCCAAGACAGCAGCGGCACGGTCGTCGCTGCCAACACCGGTGTGGGTCTCGAGTGGTTCGAGGGCAATGTGTACCTGGGTTCGTGCTCGTTTCTTCCCAAGGAGAAGGGCTTTGCTGAACTACGGCGGGACAGGAACAACGAAGCGGTATCTGCGCGGCTCCTACACCCCGGCTGGCTCGCGGCCACAGACCTTGACGGATATTTCGGGGACCTATTTCTCCCGGTCGCGGCCGCAGTACGAAACTTACCAGTCCAACCGTAGGTGCTCAATCCCTCCGTACTTTCGTGCTTCTCATCGGCTGCGTAGAATTCATCACTCTCATGACCAGTGGACTCGGTGCCAAGGGAGATGGTGTTTCTGACGACACAGCAGCTATTAATACTTTCCTCTCCACGGTGAGTGTTTCTGTTTCTCGCTCGATCGAGCAAGCATTGAACAGTCCCTTGTAGTATTCTGGATGCGCGATTTTATGTAAGATTTCAATTGCCGACTGCGGCTCCGCTGACCTGAACCGCAGTAATCGAGACTGGAACATATTTGGTCACCGACACCATCTTCGTCCCGTCTGGCACGCAGATGGTTGGAGCCATGTACGCCGTCATCATGGGCAGCGGAACCAAATTCGCCGACCAGAACAATCCCCGGCCCGTCATCCAAGTGCGTTTGTGCAATTAATCGTCTGTGTGGGCCGGTTGAAAATATCCTCCAGGTGGGCAACCCTGGAGACGTCGGGGAAGTGGAGATGAGCGATTTCGTCATCTCAACCACGGGAGGGTCGGCTGGTGCGATCGGGATCGAGTGGAATCTGGCTGCAATTTCACAAGGAGCGGCGGGGCTCTGGGATGTACACATTCGCCTCGGCGGCGCGGAGGTCTGTGGTAGCTTTATTTTTGGCGTGTTTGTTCCGATGTGAGGGTTGGCAGGGCACCAATATCAACGCAGCGAACTGCCCCACCACATCCACCAATGTGGCGGGCTGCACCTCAGCATTTCTTGGTCTGCACATAACTCAGTCAGGCTCTGGATATTTCGAGGTTGGTTGTTGTACCATTTCACCGTCCACTACTAATCTCTGTTATATAGAACGTATGGGTTTGGAATGCGGGTGCGGAAATGTATAACTTGCGGATCCTCTCAGGCTGAACACCGGTTAGACCATGATCTGGATGATCCGAATCAAACCTGGATAAACTCTTTCAGTGGACGCGGTATATTGGTGGAGTCTGCGACTGGGCCTGTGTGGCTTGTGGGAACGGCGTCGGAGCATCATGTATGTGGTCGCTCCAGTTTCTCCCCATCTTTGCTGACTCGGGTCAGGTTATCTATCAATACGCTTTCCACAATGCGCAGAACATCTATGCAGGCTTGATTCAGACAGAGACTCCTTACTTCCAACCCACGCCTATCCCCCCCGCACCCTTTTCAACGACTCCTTCATATGGGGACCCCTCAGAGGCCGTACTCGATGCTTGGGGTTTGGTTATAACCAACTCTTTCGACGTGTTCGTGTATGGCGCCGGTTTATATAGCTTTTTCCAGGTACGTTGTTTTATGTTAATCACAGCTGTGGCTGACATGCCTATCTCTCAGACGTATGGCCAGGTAAGTCTTCCTCTGGTGTCCCGCACTTCACCTTGGAACTTCCGCTCAGGACTGCGTACCTAATCGTAACTGTCAAAACTCGATGGTCCTGGTCGACGAACGATCTTCGGCAGTCTACATTTATCAGCTGACAACTGCGGGAAGCACCAATATGATCAGCTACCCCGGTAATGTTTCTGTGGCCTTGCAGGCAGACAATATCAATGGTTTTGCGAGCACTTTGAGTTTCTGGGAGGCAAATGTGCGTTGTTTTGGGAAATTCCGGGGCTTAAATGCAAATTCATTCATCAGGACAATGGTACAAGTTCGGGTCCTGGCGGCGGCGGTGGTGGCGGCTTTGGTGATTGGAATTTCATACCATGGAGTGCGTATCGGAGCTTCACCCTATACTGGTCCTCACTGCCCCACACAGATCCCAATCCGTATCCATCTCCGGGTGCTGTGGCGGAGACCTTTGTTGTCAGTGGCGGAGGCTCAACCGTCATCCCCATTCCCACAGAGCCGACCATTGTCACTGTCGGCGGTGGGATCATTTTTTTGGACCCAGGAGGCACACCCGTCACTGCTTTGATACCATCCACAGTTTCCGAGGTGAATGCTATCACACCAACATGGAACTTCCCTATGGTCCCACCAACCTCCGGCCCAATTACCTTCACTGCGCCCATCTCTGGGACCCGGACGTTCTCGACCGTTGTTCCTTCTCCCAGCAGTGGAGCTGTTGTCACAGTAACGGGTCCTGGTGGCGCAGTGTGGTCGCTCTCGGGTGGTTCCAATGGTCCAACGGTCATAGGAACTTTGCCAACGAGTATCGGAATTTCCGGCGGGATTACGCCAACGCCAGTACTGCCTGTAGGCTGGCTGGGTCCATGGACAGATCCTGTCTTTCCGTTCGTAAGTATACCATCTGCATCATTGTGGAAATTCAGCTGAACTGTCTCAAAGACCGTAACGACCGGGCAGCCAGTACAATTAAACACGGATATACCCTGGAGTAAGAAGTTCTTCTGGCTAGCTCCACGTGCTGACACTTGCTGTCTCTTGCAGACCCGAATCCGTTCCCTTCTCCGGGTGCAACATCGGAGACATTTATCTGTTCCGGGACCACAACTAGCTTCCCAGTTCCAACGGCCACCACGACCGTATCTGCGGGCGGCGCAACAATTACTCTCAACAGGTAAGGTTTGTCTAAAACGTCGCGAGCTTTTTTGATTCTCGTTTCAGTGGTGGAACACCTGTCGGAGGGCCCCTTGCCACGCAATGCACCGAGGTGGGCGGCATCTTGCCCAGCTGGTGTACATTTTTCTCCCATGCAACGATCCGTTGTCTGAACAAGTCTTACAGCGCTCGACATCATTCCGCCTCCTGGCGCCAAAACGATTACATTTACTGGCCCACTGACATCAACCCCCACCTGGATCAGCGTCGTTCCAGTCCCGCCGCAAACGGATACGCCAGGGGTCAATGTGAACGGACCGCCAGGCGACAAGAATCGGTGCAACAGTCTCGACCTGTGGTCTCTGCTATTCAATCTTGTCATTGACCCCTGCTTGCCACTGGACATTGGAATTATTGGCGGCATCACCCCGGTGCGTGGACATGTGCCGGACAGTAATATGCCCACTAATATCATCCTTGTTCTCCTAGGTGCCGATTACGCCGCCGGGATGGACTGGACCGTGGACAAATCCCATCCCACGGCCAACTCCGACTCCCAGCGGCGATGACTCAACTGGGACGCAGAGCATGACAACAAGCCAGAGCTCGAGCTCGAGCCAGTCGTCCTCGGCCTCGGCGTGCCCGACGATGCCGGCTGATCTGACTCTTCCTGATGATCCTGACAACGCTGACTGGGATGAGGAAGGGACGGATCCAGACCGGCGCAGAAGCGCCCAAAAGCGCGGTGAGTGCTCAATTACTCTATGACCCCTGTATAATATTGCCCTTTCCTAGCCCCCCAGAAACCCCGCCCAACCCAAGATTCCCAGGTCGTGCAGACGCTCACGAGACTTTGGAAGGGTAGCTTGGACATGGTGGCCGCACGGCTCCGGTGGCTATCTACATGGCGCCAGCAAACACCACCGAAACTTAAGGCCTCGGAGTCGCTGCCGATCTCTCCCATCTTCCACGGAGGTGCAATCGCCAATGCGACAAACAATATCCAGCGCAGCAATGCAACTCATACCCTAGTCCGCCGTAATCGCCGTATGTCCGCAGCCACCTTATCCGAGCAACGCCCGTCTTATGTTGTATTGTAGGCATCAATATCCCGCGTTGCGCCAACTTGAACTTCACGAACCCCTTCAATGTATTGCTCGGCGCTGCTGACTATGTCAAGCTAGATCCCGCCAACGGTATTATCGGGACTACCCTTATAGGAGAGCCCGTGCCCGGGAAGCCATTCGGCCAAGATACCAACCGTGCGTTAATTGCATAATCTAAGTAAGCCTGAGGCTGCTGATATTTCTCCCAGAGGAACATGTCTTCGAGTACGTTTTGATACTAAGCATTCCAAATTGGGCCCATGCATTGTAGGTTGGGCTATATAGGCCAGTGGGTTGGCACGGCACCAATGACGAACGGTGATTGTACTTGGTATCACTCGGCCAAAACCCTCTAGCCTGTTTTTTCTCTGACAGCAGAACAGGGTACAGGACAATCTCATTGATTACGTGCGGACGGACGGCACCCCGATGGGCCTTGCTCTTGTTCAAGCTATTGATATGGTTCGTGGTATTCAGATCTTCATCGTCTTTATTATTATAACGTAGACGTTTAGACTCCAAATATGGTGTAGGTCAACTCCAGTTGACCTGCAGTACCATGCTGACGCCTTTTCATCACCAAAGTTGGGTTGATAAACCTCTAAATAAACCTCTAAATCAAGGTATGCGTTCCCAGCCGATGACGGTTTCGTATTCCGGCATAAATATTCCTGAACAGCTAAATCCAATGTCGTGAATCAAAACTCGGATACTCCTATGAATCCCCCGATGCTGGGAGGCATGAATATGATACTCACGTATCCGTCATTTAACGCCGCTGCTGATCAAATATATAAAATGGAGTGAGTGCCCAATCTCGATTTAAGCAAGTGTTTGGTGAATAGATGGACCAGATTTTTCTTGCGCAACCTTGCCGCAATAGGCCAATGTACGCGGCAACATCCCTGATGGAGATTTACTTACTTTGGCGTTCCAGACTTCGGCGGAACTTCGCAAATATTCGAGCAGACGGCGCTGCGTGTCCAGAATCTGCTCTCGGAGATCACACCGTCCAGTGTCCTCGTGGATGATGCGAGCCTGCCCCAGATATTCAACACGTGGCTCCAGAATCTGGTCAATACATATCCCCTTGGATGCACGCAAGTCCCAGTTCTAGTATTGTTTTTGCGAGATTTTCAACTATTTCTAGGTCGCGCGGTACGAATGCGTGGAACCATTATCAAATGGTCATGAATCAAATGGCCACTCGACTGCAGGTGCCGATACCTGCATGTTTCCCCCTTATCACCTTGGGAATCGTGAGTCTTTCATTCCTCAGGTATTGTGCATTATGCTCAAAATCCGAACAGTACAACCCGTCGACGTTCACCGCCCGGGTAACAATATACCGACTCGCGTGGTCCCGATTTTTCTCTAACTCCCAAATCCACAGCTTCTGGTGCCAGCAGCACCGCGATCACCACGGTGTAATGTTCCCGGGACAGGAGGGCAGGTCGTGTACGTAGAATCCGTGCCTCCTGGAGCGCTAGCCCCAATAGGGGTCCTGCAATACGGGACCAACAATGGTGAAGTTCAAACTATGGGGTCGGGAAATACGGTTTGTCCAGCTCCAGTCGGCCATTCGTGGGCCTCATCTCCAATTGCAGGACTTCTATGCCGTCGGCTCTGGCCCATCGATTAGTGGCTCGCACGTACAAGGGCGTGCGCTCGATGGCAACGCTTACCCGGGGTGCACCGGCTCGTATATCTTCAAGGACGTCGGTGCCAACACCGCTGGGTACGTCACGGCGAACATCGCATTCACATGTGGGAATGGTCTGGGGCCGCAGGATGTCAACATTCAATTCGTGATGGGCGGGCAAGTCATCCCGGACTGTACTTTGATACGCAACGACGCCAACTCGCCGTGGGTACCGCTTTGCAGTCCCACCACTGCTGCAAATGCAGCGTGTGTCCAGTCATTCGTCTTGGTTGGCGGCGTTGCGAGGCGACAGTTGCAGCCTTTGACATTGGCTATAAGTGGTTTGGGATTCTCTGTCCTAGGCGGACTTTAATGTGATTCATTTTGAATTCATTAGTTGGCGTCTTTGTTTCTCTTTTATATATGATTCCCACGACCTACTTGCTAGATTCCCGTATCGGCGTAGCCCGATCTGTTACCGAGATGTCAGGAATACTGGTTTACGAAGGGCAGGGTAAGAGCCAAGTGAGCTCCAACGAGCGCCGGCTTCACTAGACCCAGCGAGCGAATTTGCTCGATGACGTTTGGACAGCGCATAATTCGTGAGACGTCCATCCGGCGAGCGACGGAAAACGACAGGAGAAGGTGCGGGGTATACGGACGCACGGATTACCGTGGAGACTCGCTGCAGGCTCAGACAGCGCGCGAGATCGCCGATATCTGCGAGCCCCACAAGGAGAAGTGCAGGACGCAGAGCTTGCTGTATAACTGGAAGGGCAAGCAGACGGGACGCTCGTGTAAAGAAAGGATAGACCGCGTTAAAGAAGGTTGGGGCGACGTCCGGCAAGCGCGGGACTGCAACGCACGACCTCCGCGTCCGCCCCACGAAAAGATTTCTGTCCGACGCCGGCCCGCTCCGCAGAATCTCTCGCACCAGAAAATGCCCGAGAGAACCGCGAAGATTGCACATCGCCACATCGAAAGAACGAAGAGATCGCCACTCACCGACAAAACAACCGCCCACTTCCATCGCCGTGTGTGTCTGCCAGCGTGAGCAGCGGAGCCGCCGAGATGGTGCAGTGGTGATGGTCGAGACTGAGTGTGGGGCGCGCTCATAGCAGGCCGATTTGCAGCGTCGCGATTCTCGTGTTGTGGTACTGCGCTAGTTTCATGTTGTGGTGACAGAAGAAGAGGTGGCGTTGGAGGTGGTTGAGGGCCTGTCCTCCCGAACGAGCACGGACGATCGTGGGCTGCGGTCTGTGATAAGAGGGTGTTAGCATCATAGATGCTGTTCAAAAAAGGAATGACGACGATGGCTAGGGAAGCGCAAAGCGGGTGGTAGACAAGCGGGTGGTAGACAAGGAATTGCAGTGCAGCACGAATAAAAAGACCCACAGGATCGTCGGTGGGTAAGAAAGAGTCGCTGTGGCACGCGAAGGATGCGATGGATGGGGCGAGCAGAAAAATGGGGGCGGCATGCGAGGGAAAGGGAGAAAGTAAAAGACAAGCCAAAAAAGACCACATTTCTTGCACAGTCCCCACATGGCCGTCAGTGCTGAGTTGGTGATCATTGAGTGTCGGAAAAGAAGAATGACAGTATGGCAGTGCTGATCATCGCTGGTGATGGCAAACACAACCACATACATCCTCCTTGCATCTCGCCGCCATCTCACCAAAAGGCTTCAGCTCATCGTGCATTGTTCTCGAAATTACCCATGCTGAACTCGGCGAATATGATCTCTCCGTTCCACCCTAGCTCCAGGTCTCCGAGTCTAAGTCGATATCTGTAATCCTCGGCTTGCTTTCCTCCCACTTTCCTCTCGCTCTGTCACTGTCCTAGTCTCCCGCGTCGATATTTGTCCGTTCGCGTCAATCTTTGTCCGTTACGATGTCTTTTCGATGCCGCCCGGTTTCTGAAGACAACTTCATTTTTCGTAGCTTCGTGGGAGCGTGTCGGGAACAAACTGTTCACCTCTGCGCGATGTGCGCGCTCATTTGGAATCGCATCACCGATTTCTTGTCCTTTCAATTCGTTTATTCCCCCGAATTCAGACTCCATTCCCCGACCCAACTCGAGCCAGGCTCAAACAAGGTGCACTCTTCTTCCCAGTCTTTCATTTCGGGGCGTATTCCTACAGCTCGAGTTCAAACAAGGAGCGTTCTCGTTCCATTCGCAACACGATACTTGAGTCTTATGATTATGCTTTCAGGTATGTATTACTCACACGACTCGCAGTGAAGTGCGCGTCCCTCGCTCCGCTGTCTTTGTTTCGTAATCATTTTATTTCTGAAGTTCTCGCAAGGCAAGACTCATGCTGCGTTTTATTTCGTCTCTTTTCTCAACCAGCCAATCCGCCTTCGGTTCGGGTTCAAACGAGTTGCAAATGGTTCATACGTAGTGTGCACCAAATTTGTGAGTCGGAGGGAAAGATAGTACCTGACGTTTAGACAGAGTGAGATGGGCACTGTCTTGTAAGCAAGGGAAATTCCGTGTAAAGGCGGACGTTGGGAGCAGGAGGGAATCATTATCAAGCTACAGATTGACGTTTAATTTACAGAAACCGACAATAAATCAACATTGTGGTGCCCGCAGATCTGCCGCGGAGTCGCGGCCCGTTTTCGCTGAGTTTCGACAGGGCGGGACGTCACCGCCACGTATCATCGGGTGGCGGCGGCGGCGGGCGGGCGTCTGTATCTCTGAATGGAGAAGTTGATATATCGACCTAGTTTCAATGTATGCCAAGCAACTCACCGTAACAGTCGGAGGGGATTCTATACGACCACCGACACCTCGACATTCTTTTCCTTCACGCTCCGCCATTCCACAGCACACGCGCCTGCGAGAGCAATCACACCGAGCGCCATTGAAACGTAAAACGCCATCATCAGCGCCTGTTAATGGGACTCAGCAAACGAAAAGCACAGCAAAGATCGTCGAATTGAAATCACCTGATTATACACGATCAGGACGTCAGAGAGGAGCTCGGGCGCGATAACGTCCTTCAGTGAGTTTGCACCGTCGGACAGCACAAGGGCGGGCGAGACGCCCGGCACTGTGGCGACGAGGCCAGAAACGAGGCGGGATGTGAACACGCTTTGCGCGATTGCCACGAAGAGCGCGCCACCTGAGGAGATCATGATCAGTAACTCCTTGAAACAATCAGACGACTAGGTAGCGAACCTAGGGTGTTGGCAAACATGACAAGAGCCGTGCCGACCGCCACATCCTTGAGCCCAAGGACGGTTTGGGCAGCCAGCATGGGCTGCTGCAGCCCAAGACCAACGCCGAACCCGCTGATGATTTCGGAAAACACCCAGTTACTGGGCGTCGAAGAGACTTTTAATAAACCGGCGAGCATCCACGACCCGACGACGGTGAGAATAGACGAGAGGATCATCAACGGGGCGTAATATCCGATCGCGCCGACCAGTGCGCCGGCACAGACGCACCCGACGATGAGTGCGATTATCACAGGCAAGGTATCGACACCGGACGTCTCGGGCGAGTCGCCGTGTATCACTTGGAACCAAATGGGCAAGCACATCGTTATAATGTTGAACGAACCGCCAATGCAAACGGCGTAGAGCGAACTACTCCACATAGTGCGCAGCCGCAGAATGCGCGGCGGGATGGTTGCGCGCTCGTCGACCCAGAGTTGAATCCGGATGAAGATGCCAAGTAGAATAAGGGACGTGAGTAGGAGGGCGATGATGCGAGCCGAAGTCCAGGAATTTTCAGAGCCACCCCACTGCACAGCGAGGAGGAGTGAGACCATCGCGGGAACAAAAACGAGGTTCCCGAACGGGTCGAAATCTGCCAGCTTGGTGGAAAGGGTCGCATTATGGTCGCCCTTGGCAGGCCCCGATGTTCGTATCTCGAGTAGCCAGATGGTTAAGACAAGAGTGATCATGCCAAGCGGGACGGAAAGATAAAAGCAGAACCGGAACGATATTTTGTCGGTTATGACGCCCCCAAGGAGCGGGCCCGAAACGCTGCCAATTCCGCCTAGTCCACCAATCATGCCGTTGAACATACCACGTTTGGCGAGCGGTACGGTGTGGGCGATAATGACGAGCCCGCCCGAAAAAATCCCCGCATTACCGACTCCCGCGATGGCGCGTCCAAGGATGAAGACGCTAGACGTCGGTGCGGCTCCGCAGACAAACGACCCGAGTTCAAAAATTATGATGGAGATGAGGTAGACGCGCTTGATTGAAAAATGAGTGTAAAATTTGCCGAAGAGGAGTTGGGTGCCTGCAGTGGTCTGGGCATTCATTTCAGCGCATATATGTGAGTTTGGATAAATGGCAAACGCACCAACAAATATCTGCCATAATGGGTGGGTCCGTCAGTTTATAGATAGGGTGAAAAAAATGAAGCAAGACTCACGCGCTCGAATACCACCCCACATCTTTCAAGGAATTGAATTCATCCGTTATTTTAGGCTAGAAGGACCAACACTTGGTCAATGCGAAAATAATTATCTTCTGCCCAAACTCACCACCGCGGTGTCAATAATCGTATTGTCCAATGCAACCAGGAAGACCGAGAGACCAAGAGCAAACATCAAAACAACAAGTCTGACCCCACTGAGGTAATTATCTTCTAGCGTAGTGCGCTGGTCCTGACCGTCATCCTCGTCAGGGTCGGAGTCATCGTCTTCCTTCTGAGAGCTCGCAAGAAATCCAGCCTTCTCGGAGGCCTCCCAGGTTTGGGATACGATTGGGGTGTATACCGTCCGGCGGCGAGGGGTGACGGGGGATAGCATAGCGTTTAGGTTGGCTGCGCGGTACCCAGGTTATGGGTGAAGGCAAGTAGCACTACAGATCAGCTGATGGCCTGATGGGGCAGTGCGTTGACAGTTTGATTGTCGTGTCCGTGATCCGTTCTGTGAAAGGGTCTTGAAAGTTAAACAGACGATGCTCGACGTCGTGCGCAACCCTAGAGACTCTCCAAGGCTGGGATCTCAGGCACCCGAACCTTAGCTACCTCGTCTCCAATTAACCGGTCTGAGACCCACCGATTTTATGTGTTATCATGATGCCGTTGTCATGAAATCGTGGATCGGTCAGATGAATCTGTCCGGCGGTGAGAAGAACCGATTCAGCAGAGTGATCGAATCGTTTGAAGAGCACGACAACAACACGACAATAAATATAAATCACCTCGCTGATCAAGTGCCATCATCTTGCTCGACATCTAGCTCGACATGTCCCTCGAGGTCTCGCCGTTCGTCTTCACTTGTCCCCAGAATGCTCGCGATCCACCTGGAACCTTCCTTAAAATGACCGCCAAGCGGTATTCCACCCGACTGTCTTCAGCTAACGTCGACGGAATTACTTTGCTCTTTGGCCACGGTGTTGGTGCGCGTAAGTGGTGTTGCCAGTTCTTCTTCATCTTGTCTCACTAACTGTGCAATGCATTTTAGACAAGGAAGTGTGGGAGCCCATAATTGAGGAAATCTTCTTTGTACATAAACATCCGCGGGTGCGTGAAGCTTGGGCGCTGGATCGCCAGGACCACGGGGACGCTGCATTGCTGAATTCTGACGAGCTGGCACGAAGTCGACCAGATGGCGTGCGTAAGTCCCTTTATTCGTCGTTTCCCCTCCGGAATCACTTTACATTCTACTTCAGCATCATATGAATGGTCGGAAGCAATCGCAGCGTTCGCGTGCTCCCCGCGTATGCAAGGGCATCATATCGCCACCATATCTCACTCAGCCGGCGCCATTTCCATGTACGTGCTGGTTCCCCTGGTCCCTATCTTGGCATGCTCAGTGATTCCTGGGATTCGTTAGGGTCGGTTCGACGAAGTTTGTGAATGAAGCGCGCAGTCCATACGTTGCCATGATTTTGGTCGAGCCCTCTATGGTGGCCGCGGAGCTGGATCCCTACAAGGAGGGGGGCATCATGCCGCTCACTACCGCAATTCGGGTACGAAAGGACACTTGGCCCTCTCGCGAGGCCGCGCATCAATGGATGCAGTCGCGCTTTCCATGGAACATGTGGGATCCCCGCGTCCTGCGCGCCCATATAGTCAGCCCTTACAATTCGCTTCATATTCATTTGCTGAACTTCAACCTTTACTCTCCAGGATCACGGCTTCAGAGACACTCCAGACGGCAAAGTGACGCTTAAATGCAACAAACTGCACGAAGCGAACGCCTTCATGGACAAAGCGGCGCACTTCGATTCCGTAGACCAGGTTGGCAGAGTCTGTCGCTTGTTACCATTCCATATTGTATGGGGCGATCGGGACGACATCGTCCCCGAAGCCGGCAAAGGGTCGATTTCAGACCGCTCGCAAGGGCGGTTCGTTGCATCTATCACGAAAATGGAGGGCGGACATATGGTACGCACTTCAAGCGTCTTCGTTCATTGCGTTCTAATAAATGTCGTACAAAGCTCGTACAAGAACACCCAAGTGAGCTTGCAGTAGAGATTTGCCGCCTTGTCGATATCATTCAAGCCGCGCAGCGTCCACTCGCGGTGCAAAGTAGACTATGATCTCATACATACCATGTTTCGTATTCACTCAACTTTGCCATTTCGCAACTTGTATCCCCACCTCAGGCTCTTCCACTCGACAAACCATAATTTCCGTGTGAACAAGCTGGTCGGCGAAGACGCGAAGAACCACCTTCTTGATTGATTGGACTTGGCTGCCGATCGGCTTGCAGCGTATGTGATTGACAAAAAGGAAACGAAAAACCGAAGGTTTTTTCAGATGCGGTACGGCCTTTTACGATACTTACGGCCACTTACGCACCATGCTTTATGCTCTCCCTTGTATAATTGCGTAGACGAATAGCATATTGTTACAGTAAATTGTTAGATGATTTGACAAAGAGTTTGATTAGTGTTGGAAACCGACATTCAAGCTGTTTTATTGATACTGGTGCGTCAACTTGCTGACAGGTTGGTGTCGTTTATTGGTCGTACATCTAGCAGAAACTCTACATCATGTCCAAATCTAACTCGTTGTAAGTTTCTCTGCGGCCCGTCTAACTGCATGGCCCATCTTGTCTCGATAGAACAAAACATCTCCTGGAAGCGGTTAGTTTTGGCGTGGGTGCGAAAGAACTACGCGTACCGTGATCCTCCACGAACTGGCAACGATTGTAGCTTTCCCACAAGGCAGGAAAGATTGGTTTGTCGGACCATGAATAATGAGGACCAATGAATGCTTGCAAGTATTGCGTAGCTTCTTCTCCATTATCTGTCGGACGCATTAGCGATATTGAAACGTTTTCTTGTGCTTCATCGTACACCATGGCATCATTGGGAAGAACTAACGTAGCGAGATCAGGGCGACGACTTTAGATGTGAGAAAAAGTACTTGCATGATGGATAACATGGAAGTGAGCGACATCGTGGAGGAAGAAACGACCTTGCCATCCTAGAACCGGTCTAGCCAGCGCCGAATTAGCTTCATAATAGCAATGGTGCGATAGAGATCCAACCTATCGACTGTGGCGGCAGCGCCTCGTTGGAAGTTCCATTCGGGGCCACGGTAGTGAGGTAGAGTCTAAACAATTTCAACAGTCGAACCATTGACCTAGTCGGGTGACTTACGGGATCGGTATGGTGAAGATACGTTATCATGATAACTACCGATTGTAAGCCTCTACCTCAAGCGCACCGTTGGAACGACTTACACCAATGCGTAACACATAGCCATGGGATACCGTAGTATTTGACGACATCGGCGAAGCTGAAGACTTGGGAGGCGTAGGTGAGCAGGGCGATCATAGCCAAGAGGCCGATGTTCGAGATGATCACCGCGTTTCTCTGACTTGCACTGAAAATGATCGAGGAAGCTTTGGAATAGCTTGAGAAATTACCTCAGCAGAAATACGGAGGGGCTCACGGTCAAAATGGTTCGTCCACTTCGGATAGTGCTTTTGTCCCGACACATTGAACACTTGGTTCAAAAGCATGAGAAGCCGTCTCCGGAGGACAAGAGTCGACTCACAGAGATATGCAGGAAATGCAACGAGTTGTTGGCGAATTAGCATGAAAAGTGTGTAGATGGGTGTGTCTCCCAAAATTTCCTCGTATATGCTTTCGTCGTGGACCTCTTGAGGGAGGCCGAGGTCGGAACGGGTTTTGGGCACGTAAACTTTGGCGGTGGTGGTAAGAATTCCCAACTGATGGAAGCCAGACTGGGCAACACAAACCTTCGTCTCGTTCCATGGACGCGTGGTTTGAATGGTGGCGGTGGTGAGAGAATTTCCAACTGGATGAAGGTCAGACTCGAAAAGACAGACTAAACTGTTGCGCACCTGAAGAATGGCGTGAAGAGGGCAGAATGCAGAATCTAGTGGTGAATATCATTTATAGCTGTGGCTTGAATTGGAAAAATGCTGCTCACAAATCCAACAGTGTCGTTGATAAAGCCGTGGGGAGAAAATGCCGAATGCCCGCACTTAGGATGGTAAGTGCCGCGGACGACACAGAAGAAAAAATCGGCGTACTTCGTGTCCTATTACCCACAATCCAGTGAACGCCAGTCCCTGGAACCACCAACTGTGCGAGGAACGTTCAATGAGCATTCCAAAAAGTTGAATAACGGCATACTAGACCATCCAAGCCGACCACTTCAAGACTTGAGCGCCACGCGGGGTCAGAAGATGTTGGACATAGGGATTGGACACCAAAGGGTCGATCCGAGTTGCTACTGCCCAGAATACGGATGCGACGAGCAGGTCTCGAGCAAGGTAGAGAAGGGCGCGGCCAGTATGTCTCTCGAAGAGTCGGACTGGAATCGCGCCGCGAATCTCCTTCAAGGACCTGGGGGGTGTTTGGAAGGATTGCGCAGTGGAATTATTTCAGGCTCACCATTCCATCGGCGCATAGGCTGGAAGCGTTTGTTCATCGTACGTGTCGACAGATTTCTTGCCCATAGTGAAAGCTATCGTTTGGAATGAATCAGGCACATTTGATTTATATTCTAGCTACCGAACTCATAGTAGATCACCTCGTCGCTGTCAGCATCGAACAGTTCCAGATCCGTGGTAACTCGGCCAACAATCACTGAATCAGTTTTGTTCGATGTCGATGACAACGGCACTGGCCGAACAATTTTAGATCGTACTTAGAATTTGCGGATAATACTAATAGATAATTATATTTGGCAGCCCGGCTTCTCTGGCAACCCCACCCGTTTGGACTTGGCAAATAATTCGAGCCGCTGCCGATCGCTAATATGTGGGCCATCACAACAGCCGGTGCCGGCCTCGCGAGTTGTTCCCTCGTGAAGCAATGTGGTTTTAATATGAGCCGAGTTATGTGAATTAATTGTATACATTAGGTTACCGGTATGCATTAGATATCCCAGTCTAGGAATATTACTTTGGGTCACGACCGTGACCGTCACATTTGCCGGGCCCGCCGGAGGTTGCCGGAGGATCAGTTACGTTCGGCATCCCGACCTCACTCGGCAAGACCACAGCATGCCCATTTCTCAATCACGCCGTAACGCAGCCTCACAGCATCTTCAACGGCATGGACCATGAGATCCGCTTCCCGCTCTGCTTGCTGTGCGCTCAGATTGCGAGGGTTTCTTCCGAGGAGATTTGGGAGCAAGTTGAGAACGTGGGGTTGCCAAATAAGATTGGCCATCCCGAAACAACCCCAATTGCATGACGATACTATGGTAATCCAACAGTGTGTCGGAGAAGCCAACGCGGGGCAACCCCCAAAGATCTCAACGCGCTCGCGAAATACCGAGGTATTATTAACTTATTCAGAATCACAAGCTCGCGGCTTGGTTTTCCTATTGCCGATTAATTTACAAGCTTATGGCAGCAACTGGAAAGGGAATGTTATGTGACGGTTTGACCCTTCCATCTGCTTCACCCGTACTCCTATCTGCTCATCAGGATAAATCAGCTCGCCCCGTTCTTCGCTATGTCTAAACTGTTGGTGGGGTCGCGAGTCGATCCCGAACCACAGGATGGCCACCATCTTTCAATGGTGGACAGTACAGTGCGTGCCGTGTATCCGTGGAAACCAGCGTTGTGAGTCTCGTTGATGTGGAATAGACCCACCCGGGCCGCGTGACATGCGGGGGTAACCACGCAGTGATCAATCATATCTCTGATCGGGTGATACGACTTCCAAGCAATACCCATGATGGAAATGGCAGACACGAATTAATTGAGCCTTTCTACGCAACTTCAGAAAAAAAACCTGGGGTCAAACCTCCCTACGCAGTTAATGATCGCATCAATTCCTCTATATGCATCAATTCCTCTATATGGTGCCTGTCAAACCATATATAGCAGTTATGAGATGCCATCAAATGTGCACTCTCACCGGATCTGACATTTCCATCATGGGTACCTCTTGACGACTTGCTAATAATAAGTGTTACTCAGACGCTCCAACCTTTCTTTCCTTCCACCATGTTCGAAGACTCTGCAGAGTACCTTGCGAGAAAGTTCACGCCATTCGTTCCACCCAATGTTCGTTCATTCACTGCACCTCGCCCTTCTACCTCTTATGCGTTTTTCTAGTTAACTATTTCGGACATCCGCAAGGCTATTCCGCCAGAATTGCACAAAAAATCGACGGCACGGGGCCTCTGGATAGGTGCCCGGAGCATCCTTTGTGTCGCTGCCTTTTATTATGTGGGAACCAGCATTGACTCAGTGACGCCGGTCGTCGCTGCTTCCTTACGATTGAGCTCAATCTCCACGAATATCCTACGATTTAGTCTCTGGGTGTCATACTGGTTCTGGCAGGGCATCGGTATGGCGGGCCTGTGGTGCTATGCCCACGAGGCCGGGCATGGAACGATCTCAGACCACAGCTGGCTCAACAATACGCTGGGATATATTTTACATACCGTGAGTGATTTCCATTTTTTAATGCTGCATTGATATCTCACCTGTTCTTCGACTAGGCTCTCTTTACGCCCTACTTTGCATGGCGATCCACGCATCGTGCTCACCATGTGCGTAGAATCCTTTGTTTGGCTCAGGCGATATTGACTCTGTTTCAGAAAGCAGTAGGTTCCATGGAGCGCGACGAAAACTACGTTCCAGTGAGTGCTTTTACTACAGATATTGCTCTTGAATTGATCTGGAACGAGGCCGTTCGCTCGGAACTCGGGCTACGACCAGACAACAACAAGGACCGACCAGAAAATCCGAAGCAACAATTTGACTACCATGAAGTCTTCGAGGACACGCCACTTTATACGCTTGGGAAGATGCTCGTCATGCAGATATTGGGACTGCAGTTGTACTTCGTCGCCAATACCATGGGATCGCCCTCGTATCCCAAGGGTACTAATGTAAGTCACCTCTCGATGCTACAATCTTCCCTGACCGAAACATTCCTGGCAGCACTTTTCCCCACTCTCTCCGTTGTTCAAACGCCACGAACGTCTGGGTATCCTGGCATCTGATGTGGGCCTCATATTCATGGGCTATGTTCTGTGGCGATACACTGGACACGTCGGCTTGGCCGCTATGTTGAAGTTATATTTCGTCCCGTACCTGGTTTGTTCCTCGTTTTCTAGCTTTCTCCTCGCTGATTTAATACTTCTTCAGTTGTCAAACCATTGTGAGTGAACGACGTACGAAACTGATCGGATGCTTATTTTTCTTTAGGGATTGGTGAGGCTGTTTGATGAATTCTCGCATTCAAAGTTGAACTGAAAAACATAAAAATCAAGTACTGATCACCTTTCTACACCATTGCGACCCGACGCTTCCTCATTATCGGAAGAACCAGTGGACGTTCGTTCGTGGTGCCGTTGGGACCGTTGACAGGTGAAGAACGCTCAACTTAGCTCCCGATCCGATCGTTCTCATATCCTCAACAGGCCGATAATGGGCTGGATTGGAAGATTCTTTTTCCACAATGTTTCGCATGATCATGTTGGTCGTTATCCTCTCTCCCAAAAACGTCCTAACGTGAGCGCTCAGGTTGCGCACCATCTCTTCTCGTCCATCCCATTCTGTGAGCCGGTTTATAAAACACTGTATCTAAACCTCATTCACGGACAGACAATCAACCGCTAGTCACGGAACACCTCAAGACCGTCCTAGGAGAGCACTATAACTATGACCCCACCGTGCGTTCACGAGTAACACCTGAAATTCATCGTGAATGACTTTCATTTAGCCAAGTTTCCGGGCGTTATATCGCTCTTTCACAGAATGTGCATTTGTGGAAGATGAAGGCGAGATCATTTTCTACAAGAATAGGAAGGGGGAGGCGGTCCGATTCTTGGCGACTGGCGTCGAGGAGAGCATGATGACACCATAGATATTGTATTTTCGCTACTTTATTAGAATTAACCAATGCATATATGGATATTTATTGCAGTTCACTCGTTCATCGACTAGAGACTAGGATCGGATTGAGCCTGCAATTGATCGGGAGTGGACACCATAGAGTCAGAAAAAATCTTTTCAGTACTACTGACACTGTAATGAAAGCCATGGTCCTCGCGCAACTCCGAAATCCTTCTCTCGCGGCTCCGCTGCCTTATAACGTATTGCCTCGATCCACGGGCAAGATGGACACTGTAGCGTCCAGGGTCACAATATGCCTGCTATCCACACCAGCCTCGGAGGACTGCGATTCGATCCTGAAACGCACATAAGAAAAACGATACTGAACTAGGCGACGCAACCGACCTCCCAAGGACTTGCTTCCGTGCCTCAATCTCCACCAGCGCGTCTGAGCCGGGAACCGCTGCAAAGATTCCCCGAATGTAGTATTCGGCCTTCACGACGCCAGTCTACAGGTGGCTGGTTGAAAACTTCACCACCACCATTGCGCAATAGATTGAGCACATACTCGATGTCCCGCATCATCCGGTGTTTCATCCGCAAAGATCCAGTCGACTCTCGGCCCGCCAGGTGAAGTTTCCTGGGCCATCGACGCTATCATTTTGGCGAACCCGTCGAAGTCAACAGGCTCCCCGTTCACAGTTGCCTTGAGGGAGCGCGAGAAGGCACTGTCTAATGCGCGGACCGTGAGTTCGTTGGTCGGCGCCTCAAAGATGGCGGTGATGTGCTGCTTAGACCAATCTGCCAACGAGGAGAGCGAAATTGTTGAGGGGGCGTCGTTTGCCATTGCAGAGACAAACTGGCCTGTCGCATGGTTATATACTTACACTGCCTCCACGGGTGTGAACAGAGGGGCGTTGCCAGGATGAAATGATAATCATTCGTGTCAAGAACCTCAGTGAATGATACATCAGTCACCGCTTGATGCATTTCCGGCGTCGGGTTGAAGTTGCGTTCAAGTTAGGTTCAAGATTTGTTCTTGAAGAGCGCGCGGACTGTGCGCTAGCGTGCAGTGGAGCGGCCTGCGGCCGATGCGCAATTGTCATAGGTACCGCAGATCCTGAATATATTCGAATTTTCAGATTGTTTGGACGCCTCAACTTTCGAGACGTTTCGATCATGAATCACGCGTGACTGTCACACCGCGTCTTTCGAGTCTCCGCTTCCGCGTTGATATCTCGCCCTCTTCCGCCCTGAGGACGCGGACGCGGACGGGGCAGGGGTGCTGCAAGCACAGAGAGCAAGGACGGAGCGGAAGCGGGGTGCTGACGAAGAAGAAGATGAGGATGGGGAGTCTCGCTCGTATACGTGCAGCTCACCGCCCCTGTTTCCATTTCATTTCAGACGACGCACCCCCCAAACCGCCCACCACCCTCGACGCCGTGCACGACGCGCACTTTGCGGCATTCCTGGTGGGGGTGACGACGTACGACCTGATTATCCGCGTGGTGGCGATTCCGTGGGGGTGAGTGGCGACTACTCCACCACCGCTTGCTGATACGCCGACAGAAAAGAGAGACCGAAAGGAAGGGAAGAGAACGGAGGGAGCGGGCCCAGGGCGTGATGGAAGGAAAGTACGATGGGCGTGCGTCGAGTAATAGGGGGAGGGGAGGAACGGTGGATGAGGACGGCAAGGAAGCGCAAAGCGGGTGGAAGGGGAAGGGCGTCACCGCGGTGCCAGCGCGAATGGAAAAACAGGATCATCGGTAGCGCACATGAAAGGTGTAAAACCAACTCACCTTATCAAGATCCAGCAGCGTCGCCATACCCCGTCGACGTCCCGGTACGCGGGAAAATGAGCATTGAGGGGTGAAACTCAAAGGACAAGCAGACGGCACGCCCGCGCGGTGGGTAGAGCGTGTTCAAAGAAAGCTGGGGCGACGTCCGCAGATAGGCCCGCGACACCCACCTCTCAACCCCCAGAATTCCGCATCCCGCAACAAATTCACAATCGAAAAAGAAAGGGAAGAAAGCGAGAAAGATAAGTCAAGATCCGCCCATTCAGAAAGAACTGCTCACCTTCCGTCGCCGTGTGCGTCAGCAGGAGAGCCGTCGAGAACGTTGAAAAAACGCGGTGGTGCTTGAGGACAGATCGCGCGTCGTAGTTCTCGCAGTGCTGCGCTTCATAGCGTCGCGATGCTCGGGCTGTAGTGCTGCGCTGGATACGCGTCACGGTCGCGGGTGGTGCTGACGGAGGAAGAAGCACGGTAGATTTGAAGGTAGAAGCAACAGAAAGAAAGGCAAGTAAAGCACATGACTCACCCGGAATGAACTCGTGTTGTGCTGCGATGGTCGCGCAAGGTGGTGACGAGGGAAGAGGCACCGTCGAAAAAAAGAATACCCAAGTGGTGTACGCTGTTGAAAATACCGAGCAGGAGAGGGAAGGAGAACGGAGGGACACAATAAGGTGGACTGGGGGGTAGGGGAGCGATATCGTGTGGGCCGCAAATGAGGGATGGACGACGAGGGCCGAGCTCGGAAGGAAAGCTAGAAGCGGGTGGTGGAGGGGGAGGAAGGATCTGGCGCGAATGAAAAGATAGAGAAGTAAGAGGAGCGAAGTCCTTCGCGAAGGAGGAATGAAGAGGGGTGGATTGGGGGGTGAGAAGAAAGGTGCGGGGCTGGCCATTGGTAGCTTCGTGGCGCGGCGCACCTTCGTCTAGCATAGCGCAAGCCCTTTGAGCTTATCTTGTATCTTCTCACCGAGGATTCTGGGCAGTTGCGTTAACAAGAGCGACAGAGAGAGAAAGAATGGGCCAAAAATGAAATCCACGCACTGCGCACCCGCCGCCCCTGCCTTCGCATATATCATATTTGGCGCAGTCTCCTTCCCGCACATCCCTCCCGATGCCTAAACATAACGATGTGCGAGGAAAGAAGAGCATACCCTCCGCTGCTCAGTGCTGGCCCTGGAATGTGCGGTACTGGTTAAGTAATCAATGGCTCGCCCAAATATTCGGGGCAGTGGAGTCGCTCATTCGTTCATATAAGGGCTCGACCGCTGTCCCGTGTGTGCAGCGAAGAGAAATTCGTCCCTTGTCGTTGTGGGGCAGTGTGAGACGAGCCATGTGGCTGTGTTGGCTCACTTTGATCCGGCCTTCTCTTCTCCGACCACCTCGCTAGCGTTCCGCACACCAGCCGTCTACCCTTGCCCGATCCCTAGCTCTGAGTACAAACCGTCAAAGACTATCCCTCTAGTTTTTTTTTCCATTCGACACTTCAAGCATCGTGGTGAACGCCCATTGGAAATGTCGGGACGCGACTCGGACGAATGCTGAGGAATGGCGTCTTCGCATCTCAAGTTTCACAATGAGAACTTTCGAAATTCAGAAATTCTCAAGCTGGCGCGCTGACGCGTGCTTTCTGGGCAATCCTCCACCACCTTGGAGGGGGATTTGCGGAGATCGGCATCCACTGAGTCACTGACGGCAGCCACAGGGCCCCGACGACCCGAAAGTTGCTCTTGCCCTTCCATGGCCGTCATCTTCGTTTTGAATTCCATGGTACTGTGTTCTGGCTATGTATCCATTTTCTTTTCTTTAGACTTTCTGCGTTCGTCATGGGACTGTTCTCTTCAAATCTCGACGCACAATCCGAGCGCTAAGGCCCTCGGGTACGCATCCAAACAAATCCGCTTCAGTCGACTTACATCGCTATCTCGGCTTCCTTTTAATCTTTCTCCACGTTCAAGGCGCATGCGCGGGTCTCGAAGCACGGTTCAGTCGAACAGTTCGAACTGTCCGACAGTGTCGAACGTCGTTACGTCTCGCGTTTGCCTCGCGTACTTATCGACGAGCTCGAAAAAATGGCAGTGTCGAGACAGGCAGCATATCGTACTCAGCATAGCCGTCCGCACGATGGGGACTGCTCAAGGCTGCACAATCTCTTGGATCCGACCCGGTGACGTTAATACAAGAATACAATCAAATTGGTCAGCTCCGTCCCTAAGGAACTCAGGTAAATAAGACTAATCTAATCTACCTCGCTAACTCGTCGTATGTAATGTATTTTTGTAAAATAAAATGAAGATGAAATATGTAACTCTGGAGGCAATCAAACAAAGGTTCTATTCCATCTCACATCTCGTTCTCGTCTAGCAAAGCTAAGACGGTAAGGTGAGTTGGGGAAATGAGGGTGCGTCCGACACCGTTCCGTTTGATAACGAGAGTGCGGTGAGGAAAACGAAGCGTTGGGATCCATGTTTACGTGACAATGCCGACCAGGTAGGCAGAGTAAAGTTTGAGAAATTGAATGAGGATGAGGGTGCTGGTGATGGTGTTAATAGTCTGCACCGACAAGAGTGCCGGCACGTATCTCACCACTGAGAATCCTCACCGGATGGTACCGGTGGTGGTTGATGACAGTTAGGAGCAGAAGTTATGGTGACGCCAAGGTGACGCCACGGGTACTTATCTACACCAAACATTAGTTTTGACGAGCTGCTTGTGGTCTTTTCCCTTTGCTCGCACCCTTCGCTCGGTCGGTGCCGACCTCCTGCGGAACACCGCCGGAACCCTTTTTCCACACTATATCTGCCATAGTCATGGGTGCAGCCGCCTGCCTCGCGGGAGGTGTGTATCTCCTTGGTATCTCCAAAATAATTATGCAGTACTTACCTCATCCGCCGGCATGTGATTGGGGAGGGGAGCGGCGGTCAGCCTTCGCAGCTACGTCTGCACCTTTTTTGGATGGATGCACTGAGCCAGAGCCCTCGCATTGCTTTGTTCACGGAGATTCGACTGGAAGGGGTGCCGATTTGGGTGAAGTTAATTTCTCGTTCCATTGCAGGAGCTGAAGCCACGGAGAAGTGAGGCGTAGGGGTTGACCATAGCTTCAGGAGGTGCGCCACTCCTAAGTCCAGGGTCCTCGCTCAGGCAAACCATCGCGAAGGAAAGCCATGGTCCATGCTGCAGTGGTACAACCTCGAGTCCCTGCGATAAGCCAGGGAATGGATGCACGTTATCGTCAACGAAGATGTATTTCGCCCAGCCTCGAACGGTGAAACGGTGCCTCGAAGTTATACTGCGAGCAAGTTGACGCGTTTTTTCGACATTTTTTGTTCAACCTTAGTGCTTACTTGGATTAAATAGCTTCGATCAATTCACGGTTTGACCTCTCTTGGTCGGACGCCCCTCGATTGTCCCATCTCCAAGCTCCATCTAAACGCCTTCAGGGATTTTTTTCGCCCCCTCCTTCCATCGAGAACAGAGTGTGCTCCTCATGCGGGGCGCGTTGTTCAGGGATGTACGATGACGTGTCAAGACTCTCAAGATTCGCCTTCATAGCGGGCTAGGGGTGCGCGTGCGTCTAGCTGTTCCCAAACTCCGATTTAAAAACGCGTTACAGTCACATGCAACGCAGGTACTTATACTGCTCGCTCACAGTCGAACCATAGCATCTACTCTTCAGACATGTCAGTTTCAGTCGCCAGTGCTGCTCAGATTGCCGCTCTTCTCAGCAACTGGTCCTCAGTCACCAAATCCATCTACGAATACAGGACAGACGATGCAACCAGTCAGCGCCTGGCCGACGAGGCGAATAAAGGGCGCGAAGCTATCCACGAGATTCAAAAGGCTTTCGATCGGGTCTCTAGCATTGCCACGTTGGTCGATGATAAGAAATACAGGGGACCCGATGGCAAAGTGATTCAGAAGTTTGGGCCTACCTGGCAGGGTTACAGTGAGGTTTGCCATTCACATCTTGCTACCCTTCACATTGTGCTGACTTGGGAGTGGGGACACTGCAGGCGTACGAGGGGACTCTCAGCCAGATCGAGACCTTAGCCGCAAATGGCAAAGGAACCATCGATGGTGGGTGCTGCCTCTCTGTTTCGTCGTGCAGTGGTTCATTTGTGCGTCCTAGCCTTTACCAAGAGAATTCTCCGGATTCTTCAGTCTGCTACCGTGGCAGTTGCACCCAAGGAGAAAAGGATCAGCTTATACGTCACCGTACGTCTTCAAAGCACCTAATGTCATTCGAGTCTGAAGTTCAAGCTTGTCAGATGATAGACCAGAACGACCAGAATATCAAGGCGATCGGAGCCCTTATTGACGTATACCAGGGCATCTTGAATGGCATCTCGCAATTCAAGGCAACGTTTGAGGAGAAGATGGAGCGATGCGGAGCGCGGCGGTCCTCCGAGGTCCAGGGGGCCTTGGCCGATATCGCAACCATTGGGGCGAAACTAGAACAACTCAGAGTGAATGTGCGTCTTGTCATGTGCTTCCGATTCCGCCTACCTACTGACAACTGTACCCAGGCGAAGATGCTTGCGTACGCTGGGTATGTTACGGACGGCTTTCTGAACACGTCGAAGGATGCAGACGAGGTTGACCTCGATGAGGTGCGTGATCATGCAAGCGTATCATAGGGCACTAATGCGTCTTCGATGTGTGTACTTAGATCAGGAACACGGAGATCGAGCGCGCCGCGGCATCGTACGCGAATTTGGCGACGATTTTGGACGCATTTGCCTAGCGCTTCATCCCTCCCCGCGGGGGCTGTTTTGAATTTTGCCGTACGCTGGAGGTTGTAGAATTGTCCGTCTCTGTGAATCGAACACCGTGATCCTCCGTCCAAGCGTTCTCTCCACTCCCCGCCACCGATGGCATTGCGGCCATTCATGATCTCAATGACTTCGTGCTGCCGTGCCACGTCAAACCAGACAACAAATCGATTCACGATCCTAAATTTCAGCCCGTGTTTCTATGCACCTCTCGAGATCTCTCGCCCTCCCTTCACGAACAAGCATCCGCATAAACCGCACAGTTTATGAACACTCAAGCATCACCATTCAACCTGTGTCGATTATTTCTAGTCCAGAGGCTCAGTATCGTATGGCACACATAGCCTGCAAAAGTTTTTGCAACTTCAGGCCTGCTGATAATGTGCAACTTGGCCAATTTGGCTAGTTTCCAACTTGAATCTGACGCAAGTTTGGTTTGTCTGCCCATCTCCGTGATGCAACTTGAGGAGAATACAGCTTGGGCTGAACTCAACTTGAAAAGGCTGCAATTACGAAGAGCAGCAACTTCAGTTTTGCCTCTCGGTAGAATCTACAAGTTCAAGAGTGTTGAATTACAACCATCACACAGTCCAAACTCAACTTGGATGCCATTAGCAGCAAGTTTGGGCTTCGAAGTTTGTTGGGCCATAAAATATAGACCCCGCCCAAGCCGAATTTATTAGTGGCTCAATGAGATGAGAACAGGAAGACGAATATTTGGACCGTGGGAATCGAATCGGTGATCTCGGCCATGTTGCTTTGCAACCTTGGTGTGCTCGCATTCAAGAAAATAATTCCATTCAGTATAGGTAAGCACTATTCAAACATGTGGTCTCTGATCCCGAGAACGCACACTAAAATGTGTAGAGGCGTAGTAGCCGTCAAGGAACCAAGTAGTTCACACTGCGCTGAGTGGGATGAGGTGCTGGATTCAAAAAAAACTACCTACTCACTGTCTACTGATATATACTGTGCTTATTCTACTGTACAAACAGAATGCTTGAAAACCAACAACGGTCGTAGTTGGACCGTAGTTCCGCAGGGAAGCCACAGCGACCCGGAGTGATCGCAGCAAGGCTGCGGTGATCGCAGTCCGGAAATCACCGGAGCCGTGCAGCCGTGCGTAGCGTGCGTATCCGTTCCATTGAATGAATTGAAAAGATATAAATATCTAGATTTTATTCACATTTAAGCCAAAAACCAAGGGACTACATGAGTTCATCGTAGTTGAATCTCCGTGATGTATCAATAATTGAAGTTGCAGTCGTCAAAAAGCTGGATTTTCGAAGTTGTCAAGTGCATCTCGCAAACATGTTTCAAACTGGGAAGTTGTCTTTGCAAAGTTGCCAATCGGGGAAGCTATCTATCCACGACGTTGTGTTAAACTCAAAATGTGTCTCCAAGCTGAAATCCCTCTCAACTTGTGTTTTGGAATCAAAGTTGCAATTTTTTCGAAGAGAAATAGTCAACATGCTCAAAATACTTTTTGCAGGCTATGTGTGCCATAGGTATCACCCCGATTTCCGCACAATATTCGATGCATAACGTGTGGCGTTACCGTTCAGTAATGATACAAATTTCAAATCGAAGCTATGTACAATGGCGCGTCGTCAAAGCTTACATTCACGAGGCGAGATGTATCCTCAGAGTGACGCCGAGGCGGATGATGCCTTTTCGTCCACCACCTTCTCGTCTCCCCCTAGGTCGTGCATGACGCCGGCGTGTGCGGTGGCGGTCTGGACGATCTGCTCCGTCGCCTCCTCGCCGTCGAAGAGCGCAGCGGTCTCCTCCAGGGTCCGGTTCTTTGTCTCTACGACGTCTAAAGAAACGACTGTCAGATACGAGGACAATTCGTGATGGGGAAAGTGGCGGCGCACAGAAGTAGAGGAAGATGCCCTCGACTACCAACCAGACACAGTACACAATATAATATTTCCAATCGATGTTGGCTGCGGGAAGGAAGCGGGTTCAATTTTTTGGGGCGAAGTGCCAAGGGATACAACGCGAAGTGCCAAGGGATACAACATACCAAGCGCGATGGGGTTGACATATTGGTTGAAGATGAGGGCGATCGAAATGGTGAAACTGAAGACGGTAAATCCTTTTGCACGAATGTTGTACGGCAGGATCTCGAGCGAGTATGTCACAATGAGAGGCGAGAAGGCAATACTGCATATCGTCAGCCCCGGAACACGAAGAACTAGGTGACTCACTCGTAAGCCGCGTAGTACAGAAAGATGAAGGCAATCACAGCGTGCGCCGCAGATGTATTGCCGTCAATCCGGTATCGCGCAGTGCAGATGGTTTGTAGAGTGAAGAAGAGACACATGCCGACGACGGAAAGCAGGAAGAGGAAACGACGTCCGTATCGCTCGACCATGGCGGACGCGCCGAGCGCCCAGGCGAGGTTCCAGATTTGCAGGATACCGTTGATGAGCAGCTGAGGCTTCGTGTCAGCCGAGTGCCGCGAGAAAAAATAATGTCAAATACCTGGATAGTAGGATCGGTGATGCCAACCGAGTTGAGAACCTTGTTGAGGTAATAAGAGACCAAGCCATTGCCCGACCATTGCGAGAAGAAGGCGATGGCGACAATGATGCGGATACGCTTGCGGTTGCCAGTCGACGACAAGAGAGACATCCAGCCGACATTGGCTGAAACTAAGTAACGTCAATATCACAATCGCATTCCGTTGGAAATATCGCACCTGTGCGGTCATAATCGATGGCAGCCTTGATCTCCTGGAACTCGTACTGAACAAGGGGATCCTCCCTACAGACCATATGGCCATGTCAGAAAGGCCGCCAGCATCGTATGATGGACTCACTCATTGCCGTCAGCGTGGTAATAGGCCAGAGTCCTCAGAGCCTCAGCCTCCTTGCCTTTGCTGATGAGGAAACGAGGAGACTCGGGCGCGAACAAGACAAGTGCAACTTGGAACATGGAAGGAATCGCCTGCAGCAAAGAAGGGACGCGCCACGCCCAAGTATTTCCGATCTTAAAAGTTCCGAAGGTGGCCCATGCAGCGCTGCACAAAGCGTTGAGATACAACTCTGGAAGCGCTCAAGGTAGACGGATCTCACACAATCGCTCCTGAGTACCTAGAGATGAACGGAAGCTTAGTCCAGAGTACTAAAATCAAAACAAAAGTTCCGCACCAAAGGGAGTTGTAAGCCGAGGTAAGGGGAGCACGGTACTGTGGATACGACAACTCGGTGACCAACATAGGTGCGGCGTTGGCTAGATGACAGAAGGTTAAAAGCGGAAAGCCGTTGTAAAATTATCAACTCACCAGCGAACGTAAGCCCAAAGCCAATGAGGAAGCTACATCACGAGTCAATTGAGCTAAGAACAGAGACGGCGGCAATAGCCGCTCCGCTTACCGAGCTCCAATGAACATCCCGACGGATTGAGATGCAGTTTGGACGGCCGTGGCAACGATCATAATGAGAGCACCGAAGAAAACCGTGGGTCTGCGACCGAGGCCGTCGGACATGTATGGTGCGAAAGGGTATCCGGCCAGGCCACCAATAGTCTATTCCAGCCTCAAGACGAGATCCAAAGGAGAACGGGCAACTCACTTGGATAGCATTTAGCAAACCAAGTTTTCCCTTGGTTGGGCTGTTATTATGTAAAAACAGGTGAGTTTCGCGAAACGGGCTGATGAAAAAAGACGCACTGGTTGAAGTAGTCCTCCCACTGCGTCAGCGACTGCAGTCCATTCATCATAGATCCATCGTAGCCGTTGGTCGAGGACGTGATGAGACTTTGAAGGGAAGAGATGAGCGGGGCTAATTGATCGGCGGCAATGGCGCTCATGTGTCGACTCACAGCAGCGTGATCCAGGCATTGAGCGCAATGAGGCTGAAGGACTGAGGTAAGAAAAGGGCCTATATACAGAGAAAAAGGACGCACCGTCGGTTGTTGTACCACTTTCGATTTGGGTCCATGAGATGCGCGTAGGCATTATCGTTTCTTGTAGTCGCCATAGGTCCGCCGGCCATTGCGATTCGAGAGTCTGCTCGAGCTCAAGAGTCAAGGATGTGGGGCGGGGGAAAACGCCTGGAGACTGATTTTCCAGAGTGGGGTTTATGTATGTATAGTCGCTCAGGTGACATTGCGCTAAGTTTCTCCCAAGGTACACCGGCTCGTATTTTTGTCGGTGCGGAGTCGATGTCAGCGGGCCGTTCGACAAGCCAAGACGACGTCTAAAGAAGCAGATTTGGTGGCGGCATGGTGAGAAGTATGCCAGAACTTGAGAGGTGTTCCCCAGGATCCAGAAGACTTCCCAGGGTAGATATGCGGCCACAAGATAGGTCGCGATATGAGGCACGCTTGCAGGAGGGATAGAAGTGACATAAGTCAACCCAAAGTCAGCGAGGATGAGACGGGATTTATGCCTGCGACTCGAGCCTGTCAGAGAGAGGCAAAACGCAACGCAGGTAGAAGATGTGGAGCAAGGAAACACACGGAGATGGCAACGTCAGGAACGACTCTCGACGGGCCGCTTCTCTTCTCCTTCGTAGCCCCATCGACGCGCCCCAGGATAACTTTCACAGAATCCTTAATCGTCAGGTGACGGAGATCAGGAGCAGCGTGTGTACGGCCTGAAAGTGGACGACCAGGCTGAGCGTGTTCACCTCGACATGGCCCCTGAGCTCGGAGCTCCGATGCATCGAGTTATCTGAATGAAAACAGGGATATACATATACAGCACGATCGATGGCGGCTATCCCAATAACCCAGAGCGGGGCGCACCGTCTAATGCCCGGCCGTCTTTTGTATTCAGCGAGGATGATGCGACGTTGTCTGAGAGAAGAGCATCGTGGCTGTGTTTCATTATTTGATCCGGCCGTCTCCGAGCTGCAAGAAATCGAAATAACGGTGGAAGAGTCGAGCGCACCCAAAGACTGTAGCTCCGCAATAGAATCAATCAAACCTCCGATGCGAACGTAATGCCCGTCTGGATGTAGGATTAAGACGCACCTTGAGCGCTCGACAGCGCGCTCGGCGAGCACAATTCGTACTTTTCGCCACAAAATATTTCGCAAACGGCGTGGAGCACGCCGGATCCAGGGCCCGGATCGATGTCCATGCAAAGGTCGTGTGCGACGGTGCTCCCGCACTGGATGATGCGAGCAGTTTCGGCGCCAGGAGCTGGGTGAGGAGGAAGAGCTCAATATGTGCTGTGATATCGAGATTTGGCGATGATGAACTTGAGGGGGCACGAGGCGGCTATGGCGTTGTGGATCAGGACCTGTATCTTATTATTGAGCATATACATATATTCTGAGTGAAACGAATATAGCCAACGAACATGCAACGGCTCGGGATGTCGACCTCAGCGACGGCTTTGCGGACTGTGGAGAGCGAAGAGGCACTGGTACCGAAGCCGAGAGGGAAGGAAAACGGCGGGAAAGAACAGAGAGGATCCTAGGATGAGAAAGAGAAGTGAAGCCGCACGCGGGATGCGATGGAGAAACGAAGGAGGGGTGGATCGGGGGCCAGGAAAGCAGATAACGAGCAAAAAGCTCAGCTCCGAGTCGTCGAGATCAATAGACGCCCCCGCAGCGCCGCCGAACCCCGCTGACGTCCCCATACGCGGAAACTGTATGTAAACGAACGCACCCGAGAGTTGCACGTCGCTCACCGGAAATGGAAGAAGGTTACGGCGCGCACTGTGGACGATAAGGCACAAGTGCACAAACGAGGAGATCTGTCAATTGTAAATAGATACAACACGGACCATCCCGCTTGTGCGCATGGCCATGCCCCATGTCTTATAAGACCCTTCTGAAGACAGGGGCGGAGGGCAATAGACGCAGAGGCGGGCGGGCAGCCGCGGGCGACGTATTCCGCATCCGGCGGGACGGCAGAGACGGGAGTCCATGGGACGATTGTGGACGACATCGCCTTGCAGCGGCTTTGAACGATTTGAACCGTGAACGCGTAAACTTGAGGCTTGGATGAAGAAGAGAGAAGCTGGCAGTGGCAAGCGTGCTCGGAGTCACAGTCCGATCAAGAGCCAAACAAATACGGCTTGATCCGTCGTCCGATCATGATCTTCTTCCTTCTGCTCTCACTCGCTCTCACGTTTTTTCCGTGGGCGGCCCTGTCAGAGACTGACCAAGATACATTTTCTGTCCCTGGCGGTGCCACGCTACACTGTCTCCGATACGTACTTAGCGGCGCGCCCCGTCTTCTCTCTTTCTTGGGTCGCAATCAATCGAATGCGGCCACGCGTCTTTCGGCTTCAATGTTCACAGTCTCCACTTTTGATACTTCCACTCTGTTTCTGGATCCTCTCTCTAAGCCTCCCCTGACTTATCAGCGCAATTCCCTGGATAGTAGTGCGTCGCATCACTTCGGATTCACACTCACTTGGCTCTGTTCCCCTAAACTAGAAATTCATCCCGCATCGCTCGCCCCTTCGGAATCCGCGGGGTTTCAAGCACAAAGGTACGCCATGCGAATAAGCTGTACGGGAATAACCTTACCTATAATCCCTTCGACACTTGTTTTTTCTTTCTCGCGTATGACTCACCCCACACAACCCTACCTCAAATTTGTACCCCCACCCTCCATCTCCCCCACAGGCGACCACTCTCTCCGTCGCACAACGAACGAGCTCCTTGACGCCAAGTTCGAAGCATTCACGCATGTGGAGAGTGGGACAACGAGTATCCGCACCCTCGGGTATTCCGTCCCCGTTTCGCGTCCAGGAGCATATTCAGTACGCGCATCTGACGATCGCGTTTGTGCCTCTCGCCGTCGGTGAAGGCCGTTGGGGTGAAGCGCGAGGAGGGGGGAATCGGGGACACGCGGCTTGGCGCGACCATCATGCTGAGTCCAGTACACGCACATTCCTTCCCCTCGCGTTTCCTACGTCTTCTCTATATGAGTCTCATGTCTTTATAACTCCGGGCCTGCATCAATGCGCTATACGGCTTCCTCACCGAGCTGCCGCCCAGAACGTGATTGGAGCGGCGGGGTATGTCGAGGTATGTGTTTTTACAGCCTTCCCTCTTTGCTTTCCCCTCCTCTCTCTTTCTTTCGCATTCATCGTGATCTCTGGTGAGCCGATAATGAATGGTAGCAACTCGCCAATATTGCCGATGTTATACAGGAAAAATGTTGTGATCATAATGTTGAACGTTGGATCTAACTATTTTTTTTGGTCACAGCAAACCTCATACCCTACCCGGTCGCCCAGTATCCAACTTCACCGTCGTTCAGGTTGACAGCGGGCGGAACGATCAGACCCTAGAGTGAGTGCGCTATCGTCCGCCCGTATCTGCCACAGCGCTCACCGCAGAATCGGACACATGTTCCTTAATCTAGAAACGCCGCTCTCGAAGCAGACCTTGACATGAGAACAGTTGCATTGGCGGGCAGTGTTTCCGCCACGTTTTTCTCGGCAAAGAAATATATCTGGATCGATGGTGTCGACGGCTTCATTGTACGTGCATCCACATATATGTTTCACGTCCAACATTTTCATTCCCTCAAAGCATAGGATATCGTCACCTCAATCCTCGCAAGTTCTGATGAATCGAGGAATTGTGCGTTTACGATATGATCTCAAAGAACAGGATCTTCTGTTCTCGCTCGTCAAGTAAGCCGGATGTCCTTGTTGCTTTGATTCTTACCTGGTCTATAGTGAAATGTGCAGCACATAGATCGCTTTCGAGCAATCTCGCACTGGCATGATGCACGTCTCCTGTGCGCATTCCATCTCTTTTCGTTTATCGTTCGTCTGTGCTCACGTAGCCTCAGGATGTCTGGTCAGCCCTTGTACAGAGCAGATGCAGTACAGATGTGGTGAGTGCTGCCTAGTTTCAGAAGCTATATTGGTCGGCATTACTCCACTTCGCAGATTTTTCCTCCGCCGGTCTATGTTCTTCTATCCAATCCACTCCATGGAAAGGTGCGGGTCGATGATGTGGTTGAATATTGGCTTCATCCGTCTAGTACTATACGTTCTGGCATTGCGCCCATTACTGATCTCAGTGACTTCGTACTACGGTGCCACGTCAAATCAGACAATAAATCGATTTCCACGATGATCCTTCAGCCCGTGTGTCTACATCTATGCACCTCTCTCGCCCCCCCATCAAGGACAAACATCATTGGAGTTGTCGCTATAAATGAAATACCACTCCCCGCCCTCACTCCAGGTGCCGTCGCTCCAACCGTTCGCAATGCACTGGTCGAGGATGTCCTGCACGGCGGTGAAGCAATTGTTTGGGCACGCCCCATCACTCAAGACTGCCACGACCTGGGCATTGTCCGCGGCAGCGCTTCCTCCGCAGTTGAGGCCGGAGCACATTTCATTCACACCGGTGATTGCTATCTTTCAGTTGAACTGATTGTTGACAACAGGTAATTCGTTGCCTAAAGTAACGACCCGGAACCAGCTGAGCTGAAAACCAAACCATTTTTGGTTCTAACAGTTAATACTTTTGGCACAACAGAAACTACAGCTACCAGTTTTGGATTTTGGCTGCACCAAAACATTATTTAGCAAATTTAGAGTTGAACGAACTGAAAATCAAACTGAAAGCATTTGTTTCAGTTGTGAAAGCAGTCGAACCAATACAACAACCAAAATATAATGTAGCAGTTGTGTTTCAGCTGAACTGATTAGAGGACTGAAACTTGAACCGATACTCCAAGTTTCGGTCCAACCAAAACTAAATGTTTGGGTTTTCAGTTGAACTGAAACATATGGTTTCAGTTTATATTTCAGCTTGAGCTGAAATCAAAACCAAAACATTTAGTTTTGGTTCCAGCATTGGTTCAACTGCTGGCAAAAGCAAAACAAATACTTTCAGTTTCACTTTCAGCTCCTCTGACTTTGAATTTGCTAAGTACTGTTTCGGTGTAGCCAACATCTAAAACCGATAGCTGTAGTTTCTGTTGTACTGATGGCAGTGAAAGTATTAACTCTTAGAACTAGAATTGGTTTGGTTTTCAGCTCAGCTGGTTTCCGAGTTGTTACTTTAGATAATGAATTAGCTTTTGTCAACAATCAGTTCAACTGAAAGATGGCAATCTCCGGTGTGATTGCCCAGCTTCTGTGCGCAGCTCGTGTCGTACTTGTTAATGAAGTCGCTGCCGCAGTCGGCCGCAATGGCGAGCCTGGCGAAGGAGGCGAGGGCAATGGCCGCGTGAATGAAGTTGACTGAACGACGTGTGAGTGAATGTCAATATAAATTAACTTGAACGCACATTGCATTTGTGTTGCTGTGAGCTCTGAATGTGGGTTTCTGAGTTCTGCAATTGTTGTTTTACCCTCCTCATTATATACCATTCAGATATTCTAATTTTACAACCAGTGCTTCACTTGCGCGTTCGTCGCTTGTGCAAAGCCGCACGCAGCTGCACAAAGCCGCATGCGGAAGTGCGGTCTTTTGCCTTGTGTGTCACGAGAATGGTTGAATGGTGCTCCATAGACCAGGTAAACCAGCCGCGTCGGGCGGGGTTGAAACAATATGGTCCCTGTCAACCTTAGCGACGACAGTCTACTGTTAATGCCATCTCGTTCCACATAAGTAAAAAAGTCGCATATTCACTGATTCATTTTCATCACAGCCATATCCGCGACTCTGTGTCTCATACATCGCTGATATTCACGCATGCTTCACGGCACAACGTCTTTATATGCGGCTTTTTTACATATGTGGAGCGAGATGGCATTAAGAGTAGACTTTCGTCGCTAAGGTCACATTGTTTCAACCCCGCCCGACACGGCTTTTTTATTTTGTCTCTATGGAGCACCATTTGCACAAGCTCTCTAATGGTTATTTGCATACGAGGTTCCCGACGGCGGTGAGCGGGGTGTAGTCTCTCGTAGACAGACGCTACAAACATTTAAGCTCATGCTTCGCTTTGTTTGTAAGCGGGGTGAGGTCTGAATACACGATGAGCCAAGGATTTATTCGTGCACACGAGGAACGTACACGTTTTGCTCCGCCCGGTCGAGGCACATCTTTTCCGCTAAGCGCTGCGCACGTCTGCCGATCGCGTCACCGGTTTGCTTCACTGCACTGGGTCAGCGGAGGCGTATCATATCCATGACCTGGTCGGATTCAGAGAACACGACAGCGTTTCCGCTCGGAACCGCTTTCGCTCGGGTAGCAGTCGGCTCGCAGCGCCTTGGTGATCTAATTTAGGGAAGGGATGACGGCGGAGGTGGATACTCAAATCCTTTCCAAGAAAGAAACTCACCAGGAGCTCTCCAGAATAGAAGGCGATGGGCCCTAGCCCCGACTTTCACATTCCTCCTCCTTAATGCCAATTCAACCGTGGGAGCGCGGAGGGAAGGAAATGTAACCGAAGAATGGAGAACGGCTATGCAAACAGGGCCCGGGATGAATGACGAGTAAAATGCAAGCAGCGAAAATGAAATCCTATATTGTGGATACGCCGGAGAAGAAACGCGACGATTACAGTGTGGCGCCAAGGCTTCCACTTGAGGGATTTAGCTTGTAGCGTGTGGTGCTTGTAGCGTGTGGTTGACTTGTTGATGCCGTGACGGGTACGTTGCTTTCTGTCCCCTAACCCCTAACCCTAGGCTTCGTCATTGGGGCGTGCGCGCTAGCGTCATATATATCTGATCAATAATTGAACTGAGATGAAAGAAAATACATATCACAACGGAGCTCCCAACGCGATTGCTCATCGAAAGTTGAAAAGCGAGTACACACGCGTTAACCGCACCCTTCTTCGCCTCCCTCGCCATGCTCATACACCCACCCTCCTTGCCCCCTCACCGCCGCCGGGTTTGCAACCGGTGTCCCGGTGAGCGCGCACAGGACGTACGTCGTGATATGCAGGAGAGCGCTGAGAGGGGCCGCAGCACGGGGATGGGGAGGATGCGTACGCACGAAGAGCACGATGACCGCACGTGGATGGATTCGACGGGGGGAGGCCAATGGAGGGAGCTTCACTGTAGTGGGTGACGGGGATCGACGGGGATGCTAATGGAGGTGGAAAATGCGGAGGTGGCTCCGCGGCGTGCGCACGACGAGACGTTCGTATATCGTGTTCACGAAGTTGGCGACCCGGATGCGCGTCGGGTCAGATTTCGCGCCGCTCCCGAGGGCAATACCCGCGTGCGGCAGCTAGCGCTTGTTATGCGGAGAAGTAGAGGCACCGTTTTGCCCAGCCATGGCAGTGGTGTGTTTTTGATCGCGGCTGCAACGCAATACCAGTTAGCGGTGGCCTTAGCGCTGTTTGACTGACTCACCGACAAGTGAATCCATTGAATCCGCGCCCTCGAGCTTAGCGCCATCTCCCTCACCATCGTCTCGTCACACCTCGATGCGCTCATCCGCCTTTGCCCACTGCGCCACACCCACCTTCGCAAATGACGCAGAGGCGTGCCAGTTCAGCGGCGACGGCTTCGTCAAAATTATTCGGCCGGATATGGCCTAACCCGCTGCGGCGTCGGAGTGCGTGAGCAGCGTAAGATGAAATATAGCCCAGAAGAAGACTCACGACCGAACAAGCATGACCGCGGCCCAGTTTCCACCCCGCCGCGCCCCGCCAGCACCCGCCCAGCGCGGATCTTCGATATCGCGTCCTCCCGAATAGCGTGGAGGTCCGCGCGAGTTGTTCCCGCTCAATGTCGTAGTCGGGTGGTCATTCAGATCCTGGTGCTCGCGTATCGCATACAACGCCGCTATGAGCACCGAGAGTGTACTTGGCGGGCCGGGGGTAGAGGGTTTCTGTGTGCGCGTTAGCATTATCGGCAATGTAGAATATCGCGATTTCGTTCGGGCGAGGTAAATGGATAGTCGGGAAAAAGAGAAAGAGGGAACAGAACAAGGGAGCGGGTGGATAGGGGAACGAGAAAGAGGAGAAGGGATATATGGAGGAGAAGGGAGAAAAAAGTCGAGAACGCACCAGGGAGACTCATGCAATAGAGAGCGAAGAAACCAGAGTGGAGAGAGGCGCTGAGAAGAGCATTTTCAAACTCCGGTGATCCCACGCACGGACCACAGCGTGTTCGGGAAGCGAATAAATCACTTGTCAGGTCCACCGCATACAAATTGGACAAAATTCAACACCGGTAAGTAGCGGAAGATCCAGGTACGTCCGGCACAAGCTCGAACTATGTGATTACCAACAGAACTCGACTTGGTGGCCAGTGTGCACTGGAGCAATGTTGGAATTTTTATTGGCCGAACTCGCGAGTCAGACTTGCCCGTCCAGACTATACAAGAAGAAAGTTCGGTTGAAAGTGACGGGTGCAGGGGTATAGTGTCTGTCGAGTCAACTTTGGACGCTCCGCAAGAATCCGGGCCCATAGCATTCGTCGTTCGATTGAGGAGTCTAGTGCAATCAGACAGACAGATATATACAACTCAGCGTTTCCAGCAATTCAAATCACTCAATGGTGAAGTTTACCTCGGCTGAGAGCTTGCAGTCACCGCTGGCTCAAGTACCCGGGGGCAGCGGATATTGATCACAAAAACAATTCTCTCACCCCGGAGAAGCTATTATATGATCATCAGGTGTCTGGACTGAAAGTCGTTACATGCGATGCACAGTATGCTCACATTGTACCATACATCTGCATCGATCTATGAAGGTTTCCAAACTGCGTTCATACGTTTATCTGAACAAAATTACGCCCAGCGGGGGCATCGCGAAGTATGGGTGATATCAGCGCCGTTCGAGATAGAGCCGCTAGAATGGCTGTGATGAAGATGAATGGATGAATGGAAGTTGCGCAAAATGGTTACTTACGAGGTTCCCGACTGCGGGGAGCAGGACGAGGTCTGAATATCACGATGCATACGACGTTGAACGTACACTTTGTGTTTCGCCCACTCGAGCCGCCACTTTTCCGCAAAGCCCGTGGGCACAAGTCGACCGGCGATATGTAGCTACAAAGACGGGTGAAGTAGCGGAACTTGCAGGAGAGAATGCAGCCGCGTTCCGGTCAACCCTAGATATTCAATCAGCGATGAGCGAGCGCAGAGGAAGAGGGAGAAGAGACAAGAAAAGAATTACGACACGGCTTAGGATTATGAGGTGAAGACACGCCCGAAGGACGTGATGGAGCAACGAAGAGGGGTAGTCCATGGGCGAGAAGAAAGGGCGGAGGAAATCAAGGCTAGCGCAGATGGAGCCAAAGCAAAAGACGAGCCAAAAAAACTCACCTGACCTGATCCACGTACGCCGCGCAGTGCCCCCGTACCTCGTCGACGTCCTAGTACACGGAGAACTGTGTGTGAAAACGGACGCACTCGAGAGCTGCGCATCGCGAACGGGTATGAAAGAGAGTCGACATGCGCATCGAGGACAAGGAACGAAGATATCTGCCGATTGTAAAAGATTCAAAACGCTGTGTGCAAGTATACCCGGAGTAATACCCTTCCGAAGACGGGTGCCCTCCCACCCCGCGGCTTACAAGCTAAACGTTTGGTGTTTCTGCCTAGACGCGGGAGCCACGCGGGATGATGATGGATCACGATGTACTCCGTATCCGGGTGGGGGGACAGCAAAGATGCCAGCCGATGGGACGAGTGTCTGAGATGTTGTCCCGCGGGGCCTCGATGTACTTGAGGTTGCAGAGAAGGAACTAGCATAGTAGCAAGCGTTGGTTGCGAGGAGTTGGCATTGGGCAAGGAGAGAGACGAGAGGTCACGGGCCGATCAAGAACCAAACAATGGTTTGATCCGCCCTCCGATCATGATCGTCTTCCCTTTTGCACTCACTCGCAGTTCTTTCAAGTTTCCGTGGCGGCTCTGTCCATCGTTAGAAATAACAGGCCGATGGAAATACACCCTCTCACCCCTTGCGGTGCCGCCGTACACCGGCTCCGTCTTCTCTCTTTCTTGGGTCGGCCGGCATTCAATTTCTGCTTGCTCACCAAGCGTCTTACGGCTTCAGTGTTCACGGTCTCAACTTCTAAGACTTCCACTCTGTTGCTGTATTCTCTTTCTAGGCCTCCCCCTCACTAACCAGCGGCATAAACCCCGCGACAGCAGGGTCCAGCGATTCCTCCTGAATGCACAGTCGCTGGCTCTGTGCTCCTCCCGACTAAGCACTCACACTCCGCATCGCGCTCGCCCATCGGACCTCAAGCAAAATATACGCCCGTCCTGGCGAATAAGCTCGACGGGAACCGCCTTTCCTTATAACAGTTGACGACGTGCGTATATATAATCCCTTCTACACTTGTTTTTTCGCCCCGCATATTGCCTGGCTCGAGCGAGCTCCTTGATGGCAACTTCACGCATGTGGACAGCGGGACGACGAGTGTCCGAACCTTCGGCTATTCCGTCTCTGTTTCGTTTCAGGACTATACTCAGTACGTGCGTTCGACGCCCGCGTTTGTACTGCCGCCGTCTGTAAAGGCTGTTGGGGAGAAGCGCAATGGGGGAGTGAAGGAACACGCCCCTGGCGTGGTTCCGGCATCGGATTGGTGCGCGAGGATATGCATGCATTCTTTCCCCTCGCGTTTTCAACGTCTTCTATGTATCAAAGGCTCATTTCTTTACAACTCCAGGCCTGCATCGAAGCGCTATGCGGCTTCTCCACCGAGCTGGCAAACAACTCGGCCCAGAATGTGATTGGAGTGGCGGGATACATTCGTACCTCTTTCCCTTTTCCCTTTTCTCATTGCGTTCCTTGTGTTCTATGCTGAGCTGATAATGGACAATAGCCAATTTCGCGGTTGCTGAGGTACGAAAAGTAATTGGGATCGGAATGTTGAATATTGGATCAGTCTTTTTTCGCGCAGGTGTTCAAAACAACCCTCTTACCCGGTCGCCCAGCATCAACTCTACCATCGTACCGGACGCTAACGTGAGTGAACCCTCGTCCGTCCGTATCTGCTGCAGCGCTCAACGCAGAGTCGATTACTCGTCCCTGAATCTAGAAACGTCGCCCACGTTTATATCGGTCGGAGAAAGAAATCAAAGACTGGCTGAGTAAGCCGGATGACTTGTTTCTGTGATTCTTACCGAGGCCCGTCGTTGAATGTGCAGCGCATACATCGCTGTCGAGCAATCTCGCACTGGCATGGTCCACGTCTCTGCGAATTCCATCTCTTTTCGCCTATCGTTCGTCTGTGCTCACAGCCTTGGGAAGCTCCTCTGGTTCAAGCCTTGTACAGAGCAGAGACAGTGCAGATGTGGTGAGTGATGCCGCATTTCAATGACTATATCACTCGACATTACTCCACTTCGCAGATTTTTCCTCCTCCGGTCTAGTCCAATTCACTTCATGGAAAGGTGCGGGTCCAATCGTTATGATGATGTCGTTCAGTGTCGTTCAGGATTGGCTTCATCTGTCTAGTACCAGGCGCTCTATCTACTCCCTGCTCCCGATAGGCACTGCGGCCATTGCTAATCTCAGTGACTTCGTACGGGTATTGTCATACCGCCACGTCAAATCAGACAACAAATCGATTTCCACGATGATCCTAAATTTCAGCCCGTGTGTCTAGATCTATGCGCCTCTCTCGCCCTCCCTTTAGGAACAAGCATCCGCATTGGAGTTGTCGCTATAAATGAAGTACCACTCCCCGCCATAATTCCAGGTGCCGTCGCTCCACCCATTCGCAATGCACTGGTCGAGGATCTCCGCCACCGCGCCGTAGCAATTGTCCGGGCACGCCCCGCCACTCAAGATTGCCTGGGCTTGGGCGTTGTCGAGCTGAATGTTTGTGCTTCCTCCGCAGTTGAGGCCGGCGCACATTTCATTGCCCAGCTTCTGTGCGCAGGTAGTGTCGTACTTCCCAATGAAGTTGCTACCGCAGTCTGCCGCAATGGCGAGCCTGGTCAAGGAGGCAAGGGTAATCGCCGCGTGAATGAAGTTGACTGAACAACGTGTGAGTAAATGAATGTCAATTTCAGAACTTGGACGCACATTGCATTTGTGTTGTTGTTAGCTCTGAATGTCTGAATGTGTGTTTCTGAGTTCTGCAATTGTTGCTTTTCCCGCCTCATTATATACCACGCAGATATTCTAATTTTACTCCCCAGTGCTTCACTAGGGCGCTCGTCGGACACGGAAAGCACGTCCCCGGGCTTCTTACGAGTTGACGGCGGGCAGCGCGAGTTTCACTTACACGCTCATCGCATGGAGTTACCACACCACCGGGCTTCTAGGAATCGGCGGCGGCTGGTTACGGTCACCGTCAACTCGAAGCCCTTTGCGCTGCTGAAGGCCCCCCAAAATCCATGCCGAGCCCCTTAGCCGGGGTGTTCCATGGTTTAGCCGTCGTTAGCCGGCTAGCCATACCGCGTCGGATGCCTCAGCCGTGAGCGCGGCAGGTGGCCGGCTGCTACATAGGAGCCATGTGACAGACGCCGGGAGTCGAGCACTGTGGGTAGGCCTAGACTCCGGCAGGGGCTCTAGACTACGGCACCTGCCAACCTTCACGAAAGTCTACTCCTGATGCCATCTCGTTCCACATAAGTAAAAAAGCCGCGTATGAAGACGTCGTTGTGCCGTGAAGCATGCGTGATTTCAGCGCCGTACGAGACACAGAGTCGCGGAATGGCTGTGATGAAAATGAATGAATGAATGGAAGGTGCACAAAATAGAAAGGTTGTGCCAAGCCGCATGCGGCTTTTTTGGCGCACAACATCTTTATATGCGGCTTTTTTACTTATGTGGAACGAGATGGCACTGAAAATGATGCGCGCCTTATGTTCCGCAACGTGGTGTAATGCCATCTCGTTCCACATAAGTAAACACCATAAGCCAAGGAGATATTCGTGCGCACGAAGAACGTACTTTTGCTCTGCCCGGTTCTCTGTTCCTCTTTTCCGCTTTTCCGCTTTTCCGCTAAGCGCATGGGAACGTCTACCGATCGCGTCGCATGTTTGTTTCTCCGTCTGCATTTGCACTGGGTCAGCGGAGGTGTATCCATGACCTGGTCGGATTCAGAGAACACGACAGCGTTTCCGCTCGGAACCAATTTCGCGCGGTTGACCGCCTTTGCTGCGCCGCGACTGACAGGGAACTGATACTTCCGCGGTTATAAGAAACACGGTACATGAACACACATTTTGTTGAGTATGTAGCAATTTCTGTACGGTTTGACAATCGATTCGCCTCAATGCTGCGCACTGCCGCGTATGCCATCTTCTCAATATCCTTTATCAATTCTGGATTTACCGAAGTCGTCGAGAAGGATGTACGCAGCGAGGTAGCGACACCTGAATGAATGAGTGCGCATACGTGAACAAAATAGAGATGCAGACCTGCATTCGCGGAACTCGAAGAAAACCGGGTGAATTACCTTCGAATTCACAAAGCCGATCTCTATCGTGCTCGCGCCAGGGAACGGGAGAACTGTGACCTCGTTGGGCGCGGGGAACGTGAGTCTGAGGCTTCACAGCCAGAGCGATATCACGATTGTTACAACATCGACTGCAGGATTCATGGAATCAACACAACGAATGCAGTCGGAAAAGGGCCACTTACTATTCTTCAAATTTACGCTTACCTCCTGCAGCGACCGATCGAGCTCGCCGCGCATCTTTGCAAATCTGCGGCCCTTATTGACTCCAGTCTAAGTACGCTTTTTGTAGGGCTTTGGTTAACTTCGCATGCGCTGGTCCACCATCCCTCCGATGTTGAGCGGCCATGGATGTGGGTGCTCGAACCTCCCTGCGTCGTCTTAGCTTCGTCATCTGGGACAGAACTCAGAGTCGCATGAACAGGAAGAAGGAATCGAAGATTGAAATCTCGCAGGTCATCGCCGAATCTCGCAACAACCAGTCGGCCTGCAAACGAGTGACACGAAGGGATATCAAGAACGTTCCCAGTTTAAGATAGAAACCTCGGCAAGTATTCGTCACCGGCTGGAGTGAATTACAAAGTTCAACAGATTTTGCATTGCTGAAATCCGGGAGACAAGAATTTGATGGAAAAGAGAACGGGCAAAGGTTGTTTAAACCCAGCTGAACAGCAGAAAGGACCACTCCTCAACGAAATGCGCACTAAAGCTTAAATACGGTTAGGCAAAAGAGATTGAGAAGCAGTATAAGTAACCAAGCCTGCGCACTGTTGCGGCTTGCCGGTAATTCGGTCAAGACTTTGGAGGCTAGACGAAGACTTCTGGAAACTTGACGGCACCGTGCCTTGCAGCGGGCGCCCAGTGAAGATTACCAAGATTTGAAGATGGACGTCGGGAACAAGGCACAAAACACCGCCACTGATTTGATCAGCGCGAAAGCGGACGGGACCGGATTCTTGCCGGATTCCCAAGATTTTGTATCGGCACCACCTAAGTAGCTCCTCAGCACCTCAGCTACATGGGCCGAGCGCCGTGTAGCATGCATGTGAATGCGTCTGTATCGTTCGAACTCGTCCCTTCACGCTTCAAGGTCCTATACATCGGCGCTTTCCCCAGCTAAGCTCATCACTCGGCATCTATGCCGCCGGCTTCTCCCGCAAACTCCGCGTCTTCCGCATGTGACTGTGCACTTTTGCTAACGATACCGTTCTGCTACACGGCCCATTGCGTTACAGCACGTCCCCCGCACCGCCGCCGACGCCGTCGGTATTCCCGACGCCATGTTTGGAAACGTGTGGCACCGGCCCCTCGCTTGATAACGCCACGTCACAGCACGACCAAGACCACCACCATCTCGAGGCCGCCACATCGTACAAGCATGCCCGCCCACACCACCGCTACAGTCCCCGCTACGCGTGTTTTCTGTTTCCCCTTCATTGTTCCCTTCGTTCCCATGCAATCTTCTCCTTCTGATTAAGTACTGTATCTCACCGTCTTTTTCTCCCCCCCCCCAGGCCGCGCGATGCTCACGTTCCTGCATTGCAACGTCAGATCTACGTCGTGCGGCGGCTTCCCTCCCGCTCCTGGCTAACGACTTCGCCTTCGAGCAGTGCTCCCTAGCCGCACCTGTTCTGCGCAGAATCCGTATCTCGTCGCGGGTACGGCTTGGTACCAGGGCTTCACTTCCAGATCGCGAGTCGTGCGTGCCCTGGAGCTTTCTTTTCCGTTGCCTTCGAATTCGGCGCCCGGCAGGAATTCGACGCCTGCCGGGCGCCGAGCCGGATATCGGTGCGTTTCTCCACCTTTTTTGTTATTCCTTTCTTCCCTTTCCTCCATCCTTCTTGTCTACTCGCCCTCTCTATTCTTCTATTTCTTCCTTCTGCTGTATATACTGACATCATCCCCAGGTGTCCTGCGCACGCACGTCCGCAACGCCTGACCTCTCTAGATCTCCCTTTCCGTCGCCACAGCGAATGCTCTCCTTGACGCACAGTTCGAAGCACGTGGAGAGTGGAACGACGGGTATCTGCACCCGCGGGTGTTGCATCCCGATTTTGCTGTAAGGGCATATTCAGTACGTGCGTCTGACGGTCGCGTTTGTACCGCCGCTGCTTGCGCCGCCGTCGATGATGGCTGTTGCAGGAGAAGCGCGATGGAAGAACCATGGAGCTCGCGACTGGTGTCGTTCCGGCATCGTGCGCGACTACCATGAGTCAGGTATACAAGAATTCCGTCCCTTCGCGTTTGCTATTGTCTTTATAATGTTGAACGCTGGATTGATCCTTTTCCACACAGCTAGACTTCCTACCTGATGGCCTGGCATCATTCAGCTTCACTGCCAGCGAGGGAATGACCAGCCGCTAGCGCTCGTCCGTCCGGACCTCCATCCCAAAATCGAACATGCATTCCACTCCTGTTCGTTCCCTGTAGAACCGCCGGCATTGGCATGGAGATGCTACTTTCATCTCGGTCGGAGACGAAAATCTGAATTAACCATAGTATTCGATAGCTTCATTGTATGTACATCCATATACTTCACTTCCAACACTTCCATTGCATAAAATTATAGGACATCGTCAACGCAATCCTCGTGACACCGATCGAAACGCGTCTCACTGTTCTGAGTACGAGCTATGGATTTATGTAACGGTGAGTCAAGCGCAGAAAAATCGAGAAATTGCGTTTAGAATACGATGTCAAAGAACAGGATCGTCCGTTCTTGCGCCCAAGTAAGTCGTATCACTGTCTGTGACTTGTTCCCTGGATTCTCAACTCGAACCGTAGTGGAATTCGGATATATGCAGCTGGGTGCAGTCAGTCTGGCATATTTACTTTCTTTATCCTCCCAGAAATTGATTTCTCGTCCAGGTACCAGTGTTGTGTTCGTGTCGAGCGATGGTTCGTTCGTTTGCGTGATCCTGGTGTTAGAGTTACATGTTTGCTTCGGCGTGCTAAGATACTGATCTGATCATAATATAATTTGTCCGTCTTGTCTTACGCGTCCATCTGTCTGTGTCCGTGTCTGTGTCTGTGTCTGAGCGAGCCGTCACTAGCGGTCTCTACATCCCCATCCCCTCCTTCGTCTCACACCTGGATGGAAATGAGAATGACTGACTTCTCATCAGGTGGCGTCAGCGGTATACAAGACACCACGTGTGATACTTTCGGTTCGTGAATAGACTCTGAGTCTTTCGCCCTTTTTCTCATCTTGTATTGGCCCCGTTGTCCCGTCTGCTCCAGGCGGCTGTCAGTTATATGCATAAATCGCTCTCTCCTCTTTTTTTTCCATTGGTTTGACTTGTCCCCTAGCATCACTTCAAGTTCCGTCGGACGCAGCACCGGCCTCCCTCTACAAGTCGCCGCGTCTATCTGGCGGCGGATTCTCCAATGTCTTCCCAGTAGTGGAGTACCGGGACGTCGCGCTGCAAGAGATGAATGTTGAGTTCGTGCGGGGTGAGTGCCATGTAATTATTCATGATCTGGTTGGACTCATCAGTGACCTGGAACTTGGAATATTTCAGAAGGGACCGTGCGTATTTCTTTTCGTCATCTTGATTTTATTTTCCCACTGATTATGCTGCATCATCTAGCTCTGGCTCGACGACGGCACGAACTTCGCCACCCCAATCTTCGCAGCTTTGGTCGCCCTCAACGACCGGTGCGATGTACACCTTTTTTTTCGTTCACCGAACCCGCCATCTCATTCACAAGCGTGATCGCTGCTGAAAAGCCACTATTAGGATTCCTTGATCCCTCCCTGTAAAGCCCCGCGTTCACCGACATCACTTCTGGTGAATCGCATTCACCTTTTCGTTATATAACGCTAAACGGACTGGATATAGGATCGAGCCCTGGTTGCGGCATCAAGTTTAAATTTCGTTCCCGCTCTTCGCAGATGTATATTCACGCCTGACTGAACATCACAGCTTGCAGCGGGTTTCCGCTGATCCCCCTTGCCGGGTCTTTGGCCGCCCAATTTTCCGCAGCTTCTTACGGCGGTTGGGCTGTAAACGTGCAAAAGATGTAGATAAGGGTTAGCTAACCGTCTAACTGCCTGGCTGTCTTCTGTATTCAGCGAGGATGATGCGACGTTGTGTGGGGCGGAAAGAAGAGTAACATGGCTGTGTTTAAGTGTGCACCAAAAGACTGCAGCGCCGCAATAGATTCCTCGTTCTGGATTATATTCGTGAAATACTTGGCGATTCTCACGTCCAATCATTCAAAGCTGCAGTGCAACGCGAACGAGACGCACGTCTGAATGTAGGATTAATACGCACCGAGCGACTCGACAGCGGGCGCGCGGTGAGCACATTCGCACTCTTCGCCACGGAATATTTCCCAAACGGCGTGGAGCACGCCGGATCCAGGGCCTGGATCAATGTTCATGCAAAGGGCATGTGAGACGCTAGAGACGAACACCACGCGCGTTCTCGAGTCTGACGATGCTGAACTTGAGGGGGCGCGTGGCGGCTACAGCGTTGTGGGTCAGGACCTATAGATGACCTTATTATTATTGAGCATATAAAAATTCTGACTAAAATGAATATCACCAATGAACATGCAATGGCTCGGGATAATCGTTGACCTCATCGATAGCTGTGCGGACGGTGGAGAAGCGAGACATCGAGCACGAGGCGACGGATGTTCGCGCATGGGTCTTCCTTGATAGCTGGTCAGCAATACTGCTGACAATCTGAGGGAAATGATCCCCTCCCAGCAAAACCCAGTGATGATGACTAGATTTGCGTGTTTAGCAATGACGCCGACCGTTTCTGCTGGGTAGCACAACCAAGTCAACGCATTGTCACTAGCAGCGCGGTCAGCAGAACGAATGAGGCGTTGATCATCTTCTTGCACGCGTCCCTGGCAATCCGCCGTGCTTCAAGTTTCCAGAAGTCTTCATCTAAAGTGTTGAGTCAGAGCTGGCGAGATGGTACATTGGTGAGCGGTGTTGGAGGTCAGACCACACGGTCCTCGTGCTGCGCTTCATAGCGTCGCGATGCTGGCTGTGGTGCAGTGCTCGATGCGCATCACGGTCGCGGGTAGTGGTCACAGAGGAAGAAGTACGGCCGGTCGCTGGTTGGGGTCGACCGGCCTGCGAAGAAAGGGTGTTAACGCTGGTGAGGAGAGACCCAAGCCGAGACATACGGGTCGGACGGGACGGCAGAGATGCGAGCCCATGCGACGATTGTCTGCGACGTCCGCACCTCCTTTGCAGCGGCCGCGAAGTGTTCTACGAGTTCGCGAGTAGCACAAAGCGAAGAAAGAATCAACCTGATTCTGACTCCTATTCGAATCGCCTCGATCTACGGCCGCGCGAGTACGGCCAGTGGCTGGAGGTACTCATGAGCCTTCGAGAAGAACAACAAAGCACGGGAAGACTCACATCTGGTTGTGATGCGGAGAAAGTCGAGCCTGGATGTGGGGCCCGCGGGTCGGGTCGCCTGAGGCGGCAGCTGAGTCAGCCTCGGGGGGGGAAGAAACTGGCAAGCGTCGCTCAGAGAGAGACGTCCCAGTCCGATCAAAAACCAAACAAATAGGTTGATCCGCCATCCGATCATGATCTTCTTCCTGTTGCTCTGACTCGCTCGGGCTCGTTCCTTGCGTGGGCCGCCCTGTCTCGACCTATTACACACAACAAGCACCCGACCCTCTCACCCCTTGCGGTGCCGCGCTACGGATCCAAAGCGCCGCACTCCGTCTTGAATCTGAGCCTTCTCTCTGTCTGGAGTCGGCAATTGCGGCATTCTGCCCTCGCCAGGCGTCTTGTGGCTTCAATGTTCAGGGTTTCAAGTTCTGAGACTTCCAATATGTTGCTTGTTTCTCTGCTTTGGCCTACCCCTGACTTATCAGCGCAACCCCCTCGACCGCTGCGTCCAGGACAGCGATGTAGCGATCCCTCCCGGATTACACTCGCTGGCTCCTCCCGACCAGGAACTCACCCGCGGCATCGCTATCGCCCCCTCGGATCTCACTGGGCTTCACAACTGTACGCCATCTCTGACGCGGCGATTAAGCCGTCTATGAGGTGTGTATAATTTTTTTTTTGTTTCTCGCATATTGTTGACATAAATCACACAACCAAAGGCCCTCGAATTCGTACGCCCTACCCGTCTCAGAAACTCTACCGTCTCTGTCTGGCTCTCCTCCCACGGCATCACCACGATGGCCATCTCCCCTGCAGGCGAGTTCCTCCAGATCACCTTTGGCAGCTTTGATTATTGAACTCTCGCCAACTCTTGGCCTGTGGTGAGCTCCGGATGCTTACTCGAACATGCTCCGCCCTCAAATTCAGATTGAATTCACCGAGCGACGCGGACGAATTGAAACCCGATTGATAATGTGGACAGCGAATGAGCTCCTCGTAGCACAACTCGATACATTCACGCATGTTGGAGAGTGGGACGACGAGTATCCGCACCGTCGGGTATTCCGTCCCCGTTTCGCTCCAGGAGCATATTCAGTACGCGCATCGGACGGTCACGTTTGTATCGCCCCTCGGTGAAGGCCGTTGGAGCGAAGCACGATGGAGGAATCGAGGGCCGCGCAGCTGTGCGCGACCACCATGAGTCCGGTACGCACGTTTCCTTCCCTTCGCGTTTTCTACGTTTCCTCTGTATGAAAGGCTCATCTTTTTAATAACTGCAGGCCTTCATCGAGGCGCTAAGCGCTATACGGCTTCCCCACCGAGCTGGCAAATAACTCGGCGCAGAACGTGATTGGCGGGGTATGGCGAAGTTTGTGTTTTTATTCCCTCTTTCCCTTCCCTCTTCCCTTTCTTTTCGCGTTCCTTGTGATTTATGCTGAGGTTATATTGGATGGTAGCAATTTGCCAGTTTTGCCGTTGCGGTACGGCAAAAATATTGCGTAGGATGGATTGATCTTTTTCACGCAGCTACCTCCCACCAGAACTAGACACTAACGTGAGTGCCCCCCTCGTCCGTCCGTATCTGCCGCAGCGCTCAACCCAGAGTCGATTACACGTTCCTCATTTTAGAAACGCCCGTGTCGAGGCAGCCCTGGATATTGAGATGGTTACATTGGCGGGCGTTTTTCCCGCCACGCTTCTCTCGGTCGGAGACGAAAATCTGGATAGCATCGATGGCTTCATTGTAAAGTACGTACATCCATATGCTTCATCTCCAACATGTCCATTGCATCAAATTATAGGACATCGTCAACGCAATCCTCGTGATGGCCGTCGAAACGCGTCCCACTGTTCCGAGTACGAGCCACGGATTCAACGGTGAGTCTAGCGGAGATAACTCGAGAAATTGCGTTTACAATACGATCTCAAAGAACAGGACCGTGCGTTCTCGCGCCAAAGTACGTTGTATCCGTCTGTGACTTGTTTCTTTGATTCTTGCGCATAATAGAATGTGCGCCGTGCATATGCAGCTGGGCGCAGTCGGTCTCACAACCTTACTTTTAAAATGAATGTCGCGTCCAGGTATCAGTGGTCTGTTTGCGTCAGGCGATGGTTCGTTCGTCCGGATGATTTTGAGAATTGACTGACTGATCATCGTGTGTGCAGGTGGCGTCAGCGGTATTCAAGACACCGAGTGCGATACTTTCGGTTCGTCAATGGAGTCTTTCACCATTTCTATTGGCGCCGTAGTTTCCTCTGTACCAGGCGGCTGTCAATTGTATAAATCGCTTGATGTAGAGATTACTTTTTTTTCGTTCGCTGAAATCGCGATCCTGTTTATAAGCCTGATCGCTGCTGGTTGGGATTCTTAAACCCTGTCCTGTATAGCCCCAATAGTAAGGCGGCGTTCTGGTGAATCGCAATCACCTTTTCGTTGCATAACGCACACACAGGATAGAACTGGGGTTGCGGCACGAAGTACGATTTTTGTTCTAGTTCTTCGCAGATATGTATTTCACGCCTAACTGAACATCACAACTTGCAGCGTACTTTCCGCACGTCCCCGTTACGTCCCCGTTACGTGCCTTGGGACACCGAATTTTTCGCAGCTTCTTACGGCGGTTGGGCAATATATGTGCAAAAGTAAATTGAAATCGATGTATTCAACGTGCAGAATCTGTGCTACAGTGCGAAATGGATTGTTGCGAAATGTATGTGTGGTATAAGCACTAGTACTAGGATTGGCTGAACTTGCAAGAGGGGTAGGATAAACAACGGGGTATTGGGTACAGCCGCAATCGGGTCGGGGTAACAAATCAAGCAACGAGCGAGCGAAGAACCATCGGGCGAAGGCCAGCCCCGCGCGAAGGGAGGTATGCACAAGAACGCGGCATCGCGTCTTCTTCGTCTTCATCACCCACTCACACCACATCTCCACCTCCGGGCACTTCGTCGTCTCACCACCTCATCGACTACCCCGCGCCCCCGGCCCAACCGAATCAGCCCGAATCACTGCTTATACAAAACGCGCATCCCCGTGTCTTTGATGGACGCGACGACCTCCGCGCGTGAGGCGGGCGCGGGCGCGGTGGAGGGCTTGCGCGAGAGGCTGGGGAGGGCGGTGCGTGCGAAGGTGGAAGGGGTGCCGGCGCGGGCGAGGCTGGGGGAGGAGGCGCGCGCGAGGGAAGAGGGCGTGGTGAGGCTGGGGGTGGTGGAGGCGTGCTTGGTGGCGTAGGCGCGGAGCATGGCGTCGGGGGACATGGTGGGGGGCTGCATCGGCATCGCGAAGGGCGACGAAGCGGTGGCGGGGGCGGCGGGGGCGGTGTAGGCAGGGGCGGTGTATGCGGAGCCGGGGCCTGCGAAGTAACGTTAGCGCAGGGGTCGCGAAACAAAACAGAGAATGAAGAGAAGAAGAAATAGAGCAAAGCAAAAATTGCCTTATATAGTAATTCGGAAAGACAAAAGACGAGACTCACTCGAAAACGCACTCCCAGGCGCGGGCGTACCGGGGTATTGGAACACCGTCTCGCTCTGCGGGGCGAAGAGGTACTCGCCATCGGCGTCGGCGTCTGCGGTGGCGTCGGTGCCGGTGCCGGTGCGCATTACTACGAAGGTATCAAGGTCAGTACGAGTAGAAGACAAGGAGGGGCGAGGAAGCGGGGAGGGAGGGGGCGGGGGGAAGCTAAGGGGAGAAGGGGGGGGGAGAAGAGCGGGGAGAAGCAGGGAGGAAGGAAGGAAGCGGGGAGGAAGGCGGGGGAAAGCAGAACGAAGGAAGGGGGGGAGGAAGGCGGGGGAAAGCAGAAACGAAGGAAGCGAAGGAAGGAAGCGGAGAGGAAGGGAGGAAAGGGAGGAAGGGGGGGAGCAAGGAAGCTGGGGAGGAAGGAGGAAAGAAAGGAAGGAAGCGGGGAGACGACTCACAACTCAACGCACCAAACACCTCGTCCACACTCTGCCTCCACCCCCCCTCCGCCGCACTACTGTTATTCAGCGTCATGCGCCTGCGGATGTCCTCAGAGGTGAGCGTGAGCGGGCCCGCGGTCTGCCTCGGGCTTGTCGCACCGCTCGGGATGCCGCTGCTGCTCAGGCTGCTCATATCGGGGCTGGCGGGGAAGGCGCCGAAGGTGTTAGGTGCGTAGGCGCTGTCGGGGCTCGCGTCGTCGGCGTACACGGACGAAGGGGAGAAAGACATGTTGTGCGGGGTGGGCGTGACGGGCGAGAAGTACGACGCGTCCGCGCCGGTGTCGTACGCCGCGGAGGTGTTGAGCATGGAGGCGGGGTAGTTGATGGTGTGCACGCGGCCGGTGGGAGACACGGAGCGTGCGCCGTACCCGCCGTCCACGCCCTCGACGCGCTCGCCGCTGGTCCACGCTGCGCCGTTCTGGTAGACCGAGTTGGTGTTAGCGGGGGAGTCACTGCTGGAGATGCGCTCGATGGCGCCGAATGCGCCGGCGCGGGAGGGCGAGGGGAGGGCGGGGACGGGGGGAAGCGCGGGGACGGGCTCGTCGTCGTCTGCAGCGTACGAGGCGGTGTGGAATGCGCGGCTGCCGCGGGAGTACGGGCGCGAGCCGACCGAGGGACGCGGGTGGACCGAGTCCGCGAAAGAGACGGCACGCGAGCCGCGGTCGGGAGTGGCCGCGTGCGCCTTGGGACGGCGCGCACCGACGCCGACGCCGACGCCCGAGCCGAGGGTGGTGCGCGGCAGATCCTTCTCGTTGATCTCGATGCTCCCGCCGCGGGTCTTCTCGCCCATGACGACGGACTCGCCCTCGACCGCGCCGGTGCGGATGGCGCCGATGGAGAACGAGGATGCGCGGTTCGCGGCGATCGACTGGCGCACGGCTTCTTTGGCGCCGCCGGGGGTGATGGCTTTCCAGTCGGCGGAGATGGTCGACATGCGCTTGTCGAGCTTTTCGGACCAGGCGGAGCGCTTGGCTTGGCCGCGGGCGCGCTTGGCTTTGAGGTACGCGAGGCCACAGAGGAGGACGAAAAGCAGCGGGAGGAGGGCGGCGGCGGCCTTCTTGCCGGGGGACAGGTGGTGTGACGACACACCCGACAGGGGCGCACCAGAGACGTAGGTGATCGGGGCGGGCGGGAGCGAGGTATCGGCGGCGGCGGGGATGGGGCCGGACGCGTTGGCGGTGTAGGTGGCTGTGAAGACTGGGCCTGCGGGGAGCGTGCTAAGATAGGCGGGGGTCTGCGTCGGCACGATCATCAACTGGAGCTGCTTGCTTGCCGTGCTGTTCCACCACCGCGGGAGCACGTTGACGGTGTAGTTGCCCGTGGCGTAGGTCACGCCGCTCCAGCTATGCATGAGCGGAACGGCGTCGCCGAGGCCGTACAGCAGAATATCGACGAGCGAGGGAGCGGGCTGCAGGCATCCGAGCTGGGGGCTCCAGACGACGTTGAGAGGCGCCATCGAGTCAACGCTGGTCCCGAGGGCGGGGACCGCATAGAAGGCGCCCGTAGCGCAGCTTGCGTCGGGCGTCGTGCTATCGCGCTTGGCCTTGCTGCTGCTGGTGCCATGGCGGAAAGGGGCTCCAGCCTTGCTGACATGGAAATGTTCAAAGCCCATTTTGAGGATGGGGGCCTGTTTTGAGAGAAAGAGCGTGGGCGCCGGACGACGACGGTGGGGGGAATCGAAAAGCGCAGAGCCGTGACAGTCACAACAGTGACCTGTCGACGTCAAGGCAACGTCGACGAGATTCGACCTGCTCTTGACCAGCTCTCTCACCGCCCCACTCTGCTATCGTCAAAATATCCCCGACAGCCTGCTGTGACCAGTAATCCGTGCAAGACCCTGGCCTCCCTCTGTGTCTGACTCGGACGCGTATGTCTGGAGCTCTCCCAAACGTCTGATGTGTATGTCTCAGACGGGAGACTTGGACAGTCGTGGCAGTCGATGCCGCTGCTCCCAGATACTATGATTTAGAGACGGATCGGATATTCTCGCTTCCGATCGCTCTGCGTACCAGCTATGTATGTCAGTATCTAGATTCATCTCTTTCTCTTTCTTGCCTGCTGCTGGCTCGTCTTGCCTCCCGCTCGCTCGTCTCCATCGTGTTGATGCATTTTATGCCCGTACCTCCTCCTGCTACGTGTCTTTTTATGCCGCACCAGCGCGATGTTCCTCATCTCGTGTAATTCACCATCGTCTTCTTGATCCCTCTGAATCCGCTGCGTTCCCTCCATCTATTACTCTTTCTTTCACAAACCTAATTTGCGGCGCCGCGCCAAGTGCGCGCGATGCTCACATTTCTCTTTGAAACTTGCCGTGCGCCGCGTTCATGCCTGCGCTTCGTACAATCCCCCCATTCTTCCATGATCCGTCAGTACGTTCACCTCTGCCTCTTCCTTCGTTTCACAAATCTTCTTCAAATTCCCTCGCCGAATCCGCTGTGCCCCATCTTTCCGTACGTCGCGTTCCTCCCCCCACTTCGTACACACATCTTGCTCACTTTTTGAAACTCCAGTGTGCGTACGTCGGTGTCACGTCCTTTCTCTTCACAAACATTGCCGAATCCACTCCTCCCAATTATCCGGACGTCGCGTCCATGTCTGCGCTTCGCACAATTCTCGCGATCCTTCCGACCCAAGCACGGACTTCCGCCTCCTACGTTCTCTCGGACGTACGTTGGCGCATCAAGTAGCGCGATAGACTCATTTTTCTTTTCCGTGCGTCGCGTTCATTTCTGCATCTCGTATCTGGCTGATGGACGTCATCCACTCGCGCAGATTCTGTTTGCGACTCAGCTCGAGGATACGCACGTCGGCTCTCCGCCCACTGACGAGCTTCCAGAGATGTAAGCCCATGCCGAGATTCGGTCGCTGAATTATTCCATCAGGAAAAAGTCAAATGACTATGGGCTCTATGGGCAGTTACATAGACCTACATAGACACTCATAGACGCCATAGCAACGTTGCTATGGCGTCTATGGCGTCTATGGCGTCTATGCAGGTCTATGTGGCAGCCCATAGCCATTTGGCTTTTTCCTGATGTCATAATTCCACCCCCGCACTCTCCGTGGCCAATCGGATAGGTACTTGTACGAGTCGCCTGGACGACTTTGTGTAGTTCTCGTTGCTTACTGTATCATTCTACCATGCAGTTCCTATGTTTCTAAACGAGGAAACAGTCGATAGTTTCCACCCATAAAAGGAAATTCCGGGCGGAAACCATTGGTAGTTTGGTGCAAAAACAGGGAAACTGTAGGCATTAATAAGCTGGTTGCCTTTTATGGTGGAAACTGTCGGTAGTTTGGTGTAAAATCAGGAAACTGTCGGTGGTTTGGGCAAAAAAACCTTGTCTGAGCCAAAAACAAACCGTGCCAAAAAACAAAAGCTACAAGCACATTCGCGCATTGTAGATCGTCAAAATTCTGGAGCTATAGAAAAAAAAAAAAATGTTCAGTGAAATGGCGAAACCAAACTGGTCTGAAAACGAGAAGCTACAAGCACATTCACAACGCTATAGTCTGGAAAAAAAATGGCTATCAAAAAAACAAAAATGTGGAACAAAAACCGACCAAACAGTCGGTTGAAAACTGAAAAGCTACAAGCCAAAAAAAACAGATCTGAGAGATCGCTGCCAAAAACAAAGATGCGGAACCAAAACAGCCCCCAAAAATCAGCTCAAAAGTCCAAATCTACAAGCACCTTATAATGTGGCCAGATTCGAAAAAAAATCAGGTTTCTCAGTCCAAAAGTCCAAACAAAGTCTAACGTTATTTCGGCTCCAGATCCGGGCTTCGTTGCAAACTACCTACATACCGTCCCGCCTACCAAAACTGTTTCTAGGGGTCACCCATTGTATTCTCCACCCAATTCTGAACCTGCTACCCCCCAAAAAGTTCCCCAAATACCCTCCCGTTCTAATCCTATGAATATTTTAAAGTGGCAGGTTTTCGCAGCTACCGGGTGCCCCGGCTGGTATTCAAATCACGCCCGCGGACCGGCTACCTCGCTCGATCAAGTCTGACGTAATGGGTTCTTTTTTGCTCAAAATGACATCATCTTGCTCAAAACCTTTTTCTCTTTGCACCACCTTCCCCAATCTGGTATGCTTGTCAATCCTTCAGTAGCTCGGGCGATCTCCGAGACCCCCGGTCCTGCTACCATTCCTGAGTACCTCCTGCCCTCTCTGCCCCGCCCTCGCCGGTGGTACCACGGTATACTACTATGCTCCACTACCACGGCACACCCTCGGCGCTACCACGGCTCATGCTGCCGTGCTACCAACATCCCATAACAGCACAGACTACGTCATCTCGGCTTCTCCTATGTACCCTCTTCCTCTCGGCATGGTTCCCCGGCCGTCTTTTTGCCACCAAGCTACCTCGCCGCTACCCAAGCCACCGCCCTTCCGCTCATGCATCTCCCACCACCCCACTGCTCATGACACCATGTTTGGCGCTGTGTGGCTCCAGCGACTCACTCCATCCACGACGTCACCATCTTCAGCAGACCCTTGCTCCGTGTACTGCGCTCCCACGCTACCACGCCGCCGCCCCATGCCGGTACTCCCGGTATCCCCGTGCATGCCCTACCCCAATTCCACCCGCTCCCCATGCCCGCCATCAGTTCCCGCCACCACTTCATCTACCGCGCGCCCGTGCACTACCACGGTCCCCAACGCCCCCTGCCAGAACGCTGCCCTACCTTGCTACTCCGGCATTGTCTCCGCCCCCGTGCATCCGCCCGCCTCCAACCCCATCCCAGCTACCCCGTCGCTCATGACGTCATGTTTGGTGATATGTGGCTCTGGCAACTCGCTTGATCCGAATCTTTAGCAGGCGTTCGTCCCGCACGCCCCGCTATCAGTTCCCGCCATCACTTCATCTACCACGCGCCTCTGCACCACCCCAACCTCCCCGCCCCCTAAAGCCCCTCCCCGGCACCTCCGGCATCGTCTCCACTCCCGCGCACCACCACAATTCCGCCCGCCCTCCAATGCCCCTTCGCAACACCGCCCTACCCCCTGCTACTCCGCCACTCTTGCTACCCATCGCCCCTGCACGCCCCAATTCCACTCGTCCTCCCATCCCCCAATACAACACCCCCGGCTACTCCGTTAATCGCCCAAGCCCAGATAGTCCCTCTCACCACACCCAATACTACCCACCATGTTTTGATTATGATTTTATCTCCTTGTTATCCCGCCTTTGCACCCATAATATTGCCGCCCCCGTCATCATCACCACCAAGCCTCTGAATTGGACTGAGCTGCAATTGTACCGTTAGTTGTCTGGAGTGTGGCGCCACGCATGTTATCGTGGGAAAAATGGGAGCTTACCTGTACAGCCACCACCGCCTTGATCGTTCTCTTGTATTTCATGATATCAACATCTTCAGCATTCAATTAGAATTGGAATCCGACTAAGCCAGCTTCCTCACTTCCACTTGAACCATTCACTAGAGCCCTTGCCCAAAAACCGCATGGTGCGCAGGCTCCACTCATGTGGTTTTTTGCAATTTCTGCTCAGCCAAAATAACTTTGGAGATGTCGGCAGACGACATCACGGATCCGCCTACGGCATGCACAATGCCGCACGCATGGGTGTGGCTTTGCATAAACCCTCCATTCCCCTCACAAAGATCTCCTGAGCGGCTTCATCTCCTACGTCATTCATTACTCCCTCTAGCTCGATGCTTTCCGAGCGTCATTACCATGATGCGTTCTTCCATCACAATTCAACCTCCGAGATCCCCGACATGCCCATCATTCAATCCTCACCATCTTGTTAATATCGAACTTGAATCCAAACCTCCCGGGAACACCGTGAAGTTTCGCATACTTGCAGCCTGCCTCACAACATCATCGCTCCTACACACAATACAACGCGAGGTCCCCCAGTCAGTACAATTCTTTGCTATTCGGCTCATTCGCACCGGTTCGGCCTTGGGTTCGGCACATCCAAATCACATGCCTCGACTGCTCTTCTTCTCCCCTCACCACAATCAATGCCTCCCAACGGTCTCTTTCGTCTCTCTGAGCCCGCCATCCTCTTCTACCCTCCTCAAAAGCATCCTTCCACCGCTTCGGAGCTCCATCAACCCACCATCGTCAACGCCATTGTACGCGCTGGACCCATTGGCAGGTATTTTAACCGTGTTTTACCTCTTTCGCCCAGGATGCTCACCTATGCTTGCTCAGCCTCCCTTCGCGTACCATAATCGCTCAATACTATGCCTCCCAAGCGAACGTTTCTGTTCGTCACTGCACTTCTTATCTCTTTCATCCCTTTATACCTTGCGCAGGCGGTGATCGAAAACATAATGCTTCTAGACCTTTTGTCTCCAATGTCGGGTGTAGAAGTGCAAGGTGATGGGTACCTACTTTTAGGTGGTATGTGTTTCCGCCTAGACCAATCACATTCCCTCACCCTACCCTCAGATAAAATCCCTTGGCCCGAGGGGAAGGACCTTTGCGCTATATGGGGAGACGACGAAGTCACCGTCGCAAAGCACCAGTGGACATTTGTATTTAACCCTGTGTAAACCCATTGAGTCCCATCGATACAGTGCTTGTTCCTCTTCACTCATTCAGTTCTTCGTAAGAAATACCTGCACAGCCACAAATGGCGGGTGAGCACTCTCCGATCAATTCCTGATGGGAGAGTGCTCACCGGTATTTTTCTAGCCTCCAGCAGCACATTCTATTACAATATGCCCCTGGTATCATATAGTACCAGAAATATCAAGATTTTCTATAGAGACAGTTTTTTTTTCTTGTCAAAAAACAAATACCATGTAGAAATTTGGAATCCGCGAACTTGCAACTCAAGTAAAATTGTTTGCACCTCCCATTTTGCATTATTATCGGAGAAATATCACCATTTTAGATAGGCAGGCCTTTTCGAATACATTGGGGTCGCTCCGACTCACGTGACCGTGTGAGCCAGAAGCGAAGCAAAATTCTTCACTTACTTTTGCTCTTCACTATGATGACTGACCCTTCCACTACTCGCGACCCGCTGCCAGCAGACAACTCCGCCAACGACCAAAACTCCTCCAGTAATCACCAGAGCGACTCTGATGAACCACAGTCTCCTGTTCCTGCCCCCAAAAAAAACGACTCTGGCTGGTGTGAAAAATGCCCAATCAGAAAGTACCATGTTTCTCTCCAGACCCACCGGCGTAGAGTACATCAGCAGCGGACCACCGTGACCTATAATCACCCCGAAACAGTCAAAGTCTCCGTCAGCCGTGCTGAAGACTCGAAATTCCACTGTCTTCGCTGTACTTTCTCCTCGCCCACCCCCCAAGGCCTCGACGTAAGCCCTCGGAAACTTCTTTTTCACTCCTATTTACCCTTGTCCAGAGACACACACAAAAATGCGTAGCCGACGCTGGCGATGCAGCTGTCCCGGACGACCCCGATCTTATTGCACCCGCAGGAATTTCCGCCCGCGCAGATCCCGATCTCATAGGCCGAACAGATCTATTTATCCCTCGCCACCCAAGCCCTCTTGTCCTCGATCCCGATCCAATTCCTCCTCTCCGCCCCAGCCAACTCAACCCTCACGAAGGCCACCTTGACTTGGATGGAGCCCCACCCGCGGATCTTGCAACGTGGACTCATCGCCAGCCAGACACCGACTCTGTGATCTTTCACCCTACATTCAACCTTCCGTCCCTTGATATTATCATCAATGTCCGCTACCACATCCTGATCTGCTTGTATTGCGCATGCGCGATCGACCCGCAAACCATGGAGACGCACGTTCGCGGCCACTTCAAGGCGATCCCCATACCCCCTGGAATCGCTAGGCAGCTAACCGACGAATTCGGCCTCCTCCCGCTTTCGCAAGCGGCGGTCCCAACCGAACCCGTAGCCCCCATATTTGGACTTTCGGTTACTGACGAGCCATATCATTTCTGCGGTCGTTGCTACCGTGGCTACAAGACTCGTGAGACCCTCCGCAGCCACCAAGACAATGCTGCCCGCTGTCCACGCGCAGCCGCAGAGAAAAATACTTCTGTTACCGGACACGCGCAAACGTTCAACGGCGGCCCACATAAACAATTTTTTAGAGTTGATCTCCTGCTACTGCCGCCTTTGGTCCCTGTTAACAACACCGACAATCTCTTGCACATTTTCCGTGCCACTCACCCAGGCCCTTTTGATTACTCTGAACTCCCCTGCGCAGCCCCTGAACGCGAACACAGCAGTCAGATCCTTCTCCAGCGCGAACACTGGCTGGATCATATCGCGCAGTATACCGGTGCCGAGCTCGTCGAGTCATGCCGCATCTCTACAACCGCGGACGGTGATCTCCATACCCTCAGCAAACCAGTTGTAGGCTACATAGCGAGGATACAAGGCGAGATTAAAAAACAAGCCGGGTTTGGCCTGCAAAAGCGTCTCGCCGATGTCGGAATGTGAGTTTTTCTCCCGTTTTCGACTCTTACTCTAAATATTCAAACAATTTCAGCACGGACAACTCGGTCTCAACGTTCAACACTGTCAGCGCAGAGACCTGCGACAACTATGGCCGCTTCCTGTGGCGTCTTGTCTTCAACCTCCTCCGCCAACTCCGTGGTGAAGGTGGTGCTTACACTTATCCGCTCACCGACTATCAGAGCAGCCGGCTTACTGAGCTCAACTCCATCATCGGCTACGATATCCCTACCCCTGATCTTGAGCTAATCGTCCACCATGCCATCCACTCCCTATTCGCACATCTGAAAACGGATAACAGGCTGGATAAATATTTTAGCTCCGTATCGTGCTTTGCGGTCATTACGAGTTTTACGGAATCATTGCAGCTCCTGCAAGGGCCAACCATGACGTCAAATTTCATGAAGCTAATCTACAGCAACCGATCTGCACAAATGCTAGAGATTAGGCATATACTCGACAAGGATTCAACCTTGTCATTCAATGAGTACGTATTTCTACTCCCCAACCCCGATATTACTAACCGTCTACCCTTTCAGCGCATACGAACAAGTCAAGATCTACTTGCAGGATCGCCAGGAAACGCCCATGGCGTACTTGTTCAACCTTCACAGTCTCGTCAAGCTCATCCGCTCCGACGATGCAGTGACGAAGAGCGGGAACTGGATAGATGAAGAGGGAACGAAGCTTAGCTACGACAGTCGCGTTATTCACGTCCGCAAGTTCCTGGATGTCTACCTCTACTTCCGCGACAACTACACTAAAATCTTGGATGACGACATCTTCCTAGGATTCCAACCTCCGCCCTTTGTCTCTGACGCGGACCTGGTGGTTGACTCCATGGTAGATGATCTCGAGAATCGTGCGCCTGGACACTGCTTCCTGGACAACCTCCAAAACCCGTCGTCGAAATGGGGCAACCTATTCATTACATGGCTCCTCTCCGTTCCCCAGCTTCGCGC